>OZ018325.1:55847287-56312287 GCA_963969495.1 Ceratothoa steindachneri | reverse complement strand
AGATTCGTCTGCGGACTGCAGGAGGTCTCAATCAATGTAGTGAGACGAGAGAAACCCAGGACAATCTTCTAGGGTATAAACGGGTTTCCGTAATCTTTCTCTGATCAGGGCAGATTATAAGAAGACGATCTGCTGACGAGATTACAAGGGCGAGGGGATTACGTCACGGGAGACCGATACTAAGGTCTAGACGGTAAGAAGTTCGGGTTCTCAGTATCTGCTGAGGATTTGCAGACATCACCTTAAATAGGAGCCCCAGCAATGGGTGAGAGCGGGCTTCGTGCATGATAGCCTCCATAGGGTATATCGGAGGCGGCTTATAAAAACATAAACCTTGATAAACTTGGGCATCGACGAGACGAAGGGAATTAAGCGAGATTCACAAAGGATATTGGACACGGCTTAAGCAAACATTAACCTTGATAATCTTGGGCATTGACGAGGCGAAGGGAAATAAGAGAAATTCCCTTCTACCATAAGAGGGTGAAGATGGACACGGCTGTCACCTGGAAGCGGGACATTATCAAACTCGGAGGAAGACGGTGATAAAGCACCCCAAATTAAACACAGCTGCGTTTATTTGACTTGACTAGAGAAATTCTGTGTGAAAATGGTGTATTGAGTTTCATGCTTCCACAGTAATGTTCATGAAGAAGGTTGAGGAACTCAAGGAGACTTTTCTAGCGGAAGAGAGTTGCGCACCTTCTTTGTGCCTAGCACCTCTAGATATCCAATTAGCTCATGGATCTTGTTCACAATCAACTTTCTCCTAATTCTTATTTTATCTTCTTTTCTCACATTTTCCCCCGACAAACATGGTTGGGTTTTACTTTTTAAAAACTAAATCCCTAATGATTGGAAATTCCCTCTGTTTAATTTCTGAATTAAAGAAGTCTCATTCAAAAGACCATTAGCTATATACATTCTGTTCATTTCTATTTACCCCATTTTTACATCTTTTTCACAAGTCCTCTTTAAAGCTTCCTAGTTTTAAATAACATTTCTCCTTTTCTTCCTCAACCACGTAAGAAATTTTCCCGTATATAATCGGGAATAGGAGGTCCGATTCTAAATAAGATTTATGTTATGGTTGCATATTCTTTGAGAGACATGGGGTGGGGGCTGAAACATTCGGAAACCAAACAAGAGGATGAAGATTGTATGCAGGAAGAAGAGGAAAATATGTAGGAAGGGTGTAAAATGATAAAGAAACTTTGGTAAAGGACGAGGAAACTATACAGGATCATGATGAAACTATGCAGGAGGATGAGGAAACTGTGCAGGAGGATGAAGAAGCTATGCAGGCCGATGATATATCAGTAGAAATGTCGTAGAATTTAAAATGAGATAAAAAAAAATGCTTATGACTTTCTAAATGATTCTTTAAGCATAAATTCCTATGGTAATAGAGCTACTTAGGTACACATGTGCTTAAATGTACGAACTTTGAATTATCTTAAAGATAAGTTTTATTTATGCAAGGGTATGAAAATGTAAATCAACGAGAGTACCTCCTATCTTTGAAGCCATTACCCCTTGGAGTTTGGATTAACATGAAATGATAGACAACATAATTTCACGGATAAAAAAAGGCACATGGGCCTATCAAAGGTCATCCGCAAGAAATTATACAATATAGAATACAAAGAATATTAGGTCTTTCCTTTTACAATGACTCAGAGATTAATTTGGCGAGTTGAATAAACTCTGATGGCAACAATGTATCACAAAAAAACCTTTTTGTGTTTTTGCTTCGTTATTTACGATAAAGGTGGGCAGACGTAATCGGCAGAGGGTCAGAGAAAGGACGTACATTCTAAATGCCTTTGTAACCCGTTCACAAAAAAAGGTAAATGGAAAGATTTTCAAGGCAAACTATGATATTTAAGCAATTACATCCAGTGGGCTGCAGGCTATTCAGAAGTTGACAATTGGAGATTATGTATCAATTAAAAAAAACAAAACAATTTGTTAAAAACTGATATTTATGAAATAAATACAACCATCGATTACAAAGAGATAAAATTGATTATAGGGAATCACTTTAAGTTATAAGATTAATCACTGGAATGAATCGATCTAATGGAAATTATTTTATTTCATCTTTTGCTATTTTAGATCCCCACATGAGTGTTAAAAATCGCACTTATGAAGGTATTTTTTGATAGGGATTAACGTCCTCTTTCACTTGTAGTAGGGTCTACCCAGCTACGGAAAAGAAAAGGAGGAAAAGAAGCTGGTAAGGAAAAACAAATGCAGTCGTATAAAACTAATTATTGGGGTTTATAACATGCTCTCGTTGCCCTTTCATCCCACCCACAGTAACGGGGCCTACCTTCGTTGTGGATGGGAACATGTTCGGGAGAGTTGAGTGACTCCCGTAGACCATTTGGGTTTCCTCCTACGTACCCTCCACTAACCCCTTTCCTATTTTCCCCCAAAAAGGTCTCCTCACAAATTGTCTAGCGAAATGTATTCATTGGTTTGCTTTATTTTTCTTTAATGAAGAAGTAAAAATCTCCGAAACTTGTTACAGATTGGTTTTCCCCTCTTGCATTTCCTAACCGTCTTCTTATCTTCACTGGTTCAAGTTTCCCGTAATGAATGTCACCTTTTTATGTCCCTTTCAATCATTTATAATCGATTGCTTGTCTTTTTTTATAATAATTTCCAGTACTTTCCTATTATCAACAGCCTTTTGTTTCACTTTCTTATTTTTAATACACTTTTTTTTACTTATCTATTACACTGGGGAATAGTGTATTTGGTGAATTGACAAAAGTACATTTTCCTACCTAATTCGAGAATATTGAATTCAAATCTGTTATCAGATTCTCTCTAAATGCTACAGATTTTTCGTCATATCAATAACTAATATTATACAATAATTTTCATTTTATCACGCCTATCATCATGCCCTGAAGTGATTTTGAATCATCCTTTTGCGTTATTTATAGTAAAGCAGGTTTTGTTGCACAAACACTTTATTGCATATGAGAAGAAACTTGAATCACACATTAGGATTACAAATACTGTAATCAAATAGTGCTAATTTATTAATGACCGTACACCAGGCCGGAGGACCTCTTCTTGATTTCAATCGGGCAAAAATTTGCGTTTGTAACTTTCTCTTGTAAGTCTTCTCTGGCTGATCTCTTCTAATCGTCCAGCAGTTATCCGCCATCATATGTCTATCTCAGTGACCTTGGTAGCGCTCTTCCTTCGTCATCAAATCCTGATGGAAGCATTCCCCTTGTTCGTCGCTCACGGCTTCCAGATTCTCTGGGAATGGGTCGAGGTGACTATTTAGGAAATGCAGCTTCACACTCATGTTGCATCCCAGATCACGATATGCTAAAAGCATATTAGTAACCAGATCCTCGTTGTCGTGGTATAGGAAGCACCGAGTGATGGAAGGAGTTGGTACGTAGGGGTTGTTTACGTACTACAAAAAAAAAGAAGACTCCTTGACTAACGTTATACCTCTCTAAGAGTGCTATATATGATTTGATTGTTATTATCTAGGGTCTTGACTTCTTTAAACTTTAAAGGTTCCCTGTGCCACAAGTAGCGATTCGAGGTTAGAATAAACAAAATTGTTAAAATAAACTAAAACTTTAATTAAAACACAAAAAAAGTAAACCTAAACCACAGCAATATTACAAATTTAAAGGCACAATATGGCTTTCAATAATTCTTAAGGAAGGGTTTATAACTTGATATTATAATGTTGGTTAACTCGCTACTCACTTCAATATAAAAAATAGGCTAATTTTCTCTACTGAAGTTTAAATACCTTGGTTGTTCTGGCGGCGGATTTGAGTCTGACCTTGAACTCAATGAGCTCAGACACCTCAGGAATCCGGTGGGTTCTTTGATGCGTGCTTCGACCAGATGGTTGGCGTCGGTGGAATAACTTGACAGTCACAAGGGATTTTGGCGA
The DNA here is from genome assembly GCA_963969495.1 of Ceratothoa steindachneri. Taxonomy (NCBI): domain Eukaryota; kingdom Metazoa; phylum Arthropoda; class Malacostraca; order Isopoda; family Cymothoidae; genus Ceratothoa; species Ceratothoa steindachneri. The sequence goes on along the minus strand of OZ018325.1, from coordinate 56,308,344 downwards.
GTGTGGCATACGGGGGTGCACACGATATTCGGGAAAGGGGGTCTTCTTCAAGTGCGAGAACTATTACGGTGCTTTAGGATGCACCAGGATATGTGGGGTCTCTCTGACGAGAGCAAGTTGAACTTGGTTTTTAAACCAAGTTAACTTAGAGTTCAGTGTGACCACCGGGTAACGGGCTCGAGGAGGAGCTTTTTCTTCTTAGTTTCGGAATTCCTCAAGGGTGAGGACTATCACGGTACTTTATGCTACACCAGGATAGTGGGGGGGGGGGTTCTTCGAGGGCAAGGAGAGTACTCGGGGGGGTCTTATTCAAGGGCGAGGACTATCCCAGTGTTTTAGGATGCAGCAGGATAGGAGGGGTCTCTCTGACGAGAGTAAGTTGAACTTGGTTCTTAAACCAAGTTAACTTAGAGTTCGGTGTGATCACCGGGAAACGGGCTCAAGGAGGAGCTGCTTCTACTTCGTTTCAGAATTCCTCAAGGGCGAGGAGTATCTCGGTGCTTTGGGCAACACCAGGAGAGGGGGGGTTCTTCAAGGGCGAGGACTGTACTCGGGGAGTCTTCCTCAAGGGCAAGGATAAAGAGGGGGCGGGTCTCTGACAAAAATAAGTTGAACTTAAACAAGTTAACTTAAAGTTCGGTTTGATAACCAGGGAATAGCTTGAGGATGAGCTGCTTCTTAGTCCCTTTGGTAGCCCGGCCTCTCTTGCAATGGGACTTCGTAGCCTGGTTGACTCACGGATTCTACCACGTTTTTCCCAAGTGTTTGGTATTTATACCTCGTCACCCCACTGTGGTAGGGGTAGGAGGGGGGGGGGGCTTGTGAACCGGCCGCATGAGGGTTCTTACTCCAACGGTTTTTCTCAGCAAGTCTTACCTCTGGTCCAGCTGGCCCTTCGAACTTGAGAGAAACTCGTCTCCAACTTCGTACTTGAGGTGAAATTGAATATACACTCGTAGGGGAGATCTTGCAGTTTAAATTGTTCTGCTTTTCATAGCGACGAGTGGCAAGAGGCTGTGGTTACGAGCTTGACCAGGGTGCCTGGCCCGGATGTTTTGCGGTTAACGTCCTGTGTCTCAACTGGGAGAGAAGGGAGAGGGTCGATTCCCCTACACTCGTAGTTATGCATTTTTTTTGGTTTCCCAAGAAGATACGATCAACGGCAAAAAATGAGAGCGAGGCTACCTTCTCTTTTCATTCATGGTGTTCACGAATCTAGAATCACTCAGAAGTCTTCGGATTTGGGGACCATCGGATACTCCTGCTTTTATTTCTTCGTATGACAAAGCAGGAAACACCGATACTATGTACTGAAAACAATCATTGTCAGTGCTCAACGCCTTGACATACTGCTTCATCAACCCCAGTTTGAGATGAAGTGGAGGAAAAACGAGAACATTTCATCTTCTGATTAATTTACCTTTGAGACATTTCATCTTTATGATGAGCTACGATTTGACCTCGCTCACACTCACTCAACTCCCTTGTTTTAAGTATTATACTCTTATTTTAACTGTATCTACAATGTATTTAGCATAAAACACTGGAATAATCAAGGAAAACTAAGTTAATTGTGGACGTTGGTCTTACAAAAAATTGGTTACATGCGTACAGTACAGTATAAAAGCGGTAATGAAGCTAAAGGAGGGTCAACCAGATATTAAATTAATAATATTGTGTAATATACCATAAACGACCACGTACACGTGTTTCATTAACATTGAGATAGCAGAACCCAGAAACACTGGGGTGGCCTAATACTTTTGGCCAAGGCTATAGCTATGGTGATTTTTTTTTGCTAATTTTGAAAGATTAAACATTTTAGAGAGCAATTAAAGTGTTTGGCATTATATTTATCAGTTGAGTGGTTTGTGAATATTTCGAAACTGATTTTAAGTCTAGCTAAACTAATCTTGAAATATCTTAATGTTTAACAATGTCCTTTTCAGTTTGTTGTGGGTGTGCTGGATTGGTGAATCAGGTGGCGCGACGGGAAACGCTGAAGATGAGGTGAAGAAAGAAAAGAGACAAAGTTATATAGGAGGAAATCAAGGAAATAGGTAAGATGGCGATTAGAATATCTTTGTTTTTGTTCTTCGGATTTTGTACTATTTCTGTTTTTGCCTCCTTTTAATACTAATGGATAAAACGAAAGTTCATAAGAACCGAATTCTTGAAGATATGTATATTAATTTGTGAAAACGGTGCCAAGAAAGCCCTGGGCAAGTGATCATCGTTGGTGGTCACGGTCCTCATACATGAACTGCGTTCTAGGCATCCAGTCCTTTTGGAACTACATCCTGAAAACCTCTGGCCATCGCAATATACAAACATTGTAGAAGACCATTTAAATTCCCTTTTTTATTATACTAACTTTATAATGTTTACATACTCTACCTACTCTTAAAAAAATGTGTCCGCGCATAATATATATATATATATATATATATATATATATATATATATATATGCAAAAAATCACACCGGAAAATGAAAGGTGGATTCCGACTACTTTCGAACTTGTTCAATTCATTCTTGAGGAATAACGAACAATTTTACAAAGCTGATATATATATATATATATATATATATATATATATATATATATATATATATATATATATATATATATGAGAAACAACAGAGTAATGCCCCGCCCATGTACAACGAAAGGACACAAAATAGAAAAATATTATCAAAGACGGATATGTAGTATAAAACCAAAAAATAGGGTCTACTTTCGGAAATTCTAACTGTGAGCACAGAATGTAGACATTTAGGTCACTAAACTAAATACATACACATCTAATTGTGAATGCAAAAAAATAAACGAGAGAAACATGACTAAATTAATAAATCAAAGGGCTAAAATTTAAAATAGACAATTTCGTTATAAATAAGCCTTTAAATAGCAAGGGCCAGTTTAAAGAGACCGGGGGATATATTAAAATTAGGCGAGGAATTAATGAATGAGCATTCGACAATATTTCTTTGAACAAAGTCATTAGATTTGTAAATAAATTTAGCCGAATTCCAATCGATAATTTGACTGTTTTCCGATAAATAGACAAAGAAAGCACTACCGCTTTCCCCCCACCTAATATTGTATTTATGTTGCGTCAAGCGTACACTTAATGATTTACCGGTTTGCCCAAAGTATTGCTTAGGGCAAACTGAACAATCGACAGAATAAATCCTCCCTATACTAATTTTATTATTATGAATCAGCATTTTGCACATGGTAGACTGATACATGAATAAGACAGAAATATTTAACTTATTCAAGAGGCGGGGAAGCAAGGAAAAGGACTCAGAAAATGGTAAAACAAGGGAGTTCTTAAAATTATATGTGGGAGGGATTTCAGTTCTGTAAAAGAATTTTTTTGCCAAATCTTGGCATCCTGCAAGGAATTTTTGAGGGTAGCAAAGATTGTTACCTATTTCAAAGATCTCAGAAATCTCACGATCCAAGAATTCCGGGCTAGTGACCCGTAACCCACGGTGAAACATTGAATAAATACAGACCGCTTGACTTTATCTTTATGACCTAAGTAAAAATAACTATGAGAACAGGCGTTGGTAGGCTTATGATAGACGGAAAATTCAAAATCCAGATGGAGTCCTATGAATAAGCAAATCTAAGAACGGGAGGACACCATTTTGTTCGAGTTCAAGGGTAAATTTAATAGAGGGAACCAGAGAATTAAGTTCAGTAAGAAAACTATTAACATCCTTAAAAGAAGGCCACAAACAAATAATATCATCTATATATATAGGAACCAAACAAGGGGAAAATCGATAATGATGGGGAGTAAGGTAGTTTAAAAAAATATTCCATATGTATGTATATATATATATATATATATATATATATATATATATATATATATATATATATATATATATATATATATGTGTGTGTGTGTGTGTGTGTGTGTACATTCATGAGGACAGGTATAAAAATACGCGTCAATATGACCCAAATATGATGCGGAATCCCGAGGAAAAATTGAGTTTCACCATTGTATTCTTGCCTTATTAAGACAACCGCCTTTTTAGAGTGTCTGAATGAAAGCTCACACGATGAAGTAGGATTGGTTCCATTTCACTTTCACAAATTTTGTTGTATCGTGTGAACATTTAGGTTAATTATTTTTATTAACTCCTTTAACAAAGCAAGTCGGGAATGGTATTATCAAACGCTTTGTAAATCTGACGGGAAATTATACATTCTCTTCTGCTAGCCATCGATGACGTCATTATTGTTCTTATAAGAGATTGTCAGAGAGGGCAGATTGCAATGGCAGGAATGATCAATTGAAGACTGTGTTGAGCAGACGAATGGGGGGAGGGGAGGTAGTGAACTGTGGGTGATTTATGTGGCAGCAGCCACCTAAGAAGTAAAAGGGCCGTTGCCTTTGACCGTGAAAACACGTGGCTACAGAAGTAAACCAGGGGAATACTGAATAAAACAAAATATTATCCGAGCGCTTTTGTTTATCCAAACGTCTTGAAGTGACTAATAAATGACAATTGGTGTACAGTCGACCCTTGGTTATTCGCTGTTCGTCACCGCGCTTTCAACTATCCGCGGAAAACTTTGGAGGCCTTAAAAACCAAAATTTGCGCCATTTCCAGACATCCGCGGAAACCTACGTACAAAGTCGTAAAACGTAAGTGTTGGTTGGCTGAGACGGGACGATTTCAGCCATCAGCGTTCAGATCTCACTCGCTCGACTACGGTATGTACAGTGTATGTACCGATTTCCCGCGCTCCATTCAGTACGCTTGTGTCCCACGTGTGTGAGCGATGATTTGTATATTTGTCGTAATTTTGCGTGTTTTATTTCTCGTTTTTCAATCGTTTTACACCCTGAATAATTCTCGCTTTTTACACCTTAATGTTAACAATGCTAAGCGCTCTGCATCGTCTAGTGTTGCTAAAGACATGTCTAAGCGTGCCAAGAAAGTGATGAGTTTGGAGGAGAAGGCGAAAGTGTTAGATAGGTTGAAAGAAGGCAAGAAAAAGGCCGAAACTGCTCGAGAGTTTGGCCTGAACGAAAGCACATTTCGATCAATTTTAATCTTTGAAAAGGCTATTAGAGAGAGAGAGAGTGTCAGTGATTGTAAACCAAGTGATGAAGACTAGCAAATCAGTGCGTGATAAGGTTCTTGTTAGGATGGAGTCTGCTTTAATTATTTGGATTTCTGACGCTCGTAAAAAATGTGTTCCTTTAGATACTAATATCATTCGTGAAAAGGCAAGGCATCTCTATAAAACAATGGATGAACAGGAATCGAATCCTGAAGATGGTGAAAATCCGCAATCATCAACGTCTGAAGGCCATCGCTCATGTGAATTTCAAGCCAGTAAGGGCTGGCTTGATAGATTCCAAAAAAGGTTTCAACTGAGGTCGTTACGTTGCATGGCGAAGCTGCATCCGCAGACCATAAAGCAGTTTCATCATATCCCAAACAACTGCTGGAAATCATTAGGAAGAAGGGCTATAAGCCAAAACAAGTGTTTAACATTGACAAAACTTTTTGGGGGGGAAAAATGCCCAAAATATCTTACTTGATGATTGATGAAGCCAAGGCATCCGGATTTAAAGCAATGAAGGATCGATTAACTCTTATTATGTGTGCCAATGCTGTTGGCTTTATGATAAAACCAGGCCTAATTTACAGTTTCAACAACCCCAGGGCCCTCAAAAATAAGAGTAAAAATACGTTACCAAATTATTGCATGGCAAATAAAAAGGCCTGAAAGTTCTAACTGAAAACTGGCTTTACCATTGTTTTATTCCTGTAGCTAAAGAATATTTGCTTAACAAAGGCCTTCCCTTCAAAGTTCTTTTAATGGACAATGCTGGTGGGCATCATTTTGATTTTCATTGTGAAGGTCTCCAAATAGAATTTTTACCACCTAATACAACGTCCCTAACTCAACCAATTGACCAAGGCGTCATAAAGGCATTCAAGGCCATCTACACAAGGAATTCTCTGCAATTACTGGTTATGTCAATGGATAGAGATGAAAAATTCAACTTGAAGGATTACTGGCGCGATTTTACCATCGCTAATTGCATTCAAATAATAAAACTAGCCGTAGAGGAAGTGAAACCCCAGACCATTAATGCCTGTTGAAAGAAGCTGTGGCCTGAGGTTGCAAACGATGACGGGGTTTATCTCGTGAAGAGATCAGAACTGCGGCAGTTACCACCTCTGTTAAATTGGCTAAGCTCCTTGGTGGCGAAGGTTTCGATGATGTAACAGAGGATGAGTTTGAAACCCTCATAGATGAACACTCTGCCCCATTAAACGATGATGACTTGGTTGAATTAACCAGGATAAATACGGAAGAATCTGACAAAGAAGAAGAAGATGAGGAAGTTCAAGCTGAAGTTGGGCTTACGTTAGAGAGGCTAGCCGATCTTCAGAGAAGAATTAAAAGTTGTTCAGGCAGATTTGGAATCATGAGACCCTCACATGGTTCGTGCCATGAAGGCACAAAAGAGCCTCGATCTTGTTATGGGCCCTTACTGATACATGCTAAGGAACATGAAAAAGCAACGATCTCAACTGCCCATTACACTGTTCTTCACCCCAAGTAAAAAGCCTAAACCCCTAAACACACCCGAAACTACGCCCTCCACCTCTGGAGAAACTTTTCTTTCTCCTCCTCCGGTGTTTACTGAGCAGGAGTCTGAGGATAATTAGAATCTCCTCAGCTTCCCTGTGCAGTTATATCATCATCATTGTCATTGTCATCATTGAACGGCACATGCAACATAATCTACAATCATCAGTAATCAATCATCATTCTTCAATCAAAACAAAACTATCACCAGGTGAGTAAATATTATACAATAAAATAATTTAATGTGTTCTGATACTTTATTTCGTACTATGTGTTCATGAACATGACAAAACATAACTTCTTGAATTAATATGGGAAGCGTATTACGATGTTTGGGAAGGGTTGGGGGTAGAGTCAACTATTCGCGGGGGGTCGTGGTCCCTATTCCCGGTGAATATGGGGGGTCGACTGTACGTTACTCTTGTTAAAAATGAAAAATTCTATCTATATATCTATCTATCAATCTATCCATCATTAATTGACTTTTATAATAAATGTTTATTTCCCTCATGATGATGGGTCATATCCCTTGCATCTTATAGGAATTTCCTGACCACCCTGAGTGAAATAATCACAAATGAGGAAGTCAATAATTTAATATTGGGCTGTGATTTTAATGCTGATCCCAGCAAAGGGAGATTTTGGAGGGAATCCAAGAATTTGTCAATGATTTCCAACTTCATCTGGACGATGCCATCTTGCCGTTGGATACATTCACTTATCTGAGTCCGACCCACAACTCTACCAGCTGGCTGGATCACGTTATCGTGTCGCGGCCCAATTTGATTGATTCTCTCTCTGTTAGTTATGGATTCTTAGTGTGTGACCACTTTCCTGTATTATTTAACATGACTATAAAAATTCAAACTCATGTTTGTGATGATATAGAAACAAAATGATCCGAATCAGTTGGTGAACTGGCCTAATTTCTCAGAGGGTGATAAGCGACACTACTCAGATAAACTCAATTTTGCTAAAGTATGAAAACGAAGTACTTGAGTGTAGATCACGATACTGTAACTCAGCTAATCACAGATTACTGTTAGATTATGCCTATAATTATTGAATTAAAGCCTTGCTTATATCCTCTGAGGAATTTAAAGTCAGTAGGAAGAGTTCACCAAAGATCGTTCCTGGATGGAATGATCTTTGCAAAGATCTTCACTCTAAAGCTAGAGTATATTTCCTACGGTGGAGAAACGCTAGCAAACCGAGGAGAGGTAGTTTATATGAAGACATGAAAACGAATAGAGCAAAATTTAAAGCCAAACTTGATCTATGTAGAGCGAGTGAGGAAGAAATTTGGAATAGTAAGCTTGCACAGGAATTTGAGAGCGAAGATACTAAGAACCTCTGGAGATTAATACGTCAACAAAGGTTTAATAAGAATTCCTCTTCACCATTAATTGACGGCGAAGAGAGTAATGATCGTATTGCCGAAAATTTCAGGAATAAGCTCAAATTAGTTTTTGATAACAGTAACTGTCAGGACAAACCTGGTTCTTTTGATATAAAATTTAAAGAACCCTGTGACAAATTTACGAACATTAGAAGAATAAATCAGGTAGACGTGTCAAATGCCGTTCACTCTCTCTCAAACTAGGATTGGGTAATGACAATATCCATTCATATCATCTAAAATATGCCTCTGATGTCTTATATTAATGCATTAGCAAATTATTCGCGTGTATGCTACTTCATTCCCATCTTCCTGATGGAATGACGAAAGGTGAAATTAGACCCGTTGTGAAAAACAAATTAGGCAATCTGAATTGCTCTTCCAATTTTCGCCCAATAATGATCTCGTCAAATCTGATGAAAATATTTTAACATTGTATGTTACCTGAATTAAGTAACCACATTAATATCGATAGCAATCAGTTTAGCTTTAGAAAAGATACCTCTACTATGACAGCCGTGATGGCGTTGAAAGAGGTTATCTATCGCTATAACTCTAATGGTTCCAAAATATACGCCTGTTTTTTAGATCATAATAAAGCTTTTGACCGCCTAAATTATTGGGTGCTGATTGAGAAATTAATAGAAAGCAAAGTTCTTCTGTATCTCATTAATATCATTAAGAATATGCTGATTAATCAGTCAGTTTGCGTCACTTTTGGCAATAGCAAATCGTCCGTCTAGAAAGTTGGAAATGGAGTGAGACAGGGAGGATAATATCCCCTCTCCTATTTAATCTGTACATGAATAGTGTGCTAGAGGGTGTCGAATGGGGGGTCTATCATTACAACATCATTGCCTATGCTGATGATATTGTCCTGCTTGCCCCTTCTTCCCAGACTCTTCAAGCTCTTATAAATAGAGCTGAGCTGTCGCTGGAGGAGAATGACATGAAGATTAATGAGTGTAGGGAATCGTCACTTTCCCTCGCCCTTCCCCCGTTCACTCTTGGTGCAGTCACAAGGCGGTTACCGCAAAGACATCCGTCGAAGGCATTGGCGGGTTCAGTGCTTAACCGCAGTGTCGCGCCGCTCGGTGAGCTGAAAGACCTAAGGGTCAAAATGTAAGATCTCCCCCAGGAGAGTGAGATCCAGTTTCACGTCGAATGAGAAATTGGAGATGTGTTTCTCCCAATCTCGAAGGCTAACGAGGAGCCGATGTTTGACTTCGTGTGAAAAACCGTTTGGAAAAAGAACTCTCCTGGGGCCGTCCTCAAGCCCCTCTTCCCCTTACCACTCCCCCAGTGGGGTGACGAGGTATAAATGAGGAACTCTGAGGAAAATCTAGGTAGTATAAGTCAGGCCAGGTGACGAAGTCCTCGATTAAAACCGAGCTACCTAGACTGGATTGGTAGTATACGTCAGTCTCTAGGTGACGAAGTCTTCGGATCAAACCGAACTACCAAGACTGGAGAGGTAGTGTACTTGGCTCGCCAGACTAAGAAGTACCCTGCAAGAGAGGCAGGGCTACCAACCTTAAGGGGCTAAGAAGAAGCTCATCCTCAAGCTAAGTCCCTGGTTATCAAACTAAACGATAAGTTAACTTTGTTAAGTTCAACTTACTCTCGCCAGAGAGACTCCTTATATCCTGGTGCACCTTAAACACCAGGGGTATTCCTCGTCCTTGAGGAATTAAGAAAAGAAGAAGGAAAAGGCTCCCCCCTCGAGCCCGTTACTCGGTGGCCATACCTAACTCTTAGTTAACTTGGTGAGGAACAAAGTTCAACTTGTCTTCGTCAGAGAAATCCCCCTCCGTTATCCTCGCCCTTGAAGAAGACCCTCCCCGAGTTCAGTCCTTGTCCATGAGAATATAAGTAACGAAGAATAAAAGCTCATCCTCGAGCTCGTTACTCGGTGGTCACACAGCACTCCAAGTTAACTTGATTTAAGAACCAAGTTCGACTCACTCTCGCCAGAGAGACCACGACTGCCCAGGTGTTGCATAAAGCACCGTATTTGTTCTCGTCCTTGAAGAAACCCCCCCCCCGGAAGAACGTGTGCCCCCCCCCCCCCAGCTGCTACCCTCGCCAAAACGACCGTGTGTAATTTCGCCCATCTACATCTGGACAGACTGCACGCGTCGTGAGTCGATAACATTTCAGAGGCCTTTAAACTCCAGATGAGTTCGTAAGCCTAATTTTTATATTATTGTTGTGTGTATAGAAATTAACCAATTTTTGTGGGTAAACTAATTTAATTAATTCTTGTTTAGGATAATATTCAGAGTATTGCTGTAATTAATGTTTAGATGTTGTGTATTCAATTAATGAAGTTAAAATATAAGTTTATCTTGGGATTAATGTTCGTTTCTCTTATATATCCTTACGTGTTTCGGAACGGCTCTGTTCTTTAAGATATTCAGATATCAATATATATTAGACACTCTTAGCACTCTTAATATAGAACAAAAAGGGGGGGGAATTCTACGACAATGAGGATAAGTCCTCATTCATGGTGTTCTCGTATAATCTTAGAAGATCAATAAATAATGTTAAACTTACTATTAATAACTATAGAATAAAGATGGTAGACCAAATTAAGTATCTGGGAGTAAATATCTCGTTCGACCTCGAAAACAATGTTGATGTCCTAAGAAGTGAGAAGGTGTTCCTATCTCAATATCACTGCCTTATGCGTAAACTTGGGAAAGTGAATCAAAACAAATTGATTCACCTTTTTAGAACCTCCTGTCTCTCGTTCTATGAGTCCTGTTTGTGGAGTAATCTTAGAGGTTGCTCTGGGAGTTTCAGAGTCTTGTCTACTCACTTTCATAATGCTCTGAAACGTATTCTCAATTATTCGACGAGCGAAAGTAACCATTACGTATGCTCTCAGGGAAATTTCCTAACATTTCAAAACTTCATAAATAAAACTATATTAAACTTTGCATTCAAAATTTAGGATTCCCTCAGACTTGCATTATTCCCATCAAGAGCTATCTACGAGATTACTCCAGGACACTGGATGACACGATAATAAAGAGATGGGTCTGCCTGGTGAGATCCAACCTTGATGGTATAAGCAAATACCAGGGACTTGGGGAAACAGACACACGATTTCAATCGAAGGTGACGGGTTCTCAAATTCAATATGTAGATATTTGAAAACCCAGAGTATTTATGTGACGGCCATTTGGGGGTTTTTCCTCGTTGGCAGACTCAGACGACTGGCTGACCACTTCTGGCGGCCAGAGGGATGAGCGTTTGTCGTCCCGACTACGGAGATTAGCGTTTCCTCGGTGAGGTAAAAGCTTTTAGCACGCTCAAATTAATTAACTGCACCTGTGAGGCAGCTGAGGGGTATTCAAATACTTTCTTCTTTTTTTTTCCTTTGGGTCCAGAGATTACCTCACGTGGATTTATACTTAGAAGACAAAGAGAGGGAAGGAATTCATGGAACAAATGAAGGGGATATTCTTCCTGGCTTCCATTTCCCTTACAGCCTTGTCTACTCACTTTCATAATGCTCTGAAACGTATTCTCAATTATTCGACGAGGGAAAGTACCCATTACGTATGCTCTCAAGGAAATTTCCTAACATTTCGCCATTCCTTAATGAAAACCATATTAAACTTTTCATTCAAAATTTATAATTCTCTCAGACTTGCATTAATCCCATCAAGACCTATGTACGAGATCCCTTCATGACACTGGATGACGCGATAGTAATTGCTGAGAAATACTATAAGGTAGAAGACCTATTTGAAAATGATAAGGATGCGATCTCTGCTAGAATCCATTTTGTTCAGGCAAGGGAGGATACCCTTCGATAAATATTAATCCTCAAGAAGCTATTTGTTTATTTGTTTTCTTCTTGTTGATTTGTTTTTTGCTATAGACCTCTAATCTTTAAATTCGAATAAAATTTGTATGCCCATTAAGTATTAGTGATTATGTTTTTATATATTTTTGTCATGTTATCATAATTGTGACTAGTAGTATCAGGAAATAACTATAGGCAACTTATTGCAAACTAAAATATATATATATATATATATATATATATATATATATATATATATATATATATATATATATATATATATATATCAGTGAGTGATGGGAGCAGCTTCTCTTCTATACATGTTTTGTTAAAGACCAGTTTGTATTTTGACTTTACTAATCATATTTTAGAACGTTCTAGCTGGCGAATGCAGTTTTGTTATCTGTCTGGAGATTAACAAGTTCTGCTGAACAAAGGGTCGCGTGCTCTCACTTATTCCTGTTTATGACCTTACGACCTTCAAATCTTTCAATAATTCAAAGACTAACCTTAGTAGAGCATTATAAATTATATCATTCGAAAGAGAATGTAAACAACATAAGGGTATCAATTTTTGCTAGAATCGGACTAATAGTTATGATGTTATTGCCAAAACAAATAATTCCCGGGCTAAACTTGGGAGGACTTTGGCAATTTTATTATTCGAAAGGGTATGTAAAGCAACATGATGGTTTCAAATTTTGTTAGAATTGGTCCAGTAGTTACAATGTTATTACAAAAATAACGGGGACCCACCGACCGACAAAGTGAGATGTAGAGTCGCCCGCGACTAAAAACCAGCTGACGAGGATCTAATTTTGCTTGGTCACCTTTAAAACTAATTCATATTTTGGCCTTGAGTTTTCGCCTTTCTTCAGACATCTTCAGATGGAAGTCTTCGTTATTGTTGAGGCGGCTGTGATGTGAAGTTTTCCATTCGTGTTGCCTCCTTTAGCGGCGAAATAGTTGTTTGGTGGCCGTGAGCAACAAAGAATGAAGTTCATCAATGATCAATGATTAGTAGGAAGATAGAATAAGGGGGCGTGGGTAGTGAAGAGAAGGGAGGAGGAATAGTGAGGAAAGAGGAAAGAAGAAGAGTAATATAGGGCATCCGGTGATCGCGCCTTTTCCGTTGTTTTATTTTTGTGGTGATTTAATCGTCCTACTACGGGATATTTTTTATTTTAAACTTTATATTATTCTGGGGGGGGGGGGGGCACTACGGGATTTTTTTGTTTATTTCGTTTCTTTTACCTTCGTTTGGTTCTTTCTTTCTACTTGAATTTGTTTCGGGTTCCAGGGGTCTGGTGTTTGGAAAGTAGCATTTACATCTACCTCCGTCTGCGTCTGGGTCAAGAGCTGCCAAAGTTTCCCTGGGAAGGTTTTTATCTAGCTTGGCCCAGATGCCCTGACTTCTTTTGTGGATAAAAACTTTGACTGATTCAATTCCAGTCCTTTCGTGTAGGCTTCTTGAGGTAATCTTAGCACATAGTGTTGGTGATAAGCCGGAGTCCTCGATTTTGAACCCACTGAAGTCTTGTCATATTTATTTTTGAGGCCGCATTAAACGGTATAGTTGGATACACCAGTTTAAATCTAACTAAACTGGTGTATAGTTTTTTCTTATTCGCTTGGTTTAGGTTTTTGAATTGGTGTATTTTATCTAGTTACTTTCTTGCATATCCAATCCTTTCGCCAATGTGTCCGCTTATACCAGTGCTGGCAAGTTTTAAACCGATGAGAGACCCACTTGGCGAATAATCTATATCTGTTTCATTTATGTTGAAAGAGAAGCTCCGATATCTCCTGATTGCAACTGTCGTGAATTTCGTAACTTAGTTTGGATCTTCCAGAATCTTTCGTATCTGGATATCGTTTCATATTCATCGGTCGTGTCTTTTGCCACCATCCTTGCGGAGTTAGTTCTTCGAACCACGACCTGGGCGACATCTTCCGTTATTGAATATTTAGCGGTTTGGGTCTAGTGGTGTCGGTATGTCTCCCATGAAGATGGTAATGAGACTGTAGCTAATGCTTCTACGAAGTCTTACCCTGTATGCTTTTCGAAGGTGATGAGAACTTGCATGTTTGGTGCTGTATGGGTGGTGGGAGATATTTTGTGCATGTATGATGTCAGGAGTGGTGATTTGTTTGTTCGTATCTGTGTTAGTGTTTTTCTGATCTGCTTTGTGAGTGTTTGTTCTGAGTAATGTGTGGTTGGAGGTAGTGCACTTAATATTTTGTTGTGGATTCTGTGTGTTAATTATTGCTGTGTGATCTGAGAGTGGATTGTTTTTATGTTTTGCTTGATTGTGTCTTCTGTTGCTGTGTTAGGGTATGTGTCTAAGTTGCTCGTGTAGTTGTTGTTGTTATCGAAAATGGTCTGTTATTTTGTGTCGGTGATTGGAAGGTTGTCTGGTGATGTGGTGGGATGGATGATTTGGATGTTGCGTTCTCTGCCTGAGTTGTGATGCATGCAATTTTAGATGATTTTTGATTGGTAGGATGTTCATCTCGTCGTGTAGGTGTTGGGTGTTTGTGTCAAGAGTGAATCCTGTGGCAGTGCGAAGTGCTGTGTTTTGGATTGTCTGTAGTTTTTAGGTGTTGATTTCTGAAATGATTAGGGACAAGATATACGATAACACCGATAACCGACACCACACATCTCTTGAACTGCCCACAGATACACACACACCTAGCCCCGGTAGATCTCTAGTAGAGACCCCGAGAGGCGACGGGTCTGCTCTTGCGATGGTTCGGGGAGCTGGGGTGGGGCCTGGAATAGGTGTGAGGGTCCCCTACATACTGTTGGGCCGGGGACGGGGTCGCCGCTACCACCACTTGCATGTTTGTCAAGTAGCTACTGAGGATTTATTTATTTATTTTTGTATTGGGGCACGAATCTTAGTAGATAGATTTTGAATCTCAGGCCGTCGATCCAAACTTTGTCGAAGGCCTTCTTTGTGTCTCTGAAGATGACGTCGTTCAAGTACCCTTTAGCCCCGCCTGATGCGGCGTGTTGAAGTATAGGGATAGGCTTTCTTCGTGCTCAGGTGTTTCCTAACTCATTTTGTTCCTGGTTTAGTAGAGAGTGTTCTTACAGATGGGTCTTTGGTCTGCTGTTGAGTACTTTCTCAAAAACCTTCCCAACGTTCTCAAGCAATGAGATTTTCTGTAATCATCACCTGATTTTGCGTCATGCCAGGCTTCGGGATGAAAATCATATTCCAATGGGAAGTATCCCATTGCCATGAAGGAATTAAGCAGATTCATCAGTCTAGTTCGATGTCGATAAGATCATGAAGAATATCATTCCAATAGGCACGAGACTTAAGCTAAACATTCCTAGAGAAGTTAACATCTGGAATAACCTGATCCATATCAACACTAATTTTAATAGAACTATGATCAGATAATCCTACTAGAAAATTCACTCTACAGGTAACAATACCTGTAACATCTGTAGGGACTCTGCCTGTTTAATTCCTATCACAGATATCAGAAACAGGAGAAATCTCCAATCAGTCCGACCTTTTGAGCAGGTCCAGTCTGGTAGGGCTGACTGAGACTTCGTGCCTCGGTCGCGACTTCTGCCTCAAGCAAGGCAGAAGCATGAATAATCTCTAATCAGTCTGCTTGAGCTTGTTAACGCCTCTCTTATGAGTGACAGAAACAGCAGGAATCTCCAATCAATCCGCCGCTCAGTAGCAGAGAGTCATGGCAGAAGTGGTGTCAAGGCCTTCCAGATCTCCTTCAGCGAGATTTCAGGTCAGGTCCGTATAGTACTGGATACTGGATTATGTTTCACTCGGCGTCGTCTGGAGTGTGAGTTTAGTTCGCCAGAAGACTGAGTAATCTTTCTCTCTGATGATTTAAAAAAATTATTTCATACTTATTTCGTTCTAGGCTCTTCTATTTCTTGTTTCTTTTACTTTAGTTTCCCTTCTAGTTTATTCTTTGTTTAGAGGTACCTTTTCAGGTAACGTCCGTTCTAATTTATTAGTGTAATTACTTTCTATCTATTTATATTCTGCATATTTTCTTTAAGTTGCTTCTAATTGTTTTTACTGATTTTTCATATTCTTGGTTTTTTGGTTATTTAAGGCATTCATGCCTTAAGTTTTTTTTGTATTTGCTTGGATTGGGGGGACAATTATTCTTATTTAACCTTTTCTCTAGTTTTTCTGCATCTATTATTGTGAGTATTGATCGTTCCGCTTGCTGTAAGTGGAGCCTAATGCTTAGGAATCTATTATGTTTATGGTTTTTGTTTTGTATCCTTAGTAGTGTATTCGTCTCAAATTATTTTTCTTCTATTTTTTCCATATATTCCTAGGTTTATATTTATTGCTTCTATTCCGGCCGTTTCTATAATATCTCTAATTCGTTTTCTTCCTCTTCTTCTTGTATCCATGATAATATACGAGTATGTTGCTTTATTTTGTATGTATTGTAGTTTTTCTTTTATTTGTTGTAGACGTTGTGATCATTGCAACCGTTGAGTAAACTAAGACTGGTTCGACGAATGTCTTATATAGCGTTCTCTTTCGTCTACGATTCATATTTTCTAGAATGCATAGCAGGCTTATTCCCCTTTTGGCCTTATCTGTATTGCCTTCATGGAATCCTTTTGTTCCGATATGCAGTCCCAGCACATTTCCCTCCGTCGCGTACTC
This sequence comes from Ceratothoa steindachneri, assembly GCA_963969495.1. Classification (NCBI taxonomy): domain Eukaryota; kingdom Metazoa; phylum Arthropoda; class Malacostraca; order Isopoda; family Cymothoidae; genus Ceratothoa; species Ceratothoa steindachneri. Next base: position 56,291,809 of record OZ018325.1, on the reverse strand, counting down.
ATAGTTTGTTCCGTTGACGTTAATCTAGTCTTTCTTGGTTCTCATTATTGGCAATATTTTGACTTATGTATGTTAGTTTTAATTTTTTATTTGTTTTCTTATTCGTTTATGTTTTTTTTATTTCTCTTTCTGTAATCCTTGCTTGCCATCTAGGGTTCGTGGAAGGCGACGAAATTATTTGACTGATTTCGTCCGCATACTGTATATTCATACAGCCCGGTATTATTGGGGGCGGAAGGTCAGCTGTATAACTCCCGTAGAGGGTGGAATTCATGCCAGCTCTCTTGTGAGACCCCCATCTGGAGACAGAAGGTTGGTTCTTCGTGGCCCTTGATGGAAATGTAGGCTTTTTTTATTGCTAATGTAGTCAGCCAACACTCTCTCCATCTTGATGCCGAGATCTAGTTGTAGGAGCTCATATTTAAGTCCTTGAGCCCATTCCTTGTCGATAGCTTTCTTGACCTCACGGACAGAGGACGACGTCTACGTAACCTTTTTTTGACTTTGCTTGCGCATTTTTTTCCCATTAGTATGGCTAATGCTATTGTCGAACCCTGTCCTTTCGGAATATATACTGATGTTCATTGTATTTTCTATTTTCTTCAGGAATTCGACTAATCTTCTATTAAGTAATTTTTCGAAGACTTTTTCAAGAAAATTCAGCAGTGATATCGGTCTGTAATTAGAGAATAAATGAGATGGTTTATCTTTTTCGGTAGAAATGCCATCTTTGAATATTTCCTGGAATGCTTCTATGTTTAGATACGCGTTGAAGAGGTCGGTTGTGAGTCTTATTATAGTTCCGGGGGCTCTCTCGTAATTGTATTTGGTTAGGCCTGTCTTCCCGGGTGCTTTCTATTTAAGGGAGCTGATCGTACATCTCAGCTCTTCTTCCGTAATCATTGATCCTAGTCCCTCGTTTTCGTCCGATCTTTTATCTACTCTTATATCTGGCGTCAGTGTATGTTATTTCGTCCATATATAGCCGTTAATTTTTTCCTCTGTCTCTCTGTCATATCCTTCGTTGCCTCTTTCTTCAATGGTGGAGACTTTTCCCAGTGCTCTCTATTTATCTGCTCTTTCTTCATTGTTCTTTAGATATTCTCCATGCTCATTTTTAATTTGTATTTGTTTTCTTGGTGGTTTAGCGTACTAGAAGTGCAGGCGAGCGGTTTAAAAGCTTCGCTTGGATGAGTATTTTTCGAGACTCAGGATGGCCAAAGGGATTCGCTGCTGGCTAACATTAAGTGGTCCAGCGACTCAGGAATTTGTTCGCAACTTGCCTACGCTATTATTTTTTCTTTGCCCCTTTTACCATTCTTCTCTATCTCCAATGGTGCCCATACCCGGGAGAAGGAGCGTTAGCCCTTGAATAACATTTCCAAACGGGTTCTCTTCATTTCTTAAAAATACGCCTCGCTTCTAGAAGGGGGTTGTGTAGCGTACTTGAAGTGCAGGCGAGCGGCTCAAATGCTTCGCTTCAATGAGTCTTTTTCGAGACTCAGGATGGCCGAGTAGATTCGCCGCTGGCTAACAGTGAGTGGTGCAGCGACGCGGGAAGCTGTTCGTAACTCGCCTACGCTATTATATTTTCTTTGCCCCTTTTCCTACTTTCCTCTATCTACAATAGTCTGCATTTTATTATACTTATCATCTTCCAAGCCTCGCTTGGTTTGTCCGTGTTTTCCACATTCCTTATGAACTCTCCATTTTTTATTCTATTGTTCTTTTATAAGGAAGATCATTTCCCTATGTAGTCGTTTGAGATTTTTACTTCTCTGCTGGCTTGTACCATTTTCCCTTATTTCTATGTATTTTCTTCCGATGTTCCTTGCTTTTTAATGATTCTGTAACTTCTTCCATTTCCTCGATGTTTTTTCCGTTCCAGGTCTGGTTGTGCATAACCTTCCAGCATTGCTGTATATATTTCCCACTTCGCCCTCTTCTAGGATTTCCTTGGGACCTGTATTAGCTTCTGGTTAATGGTCACCAGAATTCCAATGTGTTCACTTTATGGGATAGGGACTGGTTCAATATACATAGTATGTATCACCCAAGTGCAAGGTAGAGTACAGCCAACAAGGAACCTCATAAATGAGCACCCTGTTAGCCCTATTGAAATCTTGAAATTGGGCACACAAATCAAACATTGAAATAATATGCCATCTTGTAACAATTAATTAATGTAAAACAAAGCAAATACTTGTAAATAATGTTGAATCGCAATTTAATTTATATCAATGCAAAGCAGAATACTTTGCAAGTGAAATCATTTTTTTCCCACATGAATATACAAACATACACACATTCGGAAACAGATGCGAGCTAAAGTTCTAGTGAAAAACAACTGTGCAGACATAGAACGGGATCTGATCTGACCCACCAGAGTTTATGTGAACCTTTGAAAGACGAAATTAATCTTGCTATGGATATCGGCTCGATAAGCCCGGTCAGGTGTCTAAATACAAATACTCTTTTGGTGCACACGTGCCTACACTGTACATGCACACACCCTTTGACTCCACCCAGCAGTCTTAGTAGAGAACACAGGCACATACTTTTGACCCGATAAGCTCCGCCTCGCGTTACAATTAAGAGAGAGAAGTCACGCCCTCTTATTTGGGCTTAGTATAAATAGCCGAACAGAAACATTCCTATTATTATTCTCACTCTGATTAGTATATTAGTATCACCCAGTCAGAAGGATAGCCATACTTCCGAAACATTAATTAGGCCTGAAGAAGTAGACCTTTTCACCGGTTATGGGGTGCTCCATCCCTAATAGGTAGACTCCATGACCGGTGACCCCTCGAAGGATGGAGAAGAAGACTTGCGAATTTTCCATCAAAAATAAAGAGTCCGCCACCTCAATCCTTGGCCCGGTCACTCCCTTTACCCCTAAAATTGGTGACCCCTTCGACCGAACAAAGAGATAACCAAAAATATGGATTCGTCGGATCAACAACGGGTAGAGTAAGGAGAAGCAAAATTCGCAAACCCCAAGCCTACTCTCAACTCAAGAAGAAGTAGGCCTGGCGAACTCCATACCATCGACATTCCCTCTCAACGAGGTGACCGTTAGAATGGTAAGAAGAGCATCTCTTTTCTACACACCGGACCACTGCAAGCAGATGGATGAGCTAAGATGAACCGCTACTGGTGGGCGAAGGTGTAGACCTAACCCGGCAAAAGTTTGTCCAGTCCCCACATACGAATACAGCGTTCATCATCGTAGTTAAAAAAAGGACATCGCTGGATCAAAAGGAAACCAGCGGACGAACACACGCCATACGTTTGGTAAAGTTTTTAAAAATTAATAATAGCAATCGTAAAGGGGTTTCGGATAAAGATAATGTGTATAAAAGAATTCCAGTGCCGACACGTTTAACAACGTAAATTCAATGCTTATTCAGTTTACAATCTAAAAATGATGAAAATCTGGGATCCGTTAGTGGTAAGAATAACATTACTTGTAGTAGAAAGAATCGAGTGTATATAGTCTGTAAAGTAATTAATATAAAGGTAACCCAGTATTAAGTATACAAAGTCTATCAATTATTAATTTAAAGTTAACTCTATATAGTGCAAAAAGTCCGTGTAGATATTAATTTAGAGTTAACCCCGTATTCTTAGTTCCGTCTGGTTAAAAGAAAAGTAGCGTGGAGCGTACACAAATTAATGTATATAGAAAAAAGGTTTTGTTCGCAGATTAGGATATGCAGCTCGGACATCGGAACCCCCAAATGTTAATACGCTTGGCATTACATGCTTTAAACAAAGAATTGCAGGATTACTGCCACTTTAAAATTCATGTTTCGCACAAGTCTGTAATAGTCAACAATAATAAAGTAGTGGCGCGCACACACACGCACACGAATTTGTTTGCATTAAAAGAGTTGCAGTTCCCACCTCCGAGCGCTCCAAAGAACCGTTAACTACCGTGCGTAATTATGGATATAAAAAATAAATTATTGTAAGACCCCGTAAGTCTAAAGGTAAAGATGTACTTAAAATAAGAGTTTACCTCTCATTTTTTTTATTTTTAAAATCGGTTGCATTGTAAAATAGGGTGATCTCAAAATATAAAATGTACGCATTCATTCCATTGCCACGGCCTATTATTATAATAAAAAAAGGCAAATTGTTCGCATGTTTCAATATTTTGTACATATTAATATATAAGACTAATGATTTTTCTCCTGTGAACGAAAGTGTATACCATATATTATAACCATAGAGACTACTTAAAAGATAGAAAGACCCCAAAATGATAAGTATACATATAAATATCAAAGCCATGTAAATAATGTAGCAATTATTGATGCAACAAATTGTTTAGCCCCAAGACAGTGTATATTAGAAATCAAAGAACCTCATTTGTAATACCCCGTGGTTTCAAGGGAAAGTCCTTTAGCGCCTAATTGCCAGGTGGAGTAGAGCCAACAAAGAACCTCACAAATGAACAACCTGTTGACCCTATTGAAATCTTGAAATTGGGCACACAAATCAAACATTGAAATAATATGCCATCTTGTAACAATTAATTAATGTAAAACAAAGCAAATACTTGTAAATAATGTTAAATCGCAATTTAATTTGTATCAATTCAAAGCAGAATATTTTGCAAGTGAAATCGTTGTTTTCCCATATGAATATACAAACATACACACATTCGGAAACAGATGCGAGAGACGAGTAGTCACGCCCTTTTAATTGACGTTAGTATAAATAGACGGACAGAAACATTCATATTATTATTTTCATTCTAATTAGTATATTAGTAGCGTTATTATTATTAGCATCACCAGTCCTTACCTCATCCTCAATCCGTCCGTCCATAGTCCTAACAATCTGACGTAGGGGACTTACAAGAAACACTGAATATTAACACTGATAGTCAGCCAAAGGCGTGATCGCACAAACGAACCACGGAAAAGTCAACTATTTCACAAGTCCGAATTGAGGTAGCCCTAAGCCAAGATTAAAGCCTACAATCCTGCCATTTTTCTTCCTAGTCTTTCCTTCTTCCAATTGATAACCAGGTCATCATTCGAACTCAACCTACAAGCGGATTACCCGAAAGAACACTTTGGAGTCAGATCAAACTCGACTGCAAGGCCACCTTAGTCGCCTTAACACATCGTGACCGTCCTATAATTATACGGGAAATTGTTGTTTGTTAATACAATATCTGGTTTGCTCAATGCTCTTCCAGTGATGAGGATAGGGAATTCTGGACCTACTTTTTTGTATTTTTCTGTTCATTAGGAGCTCTAGGTTTAGTCCTGCGTTGTTTCTGTTCAAAATCCAGATTCCTGCAATCTTGCATTCAGATCCCACAGCAACATAGTTAGATTATTCCTGTTGAATATTGTCATTACTGAGTGGATCGAAATTTACGAGTGGCGAAGGGGCTGGTAAGCTGCTGTTATCGCAAGTGAGGTGTATTCTATTTCTACTGACACAGCAGCATAGGCCTGGGCTACCTCTCGTTCCTGGGCGTACTGAATACCCTTTTTTATTGCGATTGATGTTCCGTCAAATCCTTCTCCGGTCGGGTCATTTTTAATGATACTCGTATAGTTGAAGATTTTCATTGAGTCCGTGTTCGGAGATAGTGATGATGTCTGAGTCCAGTTGACGGAAAATGTTACCATATTGTATAGTTTTACTTTTCCATCCGTATGTGGTAATATGGAAGATTTTTAATTTTTTAATGGCATAGTCCATTTTTTTAAGTTTTATTCTTTTCTATTTGCTCCTTGCTTTGTTTTTGTACTCTTCCACCTCACACTTATTATCCATTGGAAAAAATTCCTTTTTTTTAGCAACTTAATATCGCTGGGGTAAAATCTAATTCTGTTTTCATCTATTAGTCTTTTTATGGATGTTTATTCATGTTTGGTAACATACGAGGGGAGGTCAATAAGTTTTGCAATTCAGATATAAGGAAACGAGATATGAGGAAAAGTGTTTTATTATTTTTCAATATAACTACCCTCAACTTCAATGCACTTGCGCCACTTGTCCATGAGGCTTCGAATTCCCGACAACCAGAAATCTCCCGACTGCTGTTCAATCCACTCCTGGACGGCAAGCTGGACATCTTCATCGTCCTCAAACCGGTGTCCACGCAGTGCATCCTTGAGCTGGAGGAATAAAAAGTAGTCGCTAGGAGCCAGATCTGGACTGTAGGGGAAATGGTTGAGCTCCTCGAATCCGCACTCGCGCAGGGCAGCTTGTGCAACTCTGGCCTTGTGGACTTTGACGACGTTGAAGTCGATCATGGGGCGTGAGGTTTCTAGGGACCCAACGGGCAGAGACCTTGGCCATGGCCAAATTGTCTTGGATGATGTTGATAACACTTCCATGCGATATTCCAAGTTCACGCCCGATTTCTTCAACCTTCACCCGTCGATTTTCGAGGATCATCCCCTCCACACGGGCCACATTGTCCTCATTGGTCACGTCTTACGGGCGTCCTGGATGGGGGTCATCTTCAAGGGACTCACGACCATGGCGGAACTCCCTATTCCATCGATCAATGGTTGCATAGGAAGGGGCGGTGTCGGTGTACACTGCAACCATGAGTTCATGTATCTCTTTTGCATTTTTGCCTTCTTTGGTCAAAAATTTGATTACTGCGCGGTGCTCAACCTTCTCCATTGTTGAAAAATTTGTGACTGACGATCTGCGATCAGCTACTGCTTTTTAAATAGACGAGGCAGGAGCGTGCGGCTGCAGGTCCTGACTTGCCATAACTTGCCCTAACACCCTCACAAACTGCCATCCCCCTTCATCTGTTTTGCCCTACCGATTCCTAAAACTTATTGGCCGCCCCTCGTATGTCCATTTACAAGTTCTTTTTTCGCTTCGTTTCTTTATGTCGGTTGGCTTGACCCATTTTTCTTCTTTAGTTTCTTCCTTTTCGTCCGTTGTTTCTTTGTCTGCTAAGGTGGCTCCTACTTCCAACATATCCTTCACGTACAGCGTTTAGCCGGCTGTGACTCCGTATATTAGAGTAAATCGGGTTGGGTGGAAACTACATTTTCCTTATGGCGTTCTTTTCGAATACAAGATTTAACGTGTCTGCGAAAGTATGTCCAGGCCAGTTCCTTCGTTCACATTAATGTTAATTTTCTTGTTCTTGTGTATCCTTTATCTCATTACCGTAGCTTTTGCTACGTTCGCAGAGATCTGGTGTTCTTTTTTTCTTTTTCGTTCTTTTCCTCTTGTTCACTTCTATTGATGATATCTCTTATCTTATGGAAATTTATGACCATTGTGCTGTGTGAACCTTGGCACTGAATGCACCTTTTCTTGTATCCATTCATTCGCGAAAACGTGTCTATCTCGAATATGAAAGTTTGAAAACGTGTTTCTTTTAACGGCGGTCAACTCTGGGACGCCGAGATGTCGGGAGTATGGTTTCCGGCTGAAGTTGCACATTAATTTCCGGTTTCTTCATTTGTCTTAGATCTTTTTTCATATATATATATATATATATATATATATATATATATATATATATATATATATATATATATATATATATATAAGGATGATACAGAAGAGAGGGAACGCCTACAATAAAAGCAAAAAACCAATCAACAAATGAATTAATATGAAATGGAAACCTTAGGAGGAGCGAAGATAAATACAAACTAAGATCATTAAATCAGGTAAATTCAAAAGACTAAAGTTTGACAAGGGGATTAAAATACCGCCTAAGCAATTAGGGAGGGAGAAAATCTGAGGAGGAGATTAACATCAAAGGTCAGGATTTCAAAATCAAGGTAGAATAAGTACAAATGTTCTAAAGACTTGACTCAAATAAAAATAAATACACAGACATAAACATAAGTCTACATAGATGCACAAAAAGTAAAATTAAATATTTTATTAACATTAATATAAATATTTAGTCGCAAATGTTTGAAAAACATTTTTTTTTCATTGCTAATTTTCATTGTGAAGTGTTATAAGGATTTGCCCCGCCTATATACTGTACAATGCCCACACGCTACTCTTGACCAATCTTAATACAGTTAAATCCTTCTCCACCGCAAGATGCAAGAAGTGGATCCTCCTTCCTTTCCGAGATGATGAGAAAATCTCTCCCCTTTGATTGGTGGCCGTTTTTGTGCTTTTATTTACTTTTAATCTTCCGCCTCGTCTGTCGTTTGCTTTCGTCAATTCACTTTCTCTGATTGGTGTATTTGTCGTCATTCCTTTGCTAAACATACGCTCTCTTACAACAAAGTTTCGAACAGACTTTTTCCTGAAATCTTTTGCCTGCTGACGCTAATGATGACACTTTTGTGGTTAGGATATTACGTTATGATACCACTACATAATTCTGAGGACGAACATCTGATCCGACCTGATTTTTTAAGCATTGGTTGCCTGGTCAATCAATGAAGCCTTCGAGAAGAAAAATTTAAGTATATATATATATATATATATATATATATAAAGAGAAAGAGAATAAACTACTGTATCAGAGCATAAAGTTCATTAAGATACGACTAGTTTTGATATGTAGTTTTTCATATCAATTTTAGCCGTAAACTGAGCAAAATCGACAAAAACTGTATAATCATACGAATATCGAGCAACAGACCATCAACATTAATCCGAAGATGTTAACTTAATGTCATTAATAACATATTTTACAACTAAGTTTAATATATTGGGCTACATTTAAACTGTTCTTTTGAAAGATTAAAATTCACAATTTCTTTAATTAATAAGCATTCTATAATTAAAATTATTACAATTGTACTCGTAAATTATTTGGGCATGAGAGAAATCTATAATATGGTTATCGTTTTTGACATGATTAAAAATACTTGAGGCATTGCTTGCTTCCCTAACGTCTCCCCATGTTCATAAATGCGCTTATCTAATGACCTCCACTTTTCTCCAATGTAGAATGAAGGATAATTAGTGGCTTTATGAGGGATTAGGTATACCACCTGTATCTTTGTTTTGTGCTTGGAGCTTTGATTAAAAGGAAAATTTCCTGATGGCTGAGAAGTCTTCGAGTTTAATTTTTTTTTAAATAAAGAAAATAAGGGAGGGATAAACAATTAATTTTTGCTGAAATGAAAAATGATAATGTATTGACAAGTTTGATCAGATTAAAGGATTTTCACGGATATATATATATATATATATATATATATATATATATATATATATATATATATATATATATATATATATATATATTAGGAATATAAAGAGCCATGTGATAGTTCCAAACAGTTAATTCCCGGACGTTTCCGTCATTAACAAAGACGATCTTTAGCGAAATGAACTCTAATAGAAATTAAGAAGAATTTTTTAACAATTACATAACCAATTTGCAAAATAAAAGGGCAAACACTTCAATATTAGTTACAATATGAAAAATAAGTCACAATCAACAAAACAGGAATCAGAAACGAAAGCAGAAAGAAAAGTAAGCATTAACTATAAGTTAATTTATGGATATATGGTAGTGAAAAATTAATTATAAGTCAAAAAACAGTTGAATATAAGAGGTAAAGCGATCGATAAATACGAGTTTGACCAGGAAACGAAAATTTAAAACTTATTTTAACAGTATTCCAAGGAGTAACCAATATGAATAATGAACATGAATTAAACTCTAATAGGAATGCAGGAAATTTGTTTCAAAAGTATTACACGACAAAATTGTAAAAGCAGGGCGAACAATGAAAAATGAAAAGTAAAATAAAAAAGCCAGGAATCAGAAACGAAAACAAAAAGCAAAGCAAGCAGTTCAATATAAGTTAAAAATACAAATATATGATAGTGAAAAAAACTATGGGTCAAAAACAGTTGAATACAGGGGATAAAGGGGATTCAAAGCGATCAATGAATACGAGTAAACTAAGAAACGAAAGTTTAAAACCTAATTAAGCAATAGTGAAGTAACAAATAAGAATGATAAACATGAAGCTAAGGAAAAATAAATTTAAAAAAAAAATCATTTGAATTCAAAGGGGACAATTTTTTTAAAAAATAAACTCAAAGAATAAAAACGCAACTGAAAAAATCTAGACAGAAACTAACCTTATTTCGTTGGAGCTGATAATATCAACTGATTATTATGGACGGAACTAGCCAAGAGGAAAACTATGAAGGCGGATTTGGTTGGTTGTGTTTCTCTATTTGCCTATAGAGTGAGGGAGGGTGAATAATCATTAAGTTCTGGGTTTATTTGTTTTGTGAAAAGTGATTCCAAAAACATACATATCTCCCATTCGTTTGTCTCTCTCTCTCTCTCTCTCTCTCTCTCTCTCTCTCTCTCTCTCTCTCTCTCTCTCTCTCTCTCTCTCTCTCTCTCTTTCTAGACAAAGAGGGAGAAAATTCAGTGGGGGGTTTTTTCCCCTATTTTCAATGTCATATTTGCCTCTTCTTCACGAAATTCCCACATCGAACTTGATGCTGGAGATTTATAATAGGCTCTCTAAGCTTTTTACTATTTAAAATTTATGGTATTCGCTATTGTAGTATGTCATTCTTTATCTTTCTTCATCAATAATGATCTTTGTGACCACAAGGAGTCTTTAGTATCTTTCAAAGTCTCAAGGAATCTTTATGGATGCTTTATGAAATCTTCAAGCAGTGTTCGAGAGGCTTCAAAAAGTATTTATTTATGAAGTCTTCAAGGAGTGTTCAAGGGGCAGCTTCAAGAAGTATTCATGAAGTATTCAAGGAGTGTTCAAGTGGCTTCAAGAAGTTTTAATAGAGTGCTCACGAACTTTCAAGAATTATTCAAGGAGTCTTCAAACACTGTTCAAGAGGCTTCCAAAAGTCTTCATGGATACTTCAAGGAGTGTTCAAGAAACTTAAAAAAGTATTCAAAGAGTGTTCAAGAGGTCTTCATGGAGTCTTCAATGAATATTCAAAAGCTTTCAAAAAGTTATCATGGAGTCTTTGTGGAATGTTTGTGAGGCTTCAAGAAGTCCTAATGGAGTCTACATGGAGTGTTCGAGAGGGTTCAAGAAGTATCCATGGAGTCTTCAACATTACCCAAGTGGCTTCAAGAAGTATTCAAGCAGTCTTCAATGAGTTTTTAAGAGGCTTCAAGAAGTCTTCATAGTCTTCAAATGAGTGTTAATGGAGTCTCCAAGGAATGTTTAAGAGGCTTCAATAAGTTTTCACTGCATGTTTGAGAAGCTTCATGAAGTCTTAATGGATTCTTCATGGGATGTTCGAGAGGGTTTAAGAAGTCTTCATGGAGTCTTCAATAAGCGCATAAGTGAGTTAAAGAAATATTCAAGAGGTCTTCATTCAATGTTCAAGAGGTTTGGAGCAGTCTTCATACCTCATCTAAGTAGTCTTGAGGTGTCTCCTTTGAGACTAAAAAATCTTCATGGAATCTACAATAAGTCTTCAAATTCGCCAGGAATCTTCATAAAACTGTGTGAAATCTTCATATATTCTTCAAAGAGGCTTCATGAGTTTTCATAAAGCAGTTAAGTAGACTTCATGGAGACCAACGAGTTTCCAATGTAATTAAGGAATCTTCGGGAGTCTCTATATAGTTATTCATTTTGTCTTTATGAGACTTCAGAGTCTTCGTGGAAAAACCAACATTTTGAGATTGCAAGTTCTCCAAGAATCTTTCTGGAATCTTCATATAGTCTTCGAGGAGTTTTCAGAAATCTTCAAGTTTTCATGATCAACATGGGACATTGAAGAAGTTTTCATGAATACTTCAACGAAATCTCAAAAGTCTTCTAAGAATCTTCAGCAACAGTAAATAAGTCTTTAGTAGTTTGTACTTTAAGGCGCCTGTTTATGAAGGTTTATATTACACCTTGACGTCATAACGCCCATGGTATTTCTGTTTGGCAAAGTCTGCTTGTGCTGTCTATGTTTTTCAAAAATTCCCCCCCCCCCGCCCCTAACGCACCATTTGGTTCTATCTCTCCTTTATTGTTGTCGGAATGCGCTTTGTGCCGTCTTTGCTTATCATTATCCCTCCCAGTTTCCAGTCTTTGTCTCCATCTGTCTCCTCAATTATTCTATAATGACTATGACGCTGAGTGCCCTAAGTGAGGAATAACAACCCTGCAATGTTGTACATTTAATTGCAAAGCTTTGTGAATGCTCCTTCCTGCTCTCGAGCTGTGCTGAAAGATATAGAGAGAGACTCCAAGCCGCTCACAATTTAAAGGCTTACCATACATATCACATACAAAGAAAGAGTAAGTACAATATGCGGATAGTAATAACTATTTGCCTTTGCTCTTTCTCTGTATGTGATATGGATAGTGAGCTTTTAAGTTGTTAGGGACTTAGAGATATGGAAGTACAATCTATCCTGGGGAGATAGTGTGTTTGATAGGATAACGCTTTGGGTAGGTTTGGTTTTGCTGGGCTTGGTAGCTTATTGGTAAAGCAACTGACCAGGAAACGGGAGACCCAATTTAGACTCCCAGATTGTACATTTCCATTTTTTTGCCTTAACATTATTCGTCTTCTTAGTATTAATTTTCATCTTTGACCTATCCTCTGCTCTCCCTGATCTTTGTCTTCCAATGTCGCTTTCTCATTTCTTTAAAAGTTCGGTTCCTTGTCTCATTTGCTCATTTACATATAATTTTTCTTTTTATCGGACAATTTGGTTTCCATCACTCAATATTTAGAGGAGCTTTAAGTCAAATAATGGTAAGTAATGCATGATAAATTACAGATATAAAATAAGAATGGTTATAAGTTGTACATTAAACTGCAATTTACATGCAAAAACGCATTTTAATTCCAAAAAAATGCTAGTCAAAATGATCTAGAAAGATAACATAACAGACGTAGATGAGAAGGTACAATGATATAAGTTACTCAACAAATAATTTTCAGTTGTTAAAATATTTTAGTACTTGGTTTGTAGACCTTTAGTATCAATATGTACTGACATCTTCTGCCTCAAGAGCGCACTGATCGAATTCATTCTTCTGGTGTTATTTATCTTCATTCCTCTTGTTGTAATATTTCCCAAATTCTTTGACGGTGCTTGAGTTTCTCTCCTTACTTTTCTCTCCCAGCGTCTTCCACAAGTTCTCAATCGGATTGAGGTCCGGGCTCTGAACAGGCCAGTCCACGCCACTTCCTCCTGATCCAGGAATTTTTCACTAACTTTGTCGTGTGGCAAGGTGCATTATTCTGCATAAAAATGGAAGGTCAGGGTGAGACAGATCTCATATTGGGCGCAACATATGTTTGCAGAAGTTTTTTATACACTTGAGCATTCACTCTGTAATGCAAGTGGACAAGTAAGCCAGCACCTTCCCCTGAAATTAGGCCACACACCATAAAGTTTTCTTGAACAAACTTGACACTACTCTTCACACAGTTCGTGAAATTTTTCGCCAGATCATCGACAGACAAACCTTCCCTCATGTGAACTAAACAAATTGATTTTCTTTCCATAGAACGTGTTAGTGGCGAAGGATAATCTAGCTTTCTTCTTTTTATGGCTGATCAATCAATGGATTGACTGTTGGTGTGCGTGATTTTAAAGACCTTTGCGTCGGGCGGCGTGAGGCTGACTTCCTGAGGACACTAATGGCCAATAGTTTCATTTAGTTCTCAGTAAATCCTCGCTGCTGTCTTGAATCGGCCCTTCTGTGAGATAAGGACGATGGCTTTGTCACCCCTCGTTGAGGTTTTTCTAGGTCTACCAGTAAAAATTAAGCTAAGACACGAGCCTGCGGTATCGTTACCTTAGACATGTTTGCTGCTCGGAACTTGACAAGGTAATGACTAAAAGTGCTAATAATTCAAGGAAGTAAGTTAATAGCCTAAATAGCAGTAATAGAATTGCGCTATCCGGATCATTTTGACCACCATATTTTTGGAATAAAAATGCTCTTTTGCACTTAACTTACAGTTTCATCCAACCTAAAATGTACAATGTACATGTACAACTTATAGCCATGCGTGGTTTATAACTGTAAATTATCATGCATTACTTCACCATTGTCTGGTTTGAAGCTAATGTTATTATTATATATATATATATATATATATATATATATATATATATATATATATATATATATATATATATATATATATATATATATGCGGAATTCTTTATTAATACGCTAGAAAAGTCTCGTGGAGTTCCTCAGCCCTCTTCAGAGGGCCACCCATCGATTTTTCTCCTGAAATAGGATGAGGAAGTCCAGGAGACTTTCTAGTGGATTAAGGAATTAATACTATTACCCTTACCTAACCGCATTGATTAGAACGTTATTGTTCATTTATATAAAAACAAAATTAGAAACGGCGAAAATCCGCGGATAAATGCACATTCCCCGTTTTCTATTAAAGCTCAACGTTAGCTGATACAAAAGACTTCTTGAAATTTCTCCTTTTAGAGAAACGGATGGTTGCCTAGTCGTATATGTAACGCTCCTGAAGAGGGTCGAGGAACTCGAGGAGATTTTTCTAGCAGATTAATGAATTCTTATTATTACCCTTACCAAACCGTATATATATATATATATATATATATATATATATATATATATATATATATATATATATATATATAAGATGGAAAAGTTTACTCCAAGTCATGGTTCTTTACCTTTTGTACTCGGTGTTTGGTACAGAAATATCTAAAAAATTCGATACTATAATGTAGGTAATGAATTCTCACTTCACCTTATTACACTTATGTTTGGCCAAACCATATATTTTCACAAGATCAGCCTCATTTTTAGTACGTGTTCTTGGAATTTCGCAATGTTCTTTTTTAACTCAAAATTTAAATAAAGTTGTGTGATTTCTATATCCCTTTATTCATTAATATTATTACTAATGAACCCGTGTCAGCCAAAATCAGCAAAATTTATTTTTTATTATTATTTACTTGATAATACTGAAAATAATGTATTGGTGGAATTTCAGATCTTCAGAACTTCATTCTTTAAAAGGAAATTTACACTTTAACATTTCACTTAGAAGTTGATTTTGCAAAGGTTTTCAAAAAACAAAAATTATTACTAATTATTTCAGGTCCATCGCTACGTCACATACACAAGCCTTCCTTCATGCATACACCCTCATATAAATCATAGTGCCATTCGCAGGGGGCTATATGCTCGTATTCACGCCCTAATTTCGTCACCTTATGAATTTGTTTTCTAAAGCCTTCGTTTCCTTCGTTGGTTTTCGCTTATTATTGTAGTATACAAAACCTAAAAAGCTGCTTTTTTCAAGGTTCTACGTGACGCCTCCCCTGTCTCCGATACACATCCTGACCGATTCGCTGCCCACCCGTCATCGTAACCAGCCCCTCGTCGTCCCCGGACGCCTCGAGTTTCACAAAAGGCTTAAGGTGAGTCTGCCCAAGAATGATGCACCCACTAACTGAGACACCGGATCAATAATGGCGAATTTTTTAAGGCAAGAACGAGGCTCAGCAAAACTATCAGGGGGAGTAAACTGTTACCATTGTTGCAACCTACAACTAAGAAGTGAAAACCATCGAGAACTTAGCGAGTAAGTTTGTAAGGACATATAAAGTGTAAAGATGGACGAGGTGGTTGGAAGATACATAGCAGATTCATTTGAGAGCATTGAGGCCGGAAGGGCACGCAATTCTCAAGATGTCAGCTAGAAATTGGCTGCCTATGCTACACTTGAGACCAAGGAGCAAATGAGGAGTACTACGGTACCCGATGGAGGCTCGATTATGTTAAGGATTGATGGATTTCCCTCCCGCTTGCAGGATGTTGGATTGAACTCGATGGGATACACGAACGTCGGAGGAGGATTTCCACATCAGTCACAACTCCTCGCCACTCATCCACAACATCAACTGAGTATTAATTTTGTATTACTTTTTTAGTAAAAATCTTCCATAGTAAATGTGTAAGCGTGAAGAAGAAGGTGAAGGTAAAGAGTATGAGAGATTTAAGAGAAAATTAATTTGATGGGGGTGAGTTGGCTTCACTTTACGACACACACCCTATGATTCTATGGGAATTCTACAGACCCTACATTATTAGTTGCCTTTTACGACACGCATCAAATGATTCTATGGGAATTCTACAGGCCCTACAAGTTGCCTTTTACGACACACACCCTATGATTCTATGATAATTCTACAGGCCCTACATTATTAGTTGCCTTTTACGACACGCACCCGATGATTCTATGAGAATTCTACATGCCTTAAATTATTAGTTGCCTTTTACGACACGCACCCGAAGATTCAATGGGAATTCTACAGGTTCTACATTATTACTTGTCTTTTACGACACGCATCCGATGATTCTATGGGAATTCTACAGGCCCTACATTATTAGTTGCCTTTTACGACACGCACCCGATGATTCTATGAGAATTCTACATGCCTTAAATTATTAGTTGCCTTTTACGACACGCATCCGAAGATTCAATGGGAATTCTACAGGTTCTACATTATTACTTGTCTTTTACGACACGCACCCCATGATTCTATGAGAATTCTACAGGCCCTACAAGTTACCTTTTAAGACACACACCCTATGATTCTATGATAATTCCCCAGACCCTACATTATTAGTTGCCTTTTAAGACACGCACCCAAAGATTCAATGGGAATTCTACAGGCCCTACATTATTACTTGTCTTTTACAACACGCATCCGATGATTCTATTGGAGTTCTACAAGCCCTACATTATTACTTGTCTTTTACGACACCCACCCGATGATTCTATGAGAATTCTACAGGCCCTACAAGTTGCCTTTTACGACACACACTCTAGGATTCTGGTGTAATTCTACAGGCCCTACATTATTAGTTGCCTTTTACGACACGCACCCGATGATTCTATGAGAATTATACAGACCCTACATTATTAGTTGCCTTTTACGACACGCACCCGATTATTCTATGTAAATTCTACAGGCCCTACATTATTACTTGTCTTTTACGACACGCACCCGATGATTCTATGATAATTCTACAGGCCCTACAAGTTCCTTTTTACGACACACACCCTATGATTCTATGATAATTCTACAGAACCTTAATTATTAGTTGCCTTTTAAGACACGCACCCAAAGATTCAATGGGAATTCTACAGGCCCTACATTATTACTTGTCTTTTACGACACGCATCCGATGATTCTATCGGAGTTCTACAAGCCCTACATTATTACTTGTCTTTTACGACACGCACCCGATGATTCTATGAGAATTCTACAGGCCCTACAAGTTGCCTTTTACGACACACACCCTAGGATTTTAGTGTAATTCTACAGGACCTACATTATTAGTTGCCTTTTACGACACGCACCCGATGAGTCTATGAGAATTATACAGACCCTACATTATTAGTTGCCTTTTACGACACGCACCCGATGATTCTATGAGAATTATACAGACCCTACATTATTAGTTGCCTTTTACGACACGCACCCGATGATTCTATGTAAATTCTACAGGCCCTACATTATTACTTGTCTTTTACGACACGCACCCGATGATTCTATGATAATTCTACAGGCCCTACAAGTTACCTTTTACGACACACACCCTATTATTATATGATAATTCTACAGACCCTACATTATTAGTTGCCTTTTACGACACGCACCCAATGATTATATGAGAATTCTACAGGCCTTAAATTATTAGTTGTCTTTTATGACACGCACCCGAAGATTCAATGCGAATTCTACAGGTCCTACATTATTACTTGTCTTTACGACACGTGCCCGAAGATTCTATGGGAATTCTACCAGCCCTACATTATCAGTTGCCTTTTAACATACGCCCAAAATATTCTATGAGAATTCTACAGGCCCTACATTATTATTTGCCTTTTACGAGACACACCCTATGATTCTATGATAATTCTACAGGTCCTACAAGTTTCCTTTTACGGCACACACTCTATGATTCTATGGGAATTCTACAGGCCCTACATTATTAGTAGCCTTTTATAACACATATGTTGAAGATTCAATGGGAATTCTACAGGTCCTAAATTATTATTTGCCTTTTACGACACGCACCCGATGATTCTATGAGAATTCTAGAGGCCCTACATTATTAGTAGCCTTTTATGACACATATCCTATGATTATATGGGAATTCTACAGGCCCTGCATTATTAGTTGCCTCTTAAAACACGCACCTTATGATTCTATGAGAATTCTACAGGCCCTACAAGTTGCCCTCTACGACTCACACACTATGATTGTATGGCAATTCTACAAGCCTTACATTATTAGTTGCCTTTTATGATGCACCCCGAAGATTCTCTGAGAATTCTACATGCCTTACACCATTAGTTGCCTTTTACGACACACACCCGATGATTCTATGAGAATTATACAGGAGCTACAAGGTGCCTTTTATGGCACACACCCTATGATTCTATGGGAATTTTATAGGCCTTACATTATTAGTTGCCTTTTACGACACGCACCCGATGATTCTATGGGAATTCTACAGGCCCTACATTATTAGTTGCCTTTTACGACACACACCCTATGATTCTATGATAATTCTACAGGTCCTACAAGTTGCCTTTTACGGCACACACCCTATGATTCTATGGGAATTCTACAGGCCCTACATTATTAGTAGCCTTTTATGACACATATCCTGAAGATTCAATGGGAATTCTACAAGTCCTACATTATTACTTGTCTTTTACGACACGCACCCGATGATTCTATGGTAATTCTACAGCCCCTAAATTATTAATTGCCTTTTTCGGTATCTGGGTTTTTCAATCCCTACATAGGCAACTAATCTTTCTTCTCATTTTGAGCCTTGTGTATAATTTAACTGCCTGTTTTTGCTCAAGGGAATTGTAATCTTTGACACCTGCATTGAAAAGAGTGATTGCAGTTTAGTAACGCGATCTGCCCCAAGAGGCAACTAGTCCCTGGACTTAATGATGCAATATTCGTTTGTGATTCCTCTAATCTATTCGATACAAGAACCAGTCATTAAATAGGATCGATGGACGATCCATGAGCTCAGGATCTTGCCTGTTTCATCACTCAACCACTTGTTCCTTCCCCTTCTGTGTTTTAAGTATTACTTTCAAGGATAAAAGAAAACCAACCCCCGTTTTTTGTGCAGATGCCGACGGAGGCTACGGCACCAGTGGATGCTCTGGGTCCTTCCCCTGTGTTCCCCTGGTATACTGTGCCCCGTTCTTCGAAGAGGTCAGAAGGAGCCACCTTGGCTGCCAATTTGGTGGAGAGGCCTTCGGTGCCTGCTGCAGAGCTCCTGGACAGGGTAAGAGGAATTTTAGAAGTCTGAATAGCATCGACAAAGCGGGAGATGTTGCGTTTGATGCTGGGATGGTCATTTTAAAAACGGGAGCCTTCTGGCCATTCGTACCTAGTGTTTCGTTTCAGTAATTCAGTACTCCACTCCTTTTCCCCTCTTCCAGATCGACCTCGCTGAACCACTTAATAACTACGACAGGTGATCGATTTTTTTTAATTATATTTTCGAAGGCGAAAACCGAAGTAATCTCGACTACCTTAAAAAAAATGCTTATCAAGAAATAGGTGAAGTTAGTGGAAGTAAACAAAGACTGAGGGTACATAGTATTATTAACAAAGAGGGGTGACTACTTGGGACACGGGGTTTTGTGAGAGAGGGCTGGCGATGCACGTAAACGTTCTGAAAGCGATGCTGAAAATGAGCGAAAATAGGTGGAAATATTAAATTCATATGCATGCCATTTTTGTAGTCATTATTATACACTTATATCATCAGGTGAGAAATTTAGGTGCAATATATCATCAGACAAGTATTCTAGGTGTAATATTTCCTCACAATAGAATTAAACATAGTATAAAAGACTGTTACTTCTACCTGCTACCGAGTTTTGGAAAACTCGAGAATTTGCCTATCGATTTGAGCATTTAACGATTCCAACCCCAATCATTTAGTTTGATTTTCCTTAATTCTAGAGACTTTCTCTACTTTCTTATACAATTATTAATAGCCAAGTAGTTAATAATGAGTCTGATTCATTTAACAAACTTGTTAGAAGCTAAATTTAGGAGATCTATCCTATTTCACAAATGATAGAGATATATGGGAAAAAACTTTGTCTCCTCTACTCACTATTGTCACATGCATAACGAATGCACATAGGAGTCTGTGATTTTTTAAACGATATGGTTCTGTCTAGTGTGAAAACTGTCTCGAAAAACTAAAATACCGTCCAAAAACATCAGAACGCCTGTATTTCTAACAAAACATCTTCTATAACCTTTGTCAGAGAAAATACAATTCTTCTAAAATGGGTGTACCATAATCTTAAGGTATAACCCTCGTATGGGTAAAGTTTATGAAAATTTAAAACAATAAAACGAAAGTTATCAGCAGCTAAGCAATTTACTATAAAAATTGAACTACCAAAATTATCCGAACGCTTAGGTTTCTTGAATAGAGAACTGACATTATTTGTATATAAGCTGGCTTAAGTTCAATACCTGTATAAATTCTATAGGTCGTCAGCTGTCGTCGAGTTAAAATGCACAAGAAATCCCTCGCGCCTCTTTCTGTCCCGTTGAGGATTGTCTTCCAATTGGAGCCGTTGCCGAGACTGTCAAGCACTCCAAAAGTGTATTCCATAATATTTCTTCAACCTATGACAAAAAAGGCCCCAAAGAGAGAAGACTAAAGCATTACCCAAATTGTGAAGAAGAATTGTTTCAAGACGGCTCCAGCTGTTTCTCCCCAGATTAGTGAGATTTTGGCCATCAATCCCTCCAACAGACTGTGTCGAGTCGGCTGGAGAAAGACAATTTTCATGTTCGCATTACCGTGGTTAAGCCATTGATCAATCCGAAGACCAAGAACGCTCGTTTTGCATTCGCTACTGAGCACGTTACATGGACGGATGACCAATGCAGCTAAGTCCTATTCACTGACGAATCATAGTTCGATTTGTTCGGATCAGATGGCACAGGAGGTTCGTTCTTCGCAAAGCAGGCGAAAGTTTGTCTGTCAATTGCTTCATAAAGATTGGGAAGTTTGACGTGATTTTGGAAGAAGGCAGTGGGACACGTGTGCGCTTACATAACACAATAAATGCACACGTGTACAGGAAGTTGCTGCGAAAGCATTCTTTTCCATATCTGTGAGCCTCCGAAGCCCACCCTGTAATTTTTATGTAGGATAATGCCCCCTGCCATACTACCATGTCGATGAAGACCTTCCTGGACGACGATCACTGATATGAACTGGCCAGCTGAGTCCGGACCTGAATCCCATTGAAAATGTTTGGAAGAAACTCTGAGAGAGGTCAACAGCAAGGAATCAAAAAACAGTTCAAGAACCCTGGGGGATTCTTCAAGATACTGTGCGAATAAATGCTTCAACGTTGGTTCATACCTAGGGCAGGAAATGTCAAAGCATCATGGAGAATAAAGGACGACACATTAAATACTAATTATAACTTGTATGAATATTTTACACTGATAATTGAAATGTTATATTCTGATAGAAATTTGTTTCCGCTCTCGTTAGAATCATTTTGTAGACTTCAATTTTTCTAGTAAATTGCTTATCTCCTGATAACTTTCATTTTATTAATCCAAATTTGCATAACCCTTACTTATATCTATTTTATACCTGTATGCTATCGTACATCAATTTCGAAAACTTGGATTTTCTCTGACAAAAGTTATGGGAGATGTGATAGAAATACAGTCGTTCTGATTTTAGTACTGTAGTCGTTGACGAAATAAGTCCCGATATACTTATACAGTTGCGTCCATATCTATTGGCAACACATCTCAAATTTTGTAATTTACGAATTTTATACGTTACTAATTCGAAATATACATATTAATGTTATATTTAATTATATTAGCCTAAAAGCAATATATTATTAGGTTGAGGAATAAGTTCTTGCGTTTTTTTAATGTTGCGTTGATTTAAGTTTTGTTGACGTGATTTGTGCACATATTAAGATACAATAATAAATAATGAGAGCAAAATTTTCAAAGGTTAGGCTACGTCTCTTAACAGCGTAGACTATTAGGCGTTTGCTTAGGCTACGTCCTGAAGTTGAGTAATGAGTCATTGCGGTTTATTTAAAAGTTGTGTTAATTTAATTTTTGTTCTGTACCCTCAAATGGAATGTCAAGTTGAAAGAAAGGCGCATTTTCGACACTTGTTGTCACTCATTTTCAGTCGAGACGGAAACAATGCAAACGTAGCCAAAGCTCGTCACGATATTTTTGCTGTGTAAGGAGAAAATGCTTTATCAGAAATGACAGATCAATGGTGGTTTTCACGTTTCACAAACAGTCATTTCAATCTTAATGACGAAGAACGTTCTGGTCGACCCATTAAGTTGGATGGAGATCGATTGAACGACCTTTTTCATGAAAATCCTCGTCAATAGACTAGAGAGTTGGCTGTACAATTAGCGTGTGATCAGAAATCTGTAGTGAATCACCTTCATTCAATGGGAAAAGTTTAAAAGCTCGGTGCATGGGTTCCGCACGCTTTGAGCGAAAGCAACAAACTTCAACGCTCCACGATTGCCGCAGGTTTGCTTTCTCGTCACAAGGCTACTCGTGGATATAAGGACAGATTTCTTTACCGCAACATCATCACTGGCGACGAAAAGTGGTGTGTTTATGTCAACATGAACCATCGAAAACAATGGCTTAGCCCCAATAAAAAAACACTTCCGCGATTAAAGCAAGGACTTCATCCACGAAAGACGATGCTGTGTGTGTGGTGGGATTGTGAAGGCATCATTCTTTATGAACTATTTGCGAAAAACGAGATTGTCAATGCAGAACTCTACGTTTAACAAATTTATCGACTCGCCGAAGCTATTCGTGAAAAGCGACCTCATCGACGTTATGGAGTCCTTCTGCAACACGACAATACTCGTCCTCACATTGCCAATAT
Organism: Ceratothoa steindachneri; assembly: GCA_963969495.1. NCBI lineage: Eukaryota > Metazoa > Arthropoda > Malacostraca > Isopoda > Cymothoidae > Ceratothoa > Ceratothoa steindachneri. The sequence continues at coordinate 56,268,878 of OZ018325.1, read as the reverse complement.
GACAAAAGACGCCATCCAAACGCTTAATTGGGAAATCCTGCCGCATCCTCCATATTCGCCAGACTTGGTGGGCTCCATCGGATTTCCATCTGCTCCGATCGCTCTCCAACAATTTGCGCGGCGTTTCGTTCAATACTGATGTGTAATTAAGAACCTGGTTAGACGAATTCTTCGAGTCAAAATCCAGAGATTTTTATTGCAGAGGCATCGAAAAACTAGTTGAACGTTGGGAAGAAGTCGCAAATAACAACGGAGAATACATTATTGATTAAATTGCATATTGCTATCAATTAAAAATGAAGTTTTTCTAAGATTGTTAATGGTAATAAATAAATTTGATAAAACCGAAAGAACTTATTCCTCAACCCAATATAATGTATAAATGATAATAAAACAAATTATAAACATTGAACATGGCGTTTCTTAGAAAAAGACAAGAAGCAAAAGTATTGGCAACATTTATAAATATTACATATATATTAAGGGCAACTATAAATTAATACTTGGTATCACCTCTTTTAGCAGCAATAAACAGCAATCAAACGTTGCTTGCAGGTATGAATAAGGTTTATGCAAGGTTTAATAGGAATTTTACTCCACTCTTCCACTGCAAAAGCTTTCAACTCTGCGATGCTGCTTGGTGACCTCTTATGAACACGTGACTTCAGTTCTTTCCATAAATTTTCAATCAGATTTAAATCTAGACTTCGATAAGGCCATTTCATCACTTTCAAGCGTTGATTGGCAAAAAATATTTCTGCGTTGATTTGTTCGTGTGCTTGGGATCATTATCTTGTTGGAAGACGAGCCCTCTGCCAAGACTAAGCTTCACTGCCGATTGTTTCACATGTCCATCCAAAATTCGCTGATATCCGTCTGAATTCAGAGTGCCTTCTATCACACAAATTGAGCAGTACCTGCAGCAGTAAAACATCCCCACAACATGATGGAACCACCTCCGTGTTTCACAGTACGTATGATGTTCTTTTCCAGCAGAGCTTCTCCAGGTTTTCTCCAAACGTAATGGTGGTCGTTTATGCCAAACAGCTTACTCTCGTCTGACCATAATATTTTACTCAGTTCTGCTTCACTGTCATCAAGGTGATCTCTGGCAAACTCTAAACGTCTCTTTTTACGAACCGTCTTCAACAGTGGTTTCCTCTTGGTGCTTATAGTTAGAGGAGTCCATCATATCTGATGACGACGCTCTCCTCGGGATCATCGGTGACTCCGTTGATGGCTGTAGAGTCCTATTCTTGATCTGCACACTTTGTTGCAGACAGGACAGGTAAAGTTCACGTTGGGTGGTACAGGTTTAGCTTGATGGGCGTGCCTCCTTGTACGTCTGTGATTTCTTGATTGTCTAATGCTATCTTCCAGTTCTCCTGCCCCCTCACGGCATATTAACATCCAAAGATGTCGATCGGCGGCAAAGTCTTCCAGATTTGCTGGGGTTTTATTGATTTTCTTTAAAGTTCCCTTAATATTGTATTTGTATCTTTTTTTGGCCACCTGTTCAACGTCGACTTTCGTTCAATTGGCTGTAGAGTATTTTTCGCAGTAACCGGTCTTCTGGCATCCTTATTACGTGACCAAGCCATCTGAGCTGGTGTTGTGTAATAATAGTCTCTATGCTGGTACATGAAGTTCTCTCAAATATTTGGTTGTGGGTCAGCCTATCTCGCCAGGTGATTCCCAGAATAAGTTGTAGGTAATATATGTGGAAGGCCTCCAACATTTTCATGTGGCGGCTGTATGTGGTCAAGGATTCGCATCCGTATGTTAGAGTCGAGATACATACTGCCCTGTAGACTGCTACTTTAGTCTTCAAGCTCAGGTCATTGCTCACATACACTTGTTTCCTTAAGCTACCAAAGGAGGCTGAAGCTTGCCGTAGAAGATATTGGATTTCATTTTCCAGGCTGCAGTTGTAGGAGAGATAGCATCCGAGGCATTTAAAATCATTTTGTTTTGATTAAGTCAGTGATGTTAAGAGTGAAAATGGGTGGATCGTGTGAGGGGCCATTTTCCCATTGACAGTATTTCTGTTTTGTTAGTGTTGACAGAGCCCGATCCTTCTATAAGCATTTGTTACTGCTGTTAGTGTAGCCTGTAATGATTCTGGCGTATGTGCAACAAAAGCAGTCATCTGCATATTGTAGATCTAAGATTGTCTCTAATGAAATTTTTGTGATTGCCTGAAATTGTCTGATGTTGAAAAGGTTACCATCAAGCCTGTAAGCTAACTTCACACCGCTGTTTTCTTGTATATTCTGCTTGAGTAAGGTGGTAATACAGACAAGAAACATGTTAAATAACAAAGGTGCAAGCACACAACCATGCTTTACACCAGTGTGAACTTCGAAGGGTTCTGACTGAAGTTCCCCGACAGTGACGCGAGCAAACATTCCATCGTGAAACTGTCGTAAGATAATAATAAATTTTGATAGACAGCCAAATTTGTGGAGTACTTCCCATAACAATTCCCTATTGACAGTATCAAAGGCTTTGGACGGATCTATAAAGCCTATAAAAAGATCCTTATGCTGTTCTCTGCACTTTTCTTGAAGCTGTCTCGTTGTGAATATCATGTCAACTGTTCCGCGATTTGGTCTAAACCCACAAGGGGTCTCCGGCAATATTTCCTCAGATATATGGTGTATTAAACGATTGAGGAGTATACTAGCCAAGAATTTCCCCACCATAGATAGTAGGGAGATACCCCTGCTGTTTCCACATTGTGATTTTCCCCCTTTGTTTTTATAGATTGTTACAATGTTGGCGTCTTTCCACTGTTGAGGAACAGTTTCTTCAGTCCATACTTTTAAAGTAATCATGTGAAGATTCCTATGACAGAGAGGGCCACCATCTTTTATGATCTCTGCTGGAATATTATCAGGCCCAGGAGTTTTATTGTTTTTCAGAGACCTAATTGCTAAGAGGACTTCTACAAAAGTTGGGTCATGGTCAAGGACAGGCATCTGTGGCAGCGTTAAGAGCTCGTCTAGTAGTGTATTATCAGTTAGGTTGGGCTGGTTCAGTATAACTTTGAAATGTTCTGCCCATCTGTTTACTATTTGTGATTGTTCCTTTAAAAGAGTACTTCCATCAGCAGTTTTGATGGGCGCCAATGAACAATTCTTTGATCCATGAAAAATTTTACCTACATTGTAAAAATTGTGCATGTCATTAATATCTGCATAGTTTTGAATTTTATGTGCCTCTTTTGTCCATCAGTCATTTTTTATATTCCGCAGACGGGCTTGAGATTGTGCCCTAAGGTTTTTCCAACGATTTCTTAGTCCCTGTGATGATGGATTGCTTAAGGATGCATTATGAGCTTTATGCATATCATCCAAGAGAATGTGGATCGAGTCAGAACTCTCATCAAACCAATCTTGATGTTTCTTGGTTTTGTATCCGATGCTATTTGCAGCAGATTTATACAAACTTGAGTTGAAAGTGGTCAGTAGTGCATCAATTTCATTGTTAACGTTAGCAATTGTAGTATCCTCTTCAAGCTTCTCGGCTATCTTCTTTCGTAGTTCATTTCTAATTGAAGAGTCCTTAAGAGCACCGCAGTTCAATCGCTTCTTATTCATTTTCCGGCGACGGATTGGCGGACGAATTCATAGGCTTAATTTGGTAATAATGAGACGATGGTCCGTGCATCCTTCTGCACCTCTCATTGCTCGTGTGATTAACACATCTTTAGGGTCAGTGCTTCTGACTATAATATATTCTATTAGGTGCCAATGCTTGGAACGTGGGTGCATCCAGGAGGTTTTGTACATATTTTTTTGTTAAAAAATAGTATTTGTGATCTTAAGGCCATGTTCACTGTATAGGGTCAATAGTTTAATTCCATTTGAATTGACCTTTCGAATACCATGTTCTCCAATCACTCCCTCCCATATATGTTTGTCTGTTCCAACTCTCGCATTAAAGTCTCCCATTAAAATGACCTTGTCATGTCTTGGTATTTGGTTTAAAGTTTCTTCAAGTAGCTGATAGAATTGGTCTTTAATTTCATTGCTGGAAGGTAATGTTGGGGCATATGCACTTAGAACAGTTGCATACCGATGTTTTGCCAGAAGGATGCGAAGTGTTAATGAGCCTCTCGCTTATGCAGTTTGGAGACTCTATGAGGTTCTTTAATAACTAATTTTTTTATAGCAAAACCAATTGCGTGTAAATGTTGCTCATTTTGAGGATATTCTTTCCAGAAAAATATGTATCCTTCTTGAGTTTCTTTGATTGAGTCTTCTTCCAAAAGCCTTGTCTCACTAAGAGCAGCTATATCTATATCATACCGCCTGAGTTCAGATGCGATCAGTGCTGTTCTGCGTTCGAGTCTGTTGGTACCATGATCTATATCTAAAAGGGTTCTGATATTCCAAGTGGCAAATTTTAGAAAAATATTATGTTTTTTTCGACCGCAAAGTGGAGCTCCCGATAGGCGCTGTTTCCTATCCAAGGAGAGGTTGAGTGGACAATTTTTAGCCCACGTTATCTAGGCTTCTCCCCAAATTGGGGTCAGCAGTGCAGTCCCTAAACAGGGCTGCTCAGTCGCACAGGAGTCTGCCGAGAGCAATTCCCACTCAATCCCAAACTGCTAGCGACCAAAAATAGCCCTGTGCCGCTGATGTGTGCGAGCCGAGCTAGAAACCTCCAGCACACTCTTGCCTACCCCCGTCACCAGGTCTCTCCTCGCCCTCAGACTTTGACATAATAAGGAATGGTGAAAGGGAAGGAGTCACCGAGATATTACAGCGGATAAAAAACCTGCGCAAAAGAGATGATTTGAGTGGCGCAGGGAGTGAGCGTATCCCAGCAACACTATATTGACTGTAGGTAGGACATTTCTAGTGGCAAGGGGGAGACCCAGGGCGACCAGTATCTTCCCTCAGCTGCAGGAGGCTGCCGGGTCTCAGGTCTGTTAGAGCCCGCCTCTGGTGCGCCGCCAGCACCATTTTATTTTCAGGGTGTGCTCCCTTAGCCTTTGTCCTTAAAGGACTTGACCACAAGGCAGTGGTTGGTGGGTGCATTGGTTGGTAGGCGCCAGGGTGTGTCCACACACCGGTGGGCCTGCACCTCGTACCTTTGGGGCCCACTGCTGCTCCGAGATTACCTGCTGATTTAGCCTGGGGACGCGAGACACCCAGTTACCAGGTGTGGCCACGAGGAGGCACAGCAGGAGTCTTAATGATGGAGAGGCTGTGTACTGGCGGGGAAAGACTTACGCACTCGGCTTCCCTTTTCACCAACGAGGGCTACCCAGCGGCAGTAAGCTGTAAGCGAGAAGGCAAGCAGAGCAGGCACTTAGCACTAACTTATGCTACTACACTAGACGCATCACATCACCCTGTGTATGTATATATATATATATATATATATATATATATATATATATATATATATATATATATATATATATATATACATACATCCATGGTACACATCCATGGATACCCTCACGGTTTTGGTAACGTCGCACTGTTGATACCTCCACGATTGTTCCACTGCTAGCCAGATTTGCTTTCAATTCCTTAGAGGTGAGTGACTTTTGGAATTTTGTTGATAATTCTAACACACAAACGCACATCTCTGTCGGTTAATTTTCTTGGTCGTCCTTTCCGCACACGATTAACAGTAGTCCCATCAGCCCTAAATTGTACAACAATATTCCTTACAGATGAAATTGGGATATTCAAACTAGCCGAAATATTCTGTATCCATTTCCTTGGTTGTGCAGCTCAATTATACGCTTTTTATATGGTTCAGAGTGTTTGGATGTCTTCACCATGCTGCTATTTCAAATTATTGTAGAGATGATGCTTCAGCCGTGTCTAATACCATAATGAACACACAAAAAAGTTAGCCGTGCCAGTAACCTGTTGTCCTGGATTAGTCTAGAATATTGCATCAGTCATTCTCGAACATTCTTTAACACTAATTTTTATAATTTGATTTGTTAAATCGGTATTATGTAAACGTTGCCAATACTTTCCTTCTTGTGTTTTTCTAATAAACACTATGTTTAATGTGAGGATTTTTTCTTAATTATAATTTATATATTGCTTTTAAGCTAATATAATTAAATATAATATAAATATGTAAATTTCGAACTAGTAACGTATAAAAATTCGTAAATTACAAAATTTCAGATGTGTTGCCAATAGATGATATGCGCGTAACTGTAGTTGCAATGTCCAGTCCGATAATTATTTTTTGGCAGAAATCCTTTTTTAGACCTTAAAATGGAATCAAATATCAATTGTTGTGTTTGAACATTATATTAAAAAATATACCAAGTTAGACAATGCAACGGCGAAGTTATGCTATTTTAAATTTAGTTCATTTAAGTCAGAAAAATTGGTTTGCTTTAAAAAAATTGCTGATAATGTTAATGTGTCGTTTTTCCCCCAATGATGACATTGCAATTAAATGTTCTCCCGAAAGCATAAAATTAATTAGATTAAATGATGTAGAATGCGGTGGGTATAGCAATGAATAGCCACCTTCACAGTTCATCGAGCAAGCCTTGAGAGACGCTATTAATCCAGGCAAGCAAGTGACATATCCAATAGACCAACCTAACAGCCCTAAAAAAGAACTGTATCAATTGTGTATTTTAACCTTTACTTTTACCCTAGTACGGGTGAGTGAAAACGATCCAGTGTACCGCCTCTGCAAAAGGGAAAGTTAAAATACCCAATTATTACAGTTCTTTTTTTAGGGCTGTTAGGTTGGTCTATTGGGTACAGTTGCTTGCCGTGGGTATGTAGCATTCCTTAGGGTGCTCGATGAAGTGTGAAGGTGGCTACTCTTTGCTATACAACCAGAGTACCATCACTGCGCACATTGCAGTTTACTTTACTATAATGAAGACTATTAAATGTGCTGCCTCTATGAGGGTGTCAAGATTAATTTACAGATAGGTGGTTCTCATGGTGAAGCGAGCTATTAGCCTTTAGTGTTAAGGAATTAAGGGCTGTTTTCCACATACAATACACAAATAAATTAATCTAATGTATTTTGACGAATCGCACTAAACGTGTTCTGTAATTTCAGATGACAACCTAAATTTTATACAAACGTAAAGAATAAATACGCAATTTATTAAAAGGATTTCTGGTTTTATTACATTGGTTATAAAATATTTACTCTCTACGTTTGTAAAAAAATTAGGTTGTCATCTGAAATTACAGAACACGTTTAGTGCGATTCGTTAAAATACACTGGATTAATTTATTTATGTATTGTATGTGGAAAATAGCCCGTAATTTATTTACTGGCAATAAATAAATAAATTTATTATTATAAATGTTATCGTCCAAAAGGTGACCGAGGCCTAGGTCTAGCGGCAGCAATTTCCGATCAAGATGTCGCTGTAGGATTTTCACAAATGGTCGGTGGACAAGGCTTCGCTGCGTTCCCCTCTCCTCAGAAAATGGGCATCTCAAGTGGTGGTGGCTTTTCAGGGGGATTCTCCTCCCCTGGTATACAGCAAGGTTTATTCTCAAGCAGTGCTGTCGCAGAAGCGATGGGTGATTTGGAAAAGCGGGAGAAGGAAGACAAAGTAAGGATAAGGCATTTTTTTAAAAAAAAGTGGACATTATGCCACAAAGATAGGACACTAGAATGGTAGACTTCAACACTCATGTCCTTTTGTGAGGTTAATCCTGAGGACTAAAAATCTCCCCTATGCTTTTTAAGCACTTTGGGTTCTGTCTTAGTTAGGGCAAATTTATTATTTTTTTCCTAGTTTACCTTACTTTTTATGCTTTATTACAATGATCATCTATTAATTACTCACCATCATTGCCCGAGGAGATGCCAAAATGGAAGGGGGCATAGCAAAGTGAGATTGCCTGGAGACACATGGTCATATTGTTTGCATCGATTATACGGGCCTAGTAAAGAACAATCGTGGGTTTAATCATGGTTAAAGTAAGGTAAACGGCGTTCTATGTAAAGTGAATTCAAATGCCCTTTCGGATAATAAGAAACGTCTCTTATAAACGAGAGATATTTACAAACGTCTTATTTTTATATGTACTAATGTAAAATCGCCTTATATCTCTAGCAGTGACCCTTCAAATCCTTTTAGGATGAAACAAACTGGGATAGATCCGTTTATGAATCTTAGCTTCCTATAAATTCCCTTTCTTTACTCCTGCCCAACATAAATTGACTACTGATCTCTTGCACTATGGAAAACGTCAATGTTAAATCGTAATATGTAGGACGTTTGCCATCAAAACAATCCTTGATCTTAAGTACGTCCTTTTCCTCCTTCTATATTTTTATATCTGTGCTACGCCTTGTTCTCTCTCCAATAAGTAGATGAGCAGAGTTGGATTTTTTCTCTTATTTGTACACCTTGGTGTATCCTTTTTAACTAATATCTGAATTGCGTATCATGCCCCCGTACTGGTCACTAAATCCAATCTTCTTCCATGACAGTTTCTGCAGGAGCAAGGCATAGTACTTGACAATCCTCAGAACCCCTCATTTGGTCATCTTCAGTTCTTCAAGACTTCTCTAGAAGCATTGAATATCGCACAGGAAGCTATCGTTCAACTGGACGCTTCGCGTGTAATGGAAACAAGGTTAGAAAGTTCTTTCATTTGTTGTCTCTTCTATCTTATAGTGTTTTATATCGGGCGCAAAACTTAAGAAAATGACTGGAATCTTTTTAAAACAAATACTCAAAGTCCTGTACTTATAAAAGAGTTGATTATGAATGGTTTTCTCGAAAAAATAGAATGTTTTTCTCGAAGAAGTGTGATGGTTTTCTCGAAAAAAAGGTGATCGTTTTCTCTAAAAAACTGTGATGGTTTTCTAGAAAAAAATGTGATCATTTTCTCGAAAATATGCGATGGTTTTCTAAAAAAAAAAAATGTGATGGCTTTCTCGAAAAAATGTGATAGTGGTCTCGGAAAAAGATGTGATAGTTGTGTCGAAAAGAATGTGATGTTTTTCTCAAAAAAATGTAATTTTCTCAAAAGATATGATTTTTTCTTTAAATATAAGTGATGGTTTACTTAAAAACGAGTGAGCCTCATGTTTTGAAAATGCTATGTTAATAACGAGAACCTGTTTATTAAATGGATAAATAATGAGGGGGGGGACATACATGCATGAACAAGGTGGATAAATAAAAGGAACAAATAATAAACAAAGATTAAGGATAACAAAGACTGCAATAGGAAAGCTCTTTCTATCTAATCTACTGTGGCCGGGGGTGTATATTGCAGATATCTAGAAATAAGTTCTTACAAAGAACAAAGGCGAAGGTACAAATTTGAATCTCACTGTGCGTAGGAGAATATTCTACTTGCTGGTTATTGTTAAGGTAAATATATATTTTATTAATGAATAAATGGACAATTTGTTCGTTATTAAATAAGGTAGAAACGCAATTTCTTACTTTATAATTCCTTCATTTTTTCCCCCCCTTAAAAGCGTTCAAGTTCGTACTATTTAGTGATTATGCTCTTTGTACGAATTTGTTCCTAGAAAATTGTAACACTCCCGTTTTGTCACAGTGTTAATAATTGTTAAGGTTGCCTCCTATAATGAGGCATGGCATCCAACGAAAGGTAGATTTTTGATTGGGCAATATACCCATAATACCCACTCTCTAGAGGATCACGTTAATTCTCCCTTGCATGGGGCTTTGTCTCCTTCCGCACGATAAGCATCCTACCCTTGTATTCAGCCTTGGCTCAGTATCCTCCAAACGCAGACTTCTATATATGTAGAAGGATGACTAAGGTATTTACGTTAATCTAGCTTTTACGTTAAAATTTCCATTGCGATGACATAAATGAATAATGAGATGCGAGCCATTCCCCAGGATTTTACGTCTTCGAAAGACGAGATAAAGGATTTGAGAAAGAAAGTTTCTACATTTGTTGATAATTTGCGCAGAATGATAAACGCCGAATCTCGAAACAATAGAAAAAATCATAGTAACGAAAGAATTTCAACCGAGATATAAATTTCAATTCCCAAGCGATAATAAGACAGCAAACCAAAATCTTAGAGTCATACTCCTACGATCAGAGGAGGTCAGACTGTTTGTCAACGAAGTTGACTTAAAAATGCCTGTGCAATTCAAAATTTTAGGTAGAAATCAGTTTGAGATTTCCTTCGAGATAAGGAACGAAAGCGAGATGGTTCTATGTAATATGAAACTGGTAGTTCAAAAATCAAGACAATGAATTTGGAGCTAGAAATCCACAAAATTTTATGTGGAGAACGAATAGAAAATTACATACATTCGATCGAATACGTACATAAAATTACAGTGCCTACGTGCACTGAGAGAGTGAGAGAGAGAAATATGGTGTATCAACAATATATTACAGACGTGTCCATTTTATATCTCAGTTCCCAGCGACCACTACAAGGGGATTTCGGGTCGCATATTGGTGGTTTTGGTGGTGGTTTCTCGAGCCCTTCTGTCGATGAACCGGTCACTCGTCCTTGCGCAGCACCACGATCTTGTGGCTATAAAGAGAAGTTCTTCAGGACGATCAATGGAGCATGCAATAATCTCATCGACTCAAGGTTGGGCCAGTCTCTAACTAGCTTCGCCAGAATCACCACTCCGAGATATGTGGACAGTAAGTCCCCCTTTTATGATTGTAAAGTCAAGGGAGAAGAGTCAAACTATCTTGTATATTTTGAGTTTCACTCTTCCCTATTTTGTGAGGAGTTACTACCGTGGACACACCTCTTTCCACCACGTGCCAAATCAAGGCACAATAGGTAGAGCAAATTGTTGGATGGGAATTCTGTTTAGGGAGAGTTCTCATCAAATGCCAGATGATGTACTGTGCCATCCTTTCCCTGATTTTGAATTTTACACAACTGTTTTGATAATATATTGAACGAAACCTCATAGACAAGGAATACGTACCTTAATGGGTATATTTAAGATCCCATGTAATTTATTTTTCGTAAAAAAAAGTGAAGTCCGATTAAAGAAAATGCGTGGAAGGTACATGCACAATTAGGCTACTCAGGTAACAAGAAGGCTGAGATGGTGCAACTCTCCTGAGCCGTCCTTCAGTCAGTAACGAAGGTAGGTCCTCTTCGTAGTTCTTTGTCATGGGTACAATTTATTCCGGATAGGAAATTTAAAACTCTGGGTCATGGGAATTCTAGGTCATGAAAACTCTCCTAAAAATCGTGATCATAAAAACTCTCAACCATAACTCTGGTATTTATTTGATTATAATTGATGTTTATTTATAAGGCTTGATTTGAGGTTTCAGTTTATTACTTCCTATTGAAGAATTAGCCATTGGACGGTGCGGGACAGCGGTACACAGTTTAGCATAAGGCACAATCTTGGGAAACACTGACTCAGCTTTCCTTATTGACAACCTCATACAACTTCATTGACACCCTTCTTCACACTATAAAAATATTTTACCCAGTTCTCATACTCTATCCACATATAGCAGACCAAACCTCCATCTCAAGTTTTCCATACACCCTACACTAACGTTTTTACCAGTATACTCCCATATACCTTCCTGATCCAGCCAAACACAAATCCTTAGCATTTACTAGCGCTCTAATCGCCTCAGACTTTCCTACATACTTAAAACTTTGCACTTGTTCAAGGGTGACACCATGGACTCGGATATCACGAACCACCACACGTTCACTCCCAAATACTATCAACTTACTCTTTTCTGCATTCACTTTTAGCCCCCTCCTCTCACATACTCTTTCAAAAGTTCCAATCTACATTTTCAAATCTCCCTCACACTCAGCCACCAACACCAGGTAATCATCACATACCAACATAAATAGAACTTATCCCTGACCATTCCTCATCCATTTCACAGCTCTTCTACTCATTTTCATACGTACCTCTCTCAGTACTCCATCCATAATGATATTAAACAGCCAGGGTGTCATGATGTCTGTCAAGCTACTCACTACGGCTATATTTTACCCTAACACCCGCCTTACGCCCTAAATAGTGTTCACACCATCAAATTGTTTACCACTTACACCATGCATCCTCATCATCTGCCATAATATTTCTCTATTTACACAATCATAAGCTTTCCTCAGATCGATGAACCCATTCTGTCACCTATTCTACGATTGATATATCCTACAACCTATACCAAATTCCATCCCTCTTTCATCCCAAGTCATTCCAGAACTTCTCTTCTTTATCTTCGCTTATATCATTACAGGGAAAATTTACTAAAACCATGCAAGTTTTCACCCTTTCAAATCTTAACTTCACACACATAATTCTCTAACTCACGATTTCATACCCAACCCATCATGCTAATGCTCAAAACTCTGATCCCACCCCCATTTACTCCATCCCACACAGACCTTCCATCCCCCTTCTTCATGTTTGCCTCACATAGTAGTTGCCGGTACAAATGGCATAGTGGATTTAAAAGCCATTTAAGTGATTTACTTAAGAGAGTCTTCTTGACTTTTGTGACGTGAACATCTTATGCTCCGTTTTCGGATTGTGTGGGTGTGTTCGTATCTTGAAATAAATTTGTTTGTAAGAGTTGATTTTCTCTTTAAAAAAAAAGGTTTGAAATTCGCCCTCTAGACATCTTATAAATTTAAGAAAGCCAAAGCTTTATTTTTTTACTTCCTAAAAGGATTTGACAGAGGTATATTTGAAGACGTTTCTGTTTGTGTACAAAGGATATAAAAAATATATTGACGGATTTTGCCTTAAAAGGAACTCAATATTGAAAGTACTTGGAATTAGTATTTCATCTTCCTGTGGGGGAATTATAAATCAATAAACTATAGTAATTTAGCTTCATTAAGCATCATTCCTAGGGAGGGGAGAACCTCGTCGGTCAATAACTGGAAGCGAACTGCCGTCCGCGAGGAGAGTTTCGACGGCCAATGTCCCCGACGTGGACAACCCGAGCTCCGAATACACCCTAGCGGTCATGCAGTGGGGTCAATTCATCGACCATGACCTCACCCACGCCCCCATCTTCAGATTCGGTAAGGGTGTCATTGTATTTAACTCACAAAAATTGGTGCTCGCCCCCACTGGCGAAGGAATTTTGCAAATGAAGTACCTGAGATCATCTACGCTGTAAGGGGTCATCTTTAGCTCCATTAAATGATAAATACGCTAGAAAACATTATTAATAAAGTTCTTGAGATCATCCACTGGGCAAGGTACCACCTCTATCTCTATTAAATAATAAGTAGGATAGAAAATGCGCAAATTAAGTACTTGACAATGGTGTTATATTCAAGTCCCTGTGCTAATAAATACGCAAGAGAACAAATGAAGTCAAGGGTGGCAAGTAGCGTCCTGTCGGGGAAGATACGTGGAACTTGGGTACGATCTAGCAGACACAGTCACTCCTACCAAACGTTAAGCCACATAAGATTTTGTTAGCTATTGGATGGATCCCCTTTTATGGAACGGTTTTGCGTCAGTGAGAGTCAGCGGGGAAGATTATGGAGGTTACTCGGTGCTACAAGCTGGCACTTTGTAACTGATGTCATTTTTGTGGTCAACAGACAACCAGAGCGGGATTGAGTGCTGCGACGAGAGAGGTCAACCCTTGACCTCGAATCAGCAGCACCCGGCTTGCTTCCTCATCGATATCCCAGAAGACGACCACTTCTACTCGCAGTTCGGGCGACGCTGCATGAACTTTGTTCGCTCGTTACCGGCTCCTCTTCCAAATTGTACCGGTGAATACAGAGAACAAGTAAGTGTATTTTAAACAGTCTTATTATTTTTTTCCTTGGCAGGACGATCCGACTTCCGTTTTTTTCTTCTCTCCGCTGTGTACGAAGTGTTTCAAGGACGTTTATAATATACCTTCCTGTTCTGGGTATTAAGTGTAGCTGAGAGTTGCCTCTCTGGTCTTGTGATCATTTGCCCTTTTTTGTCTATCCCTCGTTTCACTCCCTCTCCTATGAGATGAAGTAAGTGAGTGGATAAGTTGGTGGAGATACACGTCTAGCTATCTGGTGTGTTTCCCAGCGAGAGCGGGCGCAAACAAAATTTCGCCACTTGTAGGGGGCTATTCGCAGATTAGCGGGTAGTGAGTGAAGTCGGACGTGTGGGGCGGGTAATTCCATCGATATGAACTAGAAACTCAGAAGATCAGACCAGAGTTTGAAGTATAACTTGCAGTAAAATTATATTATGATTGAAATATAATATTGAAAAAGTTAATCAATTGAACTTAAAAGAAGGCCCGCTAGATAATCCTCCTGTGTGGGAAGTTGACCAGAGGGCCTTTCAGAAAAATCAGCGAAGGTAGAAGGTAGGTAGAAAGACTTGCACAGAGATGTCAGTAATGACCTAATTATTGAAGAAGATGATGTATAGTAACCTGAGCCTGGATGTAAGCCCAGACCTGTGTGCATCAGATTTAAGACAGTGTCCAAGAGATATAAAATACTTAACGCTACTAAGTTTCTGAAGCCAGCGAGCAACCAACAAGAATGGAAAAAAATGCTATGTTTTGGTGTATAATCCAGCACTATATAAGTGCTGAATTATACACCAAAACAGAGGGAACTCCCTAAGAAAGCGTTTGAAGAGTTAAAAGTTCGAAGGCCAAATGGAGAACAAAATATAGTTATTAGAAATTTTATAGTAGTTAAAAAAAATAATTTTCATCACTCGAAACAAAACTAAAAGTGAAATTAATATTAGTAATATAAAAGTAAATAAAATTAAATACTGGTACACTAATGCAGGTGGTATAATGAATAAAATAAATGAATTTGAAACATGAATAACTGAGGATGCTCCAGATATTATCGCAATATGTGAATCTGGCTGCAAACAGACCACTGACAATAATATAATAAAAATGGCCAATTATAATCTAGTCAGGAAAGATAATGATAAAAGGAAAGGGGGTTATTTTTATATATTGATAAATTTGAATTTGAAACCTGCGACGAGTTAAATCTAATAAGCTATGATGAATGCCTTTGGTGTTGGGTGAAAAAGGAAGCCTTAAGACTGCTTTTCATGCCTTCGTCACCTCACGTTTAGACTACTGCAATTCTCTTCTAGTGAATCTCGCTTTTTCTTCACTTCGCCCCCTACAACTAGTTCAAACCTATGCTGCCCGGATCCTCCTTCGCCGCCCCCGGTTCTCTCCTTCGATGCCTCTGTTACAGGAGCTACACTGGTTACCTATTCGCTTCCCTACCCACTATAAAATTCTTATCATCACCTACAAGGACCTAAACCTCTAGGCTCCACTTTATCTCTCGTCTGCCCTCTCCCGTCGTCAAACTCCTCAGGCACTCAGGTCTAACCTCGCTCCCTTCTTGACACTCCTCGTTCTGTCATCTGCTCAATGGGTGACCGTTACTTTTCAGTTTGTGCTCCTAGACTCTGGAATGCTTTTCCTGCCGAAGTCTGATCCTATCCCTCCCTTGCTACTTTTAAACGTCTCTTGAAGACTCATCTCTTCAGAATTGCCTTCTCTCCTCTGTAAACTTTCTCTACACTCACTACACAACCTGCGCTATGGAAGGGCTAAAAGCCCTGAAGGGCGCATTATAAATACCTATTATTATTATTATCTATTATCACAGTACACAGCCAATATTTCACTTAATGAATCTTTCACTTCTTCCTTTCGCACACACAACACATTACTCGTTTGTTCATGGAAGATGTTTCCAATCGACATTGCCTGACACGAAACCGATGTAGATTGCCAGTTAGCGTGGTGAGCTAAAAGGAGAAGAGCGCTCGATGGCAGAGGTTCGAACCGCACCTATTATTTCACTTTCTTAAATGAATGTTATATTTTTGTTAACATACGATTTTAAGGGGCATAGAACTGGAGCATATGGGAAGTTTATACATTTTTTAAACTCTCCGTTTGGGGCATGGAAATAGAATAAAAGTTTTTTCTGGCCTTAGAATGGCATTTGTTTCTGAAATAAATGGGATATTTTAGCTCAATGAAACTACAAATGAGGTGATTGATTTCATCCTGAACGAAAAAAGAAAGGATATCTTAACAGATTTGTCATGCAAGGAGAAGAAATGTATGTAAACATTTGAATTGGTAGGTTTTCGCTAGGTAGAGCATTGTATATATATTATATATATATATATATATATATATATATATATATATATATATATATATATATATATATATATATATATATATATATATATATATATATATATATAACTGAAATCACATGACACGACGCTCATCGACTGAGCCACCATCCTCAACCCCAAAACACTTGTCTTGTCTTTCACTGGATAAAAAAACCTACACTTCTTTATTCAAAAGGCTTCTTGAATCAACCATTTTGAGAGGTTGAGGATGGTGGCTCAGTCGATGAGCGCCGTGGTCACAATAGCTATGAGCGCTTGAGGACAGTTCGAATCCTACTCCTTTATTCATTTTTCATATAACGGTTAAAATTAGTTTTTACGATTTTCTCCGTCTCTATATCTCAAATTTTCTTTCTTAAGCTTTCAAGGGTTACCTTTCTTAGTGTTGTGATGCCAATTTTCATTTCTTTGGGAATATATATATATATATATATATATATATATATATATATATATATATATATATATATATATATATATATATATATATATATATATATATATATGCGTTCCACACACATTCCATGGTAGAGGAAGCTTGGGAAAAAGGCCTGGACCCAGGCCATCTAACACTTCCCAGAATCGATGACGCTTTTGGTGTCATTAGACATATTTTCCTAATCCAGTTTCATGACGCGAATGGCTTCCACCACTCTCTGCTAATAAGATTGAGGCAAACCTGTCCTGGGCGTGTTATAGAGATCTGCGCCTAATAATTGTCCGTTTTGTCCTAAGATGAATCAGAATACGCATTTCCTTGACGGGTCTGCAGTATATGGTTCCATGGAAGCGGCCGCCAGGGAATTACGGTTGGGCCGCAATGGTTTGCTGAAGACTCAGCGAGCCGGGTTGCTGCCGGGAGATCCTAACGCCTCGGAGGAGGAATGTTTCCTTGCTGGATCGGGGTTGGAGTGCTTCCAAGCAGGTAAGGCAATGGGGGTATTTTCTGTAAGGAAAATCCCCCATCAGCTGTATTATAAGCCTTTGATGCCGAAGATTGGAAACGATCACGAGAGATAATGGTGCAGGGGTTACAGGTTCCGCATGAGGTGAGTCCTTAAGATATTGTAGTAGTTATTCAGAATAAGAAGGAAACCAAGGTAAGCTGATGAGGTCAAGTTCGCTTATTTAAGTGAAGAGTACGGGGAGGTATAGACATGAACGTATAAGAGAATCAGTGGGGTTATCATACCCCACCAACCTAAAATACTGTGTTGGAATGATTGGCTTTCGGAACTATCAGTAAAGATCACATGACGAACATAGGCACTCATTAGTGCGAATTTAATCCAAATTTTCTTTACAAAAGGAGGATGAAATATACAAAGGAGTATTAGAAGGGTGAAGGGAAAAATATGGACCCACTAGTACTCTCGAGATAAGTAAGATTGTGCTTGCGTGAACGTTACTCAAAACTGCATGAAGAGTAAGGCACACAGAGAATAACGTTCATAGAATTTATTAAATAATTTAGTTTCATGTAGTTTTCCTGTAATTTTAGACAGCAATCTCAGGAAGTTCTAATGTTGAATAATACAAAGTAACCTAACTCAATCTCGTTGCATCAGAACCTTTTAAATGTAGTGATTTGTAAACCAAACATTATTGGTCAGAGAGAGATATCCTTCACTGATATTCCATATATTATAGACTATTTTAAAATGGTAATGTTAAATATATTGTGCTATAATTTAAAAAACGAACCATTAGTGAATAACCCAGCATCAAAAGCCCTCTGAATGATCGGAGATAGCGAATGCTGTGAATTGAGGAAATAGATCGTTCAGTGTGCCACCAACGCATCCACAAGAGTCAATCTTCTGTCTATTAATGCCTTCTTGTATTTCCTTCAGGTGATAGTCGAGTGAATGAGCAGCCTCATCTGTCCGTCATTCACACTGTGTGGGTAAGACAGCACAACAGGATCGCCATGAAGTTAAGTCAGCTCAATCCGCATTGGTCTGATGATAGGCTTTTCGAAGAAGCGCGAAAAATCGTGGTTGCTCAAATTCAGCACATCGTCTACAACGAGTGGCTTCCGCTGATTCTAGGTATCTCTAAGCCTCCTTTTGACCCCGCCAGGAACACCTTCCTCCATTTGGTGCCCTCTCAATTTCTACCACCCCACCCACACCACCCCTATTTTCCTATTTTGGCTATTCCAGTGAAGGGCTTTCCACGTGTTTTCATATACTTACGGGTCAGAGTTTGCCCCTTTAAAGACATTCTGAATTTCACTTTCACTGACCTCGAATCTGACCTCGTGAAATGGCGCTTTGTAAGGGTAAAAATTGGGCAAATGTTGTTCACATTGTTTTAAGGCGAAAACCAACAAGGTCAAATCCCGTAGAAAGTGTGTAAGAAGCGATCTGTTAAGAAATTGGATGAAGACTGAGAAAGTGAAAATGTAGAAGATACATATATAACCGCAGATCCTTCCTGCATGCATTGAGGCCGGAAAGACCCGCAACGACTGGCGCTGGGCAGGGAGGGCACGCAATCCTCCAGATGTCAGTTGCATATGACCCCTTCTTACAGGGTGCTGATGCCAAGTCAGGGAAAGAGGTGATAAAGAGATTAACTGATGGGGGAAAATGGTTGCTGAGACCGTGTTCAACCTTAAATGGTGGGCTAAATTATCGCAATGGAAGAGCAAAAGTACTCGAAAATACAGATTTGTACTCCTATGTGGTGGTAAATTTTGTCCTTGGAGGCAAATGCCTCGAACAGAGATTAAAGTCCTGATTAACGAAACATCTTAGGAGGCGCTTCTTTTTTTCTCTCTCGTCCTCGCGACTGAATGCATGGGCATAAGTCTCCGTAATCACAAAGCAACAAAAACAACAAACCCCTAACAAAAAAACAAAAAGAAAAGGCATGCTCCCTCGCTGGAGGAGCCTCTCGCCTCCTCGCCCTTCCTGGCATCTTGGGGTGACGAGGTCGGTCTTGGAGGCGGCTCTCCATGCATCTCTGGACGCCCAATATTGCTTCTGCTGTCGCCTTGGTGAAAGGTTGAAACTAGAAATAAGGGATGAGAAGTACATGCATGTTATGATCTCCAAATGCCTTGAGATGTTATTGGAAAAGTTGCCATAGGAACAAAAACATCTAGAATATAATCATTTACACATGATTAGCCTACAAATTCTAACTAGATGGAACTTGTCTTAAGGGCACTTATGGGGGTGGGGGCTCTTAAGGTGGCACACATGTAAATTTATTTCCTTTTTGAAGTTAATTGTTCATTATGTGGCCCCCTGCAATGGAAGCTACTTTCGTGTACATGACTGGCTAAGCTATTTCTATAAATTGTTTCTGTGAAGATTCTAGTGCACCCTACATGCCCCAACATCTAGGTGTGAAGAGGTTTGTTATGACGGTGTATTTCAGTCACGCTCTTCTTTCAAATCTACTGGAATTAACTTTCGGTTTGTCTGTCCGCCCATTCATGGGTTTCTGGCTTCACCCATTCATCGGGTTCTGGCTTCATCCATTCATGGGTTTTTGCCGAGTGATCGGACCACCCGTACGTGTTTCATTTCCAATCCCAATAATCACCCGTATCTCTGTGTCAAATTTTCAGGTGCGAACACAGTGGAGAGAGCTGAACTCCTCCCTTTCAGGAAGGGGTTCAGTGCCTACGACCAGTTCCTGGACCCACGAATCAGGAACGAATTCGCCACGGTCGCTTTCAGATTCGGACACACCCTCGTTCAGGGAATGCTCAGGTGAGCTGCACTACAACAAGAGAAGATCCCGTCATTAATGATAATTATATATATATATATATATATATATATATATATATATATATATATATATATATATATATATATATATATATATATATATGGAGCTCGGCCGTGAACCCTGCATTTAATATTGAGGATATATATGTATATATATATATATATAACCGAAAATTAACAGTGATTCAGCCAAAATGTTTGAAAACTGGTGAAAATAGGTGAAGCAAAAATGTGTGAGAGTTACATAACCAGTGTATCTCGACCCAAGAGCAGTTCAAGTACCAGTATCCCAGAAGGCTTTAATCTCTCCTGGTTATGCCGTTGATGGGTACCAGAGGCACATCACCTTAGGGGAGCGTAAAAACATAAATTGAAATTGAAAACAGACGATAGATAGTTCGAAAGACCGGAATAGGTGAAAGGTAAAAACGAAAAAAATCCTCCCAGGCCCCAGATAAAATTATGTAAGAAAAACGAGATTTGTAGAAAATGATCGAGTATACCAGCGTTGCTCTAGCGAAAAAAAACATCTCCTAGTCGTTAATGGGTTGAAACCTCTTTCCTAAGACACCCCTTCCTTAATGTGTTAAGACCCCTTCCATAAGAGAGCCCGTCTCTAATTGGTTGAGATCCCTTTTCTAAGAGACTCCGTCCTTAAGGGATTAATATCCTTTCATATAATACCCTGTCCTTAAATAATTGATATCTCTTTCCTAAGAGATCCATCCCTAAGGGGTTTGAAACCTTTTTCTAACAATCCGGTTATTAAGGAGTTGAAATCCCTTTCATAAGAGATTGAAACCAATTTACTAAGAGCCACCGTCATTAAGAGGTTGAAACCTCTTTCCTAACAGACCCCGTTGTTAAGTGGTTGAGATCCCTTTTTAAAAGATCCATTATTAATAGGTTGAAACTTCTTTCCTAAAAAAAAACGTCCTTAAGTGGTTAAAACTTTTTCCTAAGAAACCCCATTATTAAGACCAAATGGGTAGCAGAGAGTGCAAATTCTTACATGATCACATGACCTTGTGAAGGAAATTAACCTGGACAAACCTATTTACATTCTCCCCCAACCCTCATTCAATGTCATTCTTTGAAATTCATAATGTACTTCATTACTGGCAGATTATTTGATAAATATCACAAGAAGACCGAAAATTTAGAACTCTTTAGATTCTTCAACCGTCCGGGACTAATTTATCAGTCGAAAAAGATCGACCAACTTCTACGTGGATTGTCCAAGCAGCCGATGCAGTCGTTTGATAACTTCGTGGTGGATGACCTCACTAATCGCCTTTTCCAGGTGATTTATCAATTTTTCTCTTATTTCTATCTATATTTGTTTTTTTATCATTTACTCATCTTGAGTTTCCTCCAGGTATTTAATGAAATATAGGTAGTAAGGATGGGTTCGAAATGAGGAAAAGAAAATTGTGTGGTGAATGAGAATATATTCACTTATTCTGAGTAACGATAAGAGAAAGGGGGAGTAGATAAAAAAAGACGATAAAAAGAAAGAGGAATAGTGAAATAAGTTAAGGGTGATAAATATTACCATATTACATGCTTCTCCTGTCATTGGATATGGCGGCTTATTAATAAATCTTTATATTTTTATAAATCTTTTGAATCTTTTACCCAATCAAAAGGTTCCTTGGAAAAAATCTAACAAGTCCTTGCATTTAAACGATTTGTGGTGTTTGACAGAACACGTGCTGTTTTTAAGCTTATGGCCAGTTTCTGGCCAGGGATAGTGCAATATATGGCCCCTCTTAAATTTGATCTCTATGCAGACTGACGAAGTACCCCACGGACTCGATTTGGTAGCGCTAAATACCCAGAGGGGACGAGATCATGGAATACCAAGCTACAACGATTTACGCGAAGTGTGCGGTTTACCCCGGGCACGAACGTTCTACGATCTGCGAGACTTCGTGAACCCAGAAGTAAGACAATAAAGGACTTGACAATGATTTCAAAATTATGGAAAAAAAATAAGAAATATACGAACTATTTAAACTTTAGAATATTTAAGTAAAACATTTTAAGGAAAAAATAACACATGGCATGAGCAAGTTCATGGAACTTTTTAAACTAAAAAACACACGAATATTTCGGTAAAACTTTCTACTAAACAAAATTAACGTCACGATTTCGTACTGCATCCGGTCAGAGAAGTTTATTTTTATTTATTGTATTTCAGTCCATCGCTGTTTTCAAGCATCTCTACGCCTCCGTGGATGACATTGATGCTTTTGTGGCAGGGATTTCAGAAAGGCCTTTTAACGGTGGAATAGTTGGACCATTATTCAAGTAAGACTTTGATTATTGTATTGTATATAGTGAACAATATCTTAATTGCCATATACAGTACAGTGCAATCACACAGTAAAATACACAGGAAGTCAGTAGTTTAGTAGTACTATATATCATTTATTGTATAGTCATATTAGAACAGTATTTCGTATAATATTGTACCCATTATTGTAGTGTAGTACTGCCAACTATAGCTCAATACAGGTGATCGAATACATTAATCACTTGTATCATTTCGACAGTTGTATAATCAGGGATCAGTTTGCGAGGTTGAAATTCGGAGATCGCTTCTTTTACGAACATGGCGGTATGAAGTCCTCTTTCACCGAAGGTGAGACACGTGGTCAAGTGGTGATTTCCTAAGGGAAGATTTCGATCCTACTCCATGTCCAACAGAGAACACTCATGATTCGAATTCTTGTTACCTTGACCGAAGTCTCATGGCACAACCCAGTGATGGGTTTCACTCCCTCATGTGTACTGTCTCTTGTATGTATAGGTGCAAGCCAGCCTCACGCAGCGCCCAATCTTTCCCTCAGTTGCAGTTGTGTCCATCGAGCAGATATATATTTGACTCGCTCTGCCTTCGCGAGATTCAGATTCCACGTTAAGCTGTAGGTCCCATAACTGCCTAATTCCGCTTTGTTATCTCCGACTATACTTCCCTCTGTCCTATATTGAACCGTTCCTCTTATAATGCCTCCGTACCCGCACTGCCCGGAGTCTACTGAAGCTCTGAATAATGGTGGTGCTATGGACTACAGAGAAGTACAGCGCTTCACCCCCTCATCTATCTATATTTCCATCTACTCATCGCTAATTTCGAGTGCATATTCCTTACTTGTTTGCCTTATCTTTCTATAATTCTATGCTAAAAATACAGCAAGGAAAAAAATTCCTAGCTCTTTCCCTTTCATTTACCATAACCTTTTCAAGGAATAAGTACAAGAATGATAACGAGTAGAGTCCTCCCTTGTTCCTTGTCGGTTGTCTTGAGTAAACACACGTCTCTTTTCGAGAAACTGCATTTCCACACTCCTATATTCATATGTATACCCAGGAATAATTAATTGTGGGCAGCGCACTTCGTTATTTGGTCATGGCGTGTTGAAAACCCATCTCTCGATTTCTCGCTATCTGTTTCTATATCTACCACTCAAATGCGCTTTCTCTTCTTTATGTTTCTATATCTACCACTCTATTACTATTTCTCTCACGTTTTTATTTCTATCTGTTTCTCTATTTACCACTCTATTACGCTCTCTCTATTTCTCTCACTACCCTTCGACATTTTTTTATTTTTATCTCTATCTACTACTATTGAGCTCTCTCAATTTCTCTTTCAACCTCTTGAATTCTCTCTCTCTATCTTCTGTATTTAACACTCTTCCTCTCTCGATTTCCCTCTATCTGCTTCTCTACCACTCTATTACCCTGTCTCTATTTCTCCCAATACCTCTCTCCCTTTCTCTATTTCTCCATCTATCTGTTTCACTATCTACCACTCTATTACGCTCTCTCTATTTTTCTCTATACTTATCTCAATTTCTCTCTCTATCTGTAAATCTATATACCACTTAATTATGCTTTCTCTCATTACCTTTCTATCTTTCTTGATATCTATCTATCTATCTGTTTCTCTATCTAACCCTCTATTACACTCTCTCTATTTCTCTCACTACCTCTCTCGATTTCTCTATCTATCTGT
The DNA here is from genome assembly GCA_963969495.1 of Ceratothoa steindachneri. Lineage (NCBI taxonomy): Eukaryota > Metazoa > Arthropoda > Malacostraca > Isopoda > Cymothoidae > Ceratothoa > Ceratothoa steindachneri. Next base: position 56,244,949 of record OZ018325.1, on the reverse strand, counting down.
TTCAATAACACCACACTATAACGCTCTCTTTATTTATATCACTAGCTCTCTATCTCTCTCGATTTCTCTCTTTCTATCTGTTTCACTATCTACCACTTTATTACGCCCTCTCTCTATTTATCTCACTACCTCTTGATTTTTCTTTCCATCTATTTCCTATCTATTTCTTTATTCCTCTCACTACCTCTCTATCTCTATCGAGTACTCTATCTACCATTGTATTCCGCTATCACTGCCTTTCTTTCAGCCCAATTGCATGAGATTCGGAAGACGTCTTGGGCCGAGATCGTTTGCCTCAACAGCGAGCACATCAAGCACGTTCAACCACTCGCCTTCAGGCTCATCGGACCTAAGTAAGGAAGCGACAAGCGGAATTAATATGGTTTTTATTTAAAGGGGAAAACTAAGGGGGAGGTCATCTTCTACAGGCTTTTTTGAGGAGTTTCGTAAAGATATGGAAGAAGCTAGTTTGTTTTCGGTACCCTTTTTACAGCTGAATTTCACCGTAGGATGCCTATCCCGATGTGGCCCAAGAGTTTTACGAGCCATCTTGGCAACGGGAAAATACAAACATGACAGGTACTCTGTGATCGACTTGAAACGAACCTGGTTCCATTTTTAATAGAATCCATACCCAAATTGGCTTAAATTCTACATGGTGAGATGCGGTGTTTCAGCTCAGATGGTGGTTATGCCGTTGGGTAAGTGTAAATGAGAAAAAAAAGTAGAAAGTGCAAAGCCCGACTAGCCATCAATGAAAACTACCTGGAGCGCGCGAGGGAAAGTGTGAGAGAGAGAGAGAGAGAGAAAGAGGTAGATTGCGAGAGAGATAGAGAATGAGAAAGGGGAGAGCAAAAGAGGTAGAGAGTGAGTGGTAGAACGTATAAATAGAGGTAGAATTAAGGGTATTGAGAGAAGTAGGTAGAGAACGAGATGGGTAGCGAGAGTGAGAGGGTTCCAGAGAGAGGTTGAGAGAGTCGTAGAAATAAATTGAGAGAAAGGTAGAAAAATAAGTTCAGAAAGAGGTAGAAAGAGAGGGACATTGAGAGAATTAGAGAGGTAGAGAGAGAGAGAGACGAGTAATGATTAAACTAAAGAGAGAGTGAGTTAAAGAAAGAGAGGTATGGGGAGAGGTAGTTAGACGTAGAGAGAATTTTATGTTATATATATAGAGAGAGAGAGACGGAGAGAGTCGATCGCATTTGGTTTGAAAAGAGCTAAATTTCCCAAACGACATGAAATAGAGTTGTATCCCCAAGTCCTGGTTAGTTAAGAATTATACATTGGAAGTTTTGACATTTGAAAAATTAGAATATTTTTAATAAATAGCTTTGCAAAAATATGATTATTCACTTTCTTCTCTTAAATGATACTGTTAGATTAGTGACTCTCCTTGTTTTTTGGCACATTTACCATAATAATAAATATCCAAAACTCGGACTAGTGAAACTTAGACGAAGCCGAACGATGGCAGCGAGAGGAGTTTGAACAGAAAAGGAGAGGGGGGGGGGGGGAGCTTTGACGGCTTGATTCCTCAAATCGTTTTGTCCCTCGGACTGGGTTGGTCGTTTTAAGTTCTACCGTACTATCTACGTCGTTGCACTTCTCTCCCCAGCCCGCCAGTGTAGTTCCGGAACAAACCATGATGTTTTCCAATCCATAAACTGAACTCAGTTTCGTGAAGGTCCCCAAAGAAAAACGGGAACAACCATGCATAAACAAATAGAGAATAGGGTCTAAAAAGGAAATCCTTTAACCGGAGACCCAAATTATGTCATAAAGAATTCAAACTGAAAAAAATGGAAGACAAACGCGGGAACAGACACTCGAATCAATATACAATCTTAACAAATTAGGGATGTAGCCGAAAGCTAAATACGTAAGGGGATATATGAAAAGAAAAACCCATCCAATAGATAAACACAATTTTAGCAAGAGAGGTAGAGAAAGAAAGCGGTGGGGTAGAGATTTAGAAGGAGAGAAAGAGAACTAAAGAGCAATGGGTAGAGAGAAATCTAGTAGGAGGAAGAAATAGAAAGACATTGAGTGTGTGTATAGAGAGTTAGAAAGGGAGGTAGGGGGATCGATGGAGAAGCAAAGAGAAAGGTAGAAAGAGAGGGTTAAATAGAAGTAGAGAATGATAGATTGGAGAGAGGTAGGGAGTCATAGAGTTGGAGAGATAGGTAGATAGAAAGAGTAGTGAGGGAAGAAGAGAGAGAAGGAAAGGAAAAGATAGATATAGAGAAGCAAAGAAAGAAATGTAGAAAGAGAGAGAGTTATGGAGATAAGATAACCGAGAGAGGCAGAGGTTGAAACAGCCAGAGAGAAATAGGAAGAGAGAGATGCAGTGAGAAAAATAGAGTGGCAGATAGAGAAATCTAGAGAGAAATAGATGGAGGTAGAGAGAGGAATAAAGTGACGTAGAGTAAAAGAGTGTTAGGGAGTGAGAGGTAGAGAGAACATTAAATAGTGTTATAGAGAGATAAAGAAGTATAAAGAGATAGAAATAGAGTTGTAGACTGGGGTAGAGAGAGAGAGATAAGGAGAGGTATAAAAAACAGTCGATAGAGCGACTTTTATAGAGAGGATGTATGGAGAGGTAGTGATATGGTGGTAAAGAGAGGTAGAGAGATAAGTAGAGAAAGAGTTTAATTGCGAGAGAGGTAAAGAGAGAGGCGATGGGCACAAACGTAGAGACAGAGAGAGTTAGAGAGCGATTTATGCAAAGAGAGTGTAGAGAGATAGACATAAAGAGCTAAAGAGTAGCTAGGGATGTAGAGATAGAGGTATAGACACAAGGGTAGATAAAGAGAGGCAGAAAGAGGGTTAGAGTGAGTCTACTCATAAATATGTAAGTGTTCAGGAAACATGAAATTCCCGGATATTATTGTTATTATTATGCCATTATTGTTAGTAATACCATAATTATTTTTTTCAGGAATCCAAAAGTGTCATGTTCCAGTCCTGCAATTCCTAAAATGAGCTGCAATCCATGGATTGAAAGACCGCATCAATACTGAAGCATAGAAGACTAACTCTCTATATTCTAGAAATTATCAGTTCATGATCATCATCATCATCATCATCATCAATAACTATAATTTAAGAAGGGGATTTTTTTTTAGTATTTGAATAATAATTTCATCTTAGTTTGGTTATGACTTATGTTTTTTTAGCAAAGTTATTTCTAATAATTCTTTTATAATATCAAACCAGGCAATGGCTTCGCAACTCCCCTTGGGGAAGCTTACGCTTCGCTACTAAGATTAAAATTTAAAATCTAAAAAAAAGCAGCCATGCTTGAATTTTTAGAAACTTGCTGAACTTCGCCAATTGTAATAACTTAAAAAAGGAACTCTAAACTAAATTTCCCCCCTTTCAAAATATCACGTTGCTAAAGTATAAAGTTATAGAAGAGATATAAAAATAAATTTTCTGAACTTCACCATTTGTAATTCTTTGGGTTTTAAAATTTCACAAAATTTCGATACTTATATTTATTTCTGAACTTTACCATTTTGTTTTTTGATATTATAAAAGAATTATTAGAAATAACTTTGCTAAAAAAAACATAAGTCATAACCAAACTAAGATGAAATTATTATTCAAACACTCAAAAAAATCCCCTTCTTAAATTATAGAGTCAGTGAAAAACAAAATGGTGAAGTTCCCTCGCTAAGAGATGGTCTTAGCAATTCAAAGCTTAAACTTACAGTGCTATTACCAAAGCTTCTTTAATTTAGTCAATATTAGTCTTGAAACAGTTCCCAGTATTCCGGAAACCTCTTGTATGCATCATATTCAAAACTGTATTAATTTCTTGATAACCTAATTTATCTGAATGGCAACTATCAGAAGGTATTTTTATATCATTTTTTCTACATAGATCACATATATTTTCTAGCTTTTAAAAAGCCTCTTACCCCTTTTTATTTAGTTATTTTTTATAGTTGTTTTCCATCATATTAATTAATAAAATCAACATATAGATTTCGTATTTAATTTAGCCTTAAGAGAGGAATCTTAGAGTATCTAACAGACTGGACGGAGGATTACCTGTGATTATAAAAATTGAATATAATTTTTTTTCATTTAATTGGAAAAGGAAATTATAAGCAATGGAGATAACTTTGATTTACGAAAGGTCTTATGCCTCAGTACCCTCTGTTATAAAAAAAACCTAAAGAACTATTACATTTTTAAATACTTAGGTGTCTTTGTGTACCTCTGTATTTTTTTTTTTACTTACCCGATTAGAATGTTTGCGTAATTTTACTTGATTCATGGAAGTTACCCATTGTACTCAATGGCCTCTAAAAGTGTTTGATTTTAAATGGATTTAAATTAATAAGTTTTAAAACTCGAAGTGTGGAATTAAAAAGCTTTCAAAAGCGGGGATTCCGAATTTCCATATAATTACTTTTTCGATTTTTTTTTCTTTTGCAATACATTCAATATATGTAGGTTGAAAAATAATCGTTCCATCAATTGTGATATTTAAAAATAATTGATTTCTTCTTTTTGTATTACTGGGTAGGGTAATAAATGCAAACTAGGTTATTTCATAGTAAAGTGGCTAAAACCTTCAGATTCTACGTCTTAATATTGGTATTTATTTCTTTTTAGGTTTAAAATGTAATGCTTAAGTCACTCCGAAAGGCTTATTGGCCTAGTCCTAATTTCACATATCGTGTTTTGGTAATTTTGACTAAGATGGGCGCAGAAGTTTTTGGCTACTACCCCTGAAATACTTCTTCATATCGTTGTAATATTTTGATAGCGGAGAGGATATATCACGCTTTGTAAATTCCCGAAAATTCAATATTTCAACCCGATTCTGCAGCGCAAGAATTCTTCCATGACGCCATCTCTAAATGCCATGAAACTACTTCAGTTGTGCTCGCGAGTTTGTATCTAATGTTAATATTAGTTATTTTTTTATTTTGGGAACAATAATGTAGAAGGTTAGGTGTAGTATGTTATTTAAGTATGTTTAAGTACATGATCAGTTGGTGATTTTTTGGCTTTAATCTGTTGACTTACCAAAAACAAAAAGCTTTAGATAACTTATTTCCCTTAACCTTCTACACTAAATGTTCGAAAATACTACCTTTAAGAGGTATTAACTCAGAAAATAGTACTTTCCACGCCAAAATAAAGAGCAATAGACAATTTACGTTAAATTTGAATTACCTTCACCAAAAACAACGACCAAAACATTCACAAAATCTACTCTTCAATTACAAGCTCAGCGTTTCACTAGTTCGATCGGGTACACTTGCACCATAAAAGCTCTCTTCGATTCACGTTCTAACCCACTGAAAACCCACATATCTTCGATAACAAAAAAAAAGAGTCACCACAAAAGCTGATTTTTTTTAACATTTGCACCTCAATTTAGACATTTGTCTATTAAATTGGGAAATAACGTTTCTGTTGCAACGAAAATGAACTTGATCATTAGTTATAACTTCACTCTCGCACATTTCCACATGACATGTTTCTGTATAAGTTTATGTTAAAAAAGGAAGCTAATAAACTTCGGTTTATACTCACACAAAAGGTTTAGATCGCGAACGTTGAAACAACAACCTTCACACTGTTTCAATAATGCGTTGGGTTGAAAACAGGCAAAGAAATGCAAACAAATCGTGTTACAAATGGGGAAAAGTCGGACCTCAAAATAAAGATAAAACAGTTACAGTTTCTTCTGTATACATTTTTAATTCACGCTAGTATGTTAAATTAGTTTAAGGAGATTTACATATAAAATTAACATATATTAGCTCTAAAAATAAACTTCCTCGTTACCTTGTATTCAAACGAGCAAGCGTAACAGTTCGTTTCATAGCATTTAAAGATGGTGTCGTGGTATGACCAGGTGTACGCTGTTATACGTACACTGGCCTACTGGCCAGTGTGCTCCACCTAGGGATAGCTCTAAGAGTGCTTTAAATACACAGTTACTAGGCCAAGGCATATTCAAACACGGCTACCAAAATATTCTTTAATAGGACTAAAGATTACATACACATATAGGGCAAGTTAAATGCCAATGCAATTAATTATTGACGGTTCACGGCCAAGATGATTGACACTATCAATTAAGTTTGAACAGAGAGATAATTAAGTAAGTAATGATTTTACAATTATGCAAGTTCTAGATCAAAGGGGATCCTTGAGGTTCGACGCGGTAAAGGTAGGAGAAGCGTGACGAAACGGGAAGTTAAATCCCTTTTACCTTGGTGTGCGGCGAGTAGGATCAGGAAGGTAAGCTCGACCTTGAACTTGTGGGCGTCTAACGGGACGCTTAATTCAACTTCGATAAATTGAAGATGGCAATATTATCCTTAAGAGGATGATTAGGGGATGAAGTTTTCCGATCCATAAAATCCGAAGACGTGGTGAGAAGGGTTGAAGTGCGCCTAAAACTATCTCCACGAACAACGCTGAGTGACAACTAGCTTTTCCTTGGCTTTTTGAAAATCACTCAATTCTTCTCTGGACGAGAATGTAGTCGATTCCCTCTCGACTAACGAAGATGTTAACGGCCTCCGTACTGGATGGAAGCTTCAGACACAATCTGCCTATGAACCCCGAAGTATCGAATATATACTCCAAAATTATCTAGACGGGGATATAGATACGTCGCCAACATACTTCCTTAATTACCTTGGGTCGCGATACGGGAGAAGTCGCGATACCCCCTAAATAGTCTTTCCATTATTCTAATTTTCGCAGTATATAGAGCAGATAAATGCAGCACTGTGAACGGGACGTGAGGCTGACTAAATTCGTCTGCGACAATAGCGTTTCGCCCTCGCACGAATTGCTTGGGGCAGACGGTCAACGGCGAACTGGGCAAGTCAGGGTGGGGGGAAGATGACTGTGAACCGAGGTACCGGAGAAGATGGGAAGAGGAAAATGAATTCATTTTCTCTCTCCTTATTTTTCCACACTCCTCCTTTTTCAGGAAGACATTTTTTCCCACAACTCGGTGCGAAAAAAATGTTTCGAACTAATTTTTCTTCAAGGGGGAGATGCTATAAAAATTGAATTAGTGAAACGAGATACAAACAAAATTCGGACATGAGCGGGGTTAGCAATCAATAATAATTACTTCAGACTATACACACAGTTACAATAAAAAATAACCAGAATTAAAATTAAACCATACAACACAATGAGTATCTAAGTAAAAGAAAAAAAAATAACTATTACTAAAGAGACACTACAAACAGAATAATTATACAAGACTTCAAACAATTAACCTCTCTATAAAACAAATCAGCAAACATATTTACAAGGAGATACGCTAATGGTATCCTTAATTTATGTCAATTGGCTCTTCTAGAGGATTTCTGCTTAAACTATCCGCTAAATAATTTTAAGTACCCTTCATATACACAATATGGAATTGATATTTCATGAGCAACAGACTCCATCGCATTATTCGTCCATTTTGACCTTTGAAATTACGAAGGTACGACAATGGCTTATGGTCACTCTCAATTACGAATTCGGCTACTACGACGGGGGGTCAATAGGTTTTGCGAATCGGTAGGGCAAAACAGAGGAAGGGGGATGGATGTTCGTGGGGGTGTAAGGACAAGTTACGACGAGGTCACGATCTGCAGCCGCATGCCCCTGCCTCGTCTATTTAAGAAGCAGAAGCTTATTGCCGATCGTCAGTCACAAATTTTTCAACAATGAGAAGGTTGGGCACCACGTAGTGATCAAATTTTTGACCAAGGAAGGCAAGAATGCAAAAGAGATCCATGAACGCATGGTTGCAGTGTACATCGATACCGCCCCTTCCTATGCAACCATTGATCGCTGGAATAGGGAGTTCCGCCATGGTCGTGAGTCCCTTGAAGATGACCCCCGTCCAGGACGCCCGTCAGACGTGACCAACGAGGATAATGTGGCCCTTGCGGAGAGGATGATTCTCGAAAATCGACGGGAAAGGTCGAAGAAATCAAGCGAGAACTTGGAATATTACATGGAAGTGTTATCAACATCATCCACGACAATTTGGCCATGACCAAGGTCTCTGCCCGTTGGGTCCCTAAAAAGCTCACGCCCCATGATCGACTTCAACGTCGTCAAAGTTCGGAGGAGCTGCTGCTCCTGTACAACCAAGACCCAGTGGGATTCGAGTCACGCATAGTGACAGGTGATGAAACGTGGGATCCCGAGACCAAGCTCAAAAGCATGGCCTGGGAGAACAGGGGCTCTCCCACCCCAATCAATTTCAGGGCCCAACCCTCAGCCGGAAAGATCATGGCCACCATCTTCTAGGATTCTGAGGGAGTGTTGATGGTGGACTATGCGCCTCGTGGAAGGACCATCATCACAGGCCAATATTACGTTGAGGAACTGGCTGGGTTGAAGAAGTACATCCGTTAGAAGCGGCGCGGCAAGTTGACACGCGGTGTCCTGCTCCTCCACGACAATGCCCCTGTCCACAAGGCCAGAGTTGCGCAAGCTGCCCTGCATGAGTGCGGATTCGAGGAGCTCTACCACCCTTCCTACAGTCCAGATCCGGCCCCTAGCGACTCCTTTTTATTCCGCTAGCTCAAGGCTGCACTGCGTGGACGCCGGTTTGGTGACGATGACGATTTTCAGCTCACCGTCCAGGAGTGGATTGAACAGCAGTCGGGAGATTTCTGGTTGTCAGGAATTCGAAGCCTCAGGGACAAGCTGCGCAAGTGCATTGAAGTTGAGGGTAGTTATATTGAAAAATAATAAAACACTTTTCCTCATATCTCGTTTCCTTATATCCGAATTGCAAAACTTATTGACCGCCCCTCGTATAAGGCACATTTTAAAATGTCGAATTGACCATACGCCTCGAGTTTAATGGTGGCGTAAGCTTTCTCGCAGGCAGACAGCTTCCTGCTCGCATACAGGATGTCCACTTCCATCGTTCTCATACTGCATGATGGCACAACCTATACCATCACGAGAGGCATCAGTACGAATTCCAAACTTTTTGTTCAGATTCGAGATTCTCAAAATATGAGCAGAGATCAGCTTCTCCTTCAGCTGGTTAAAGTAAGACACCGCGGGGGGAGTCCAACTGACAGGATCGGGTCCCACTTTCTTGAATATATCATTAAGGGGTGATGCTATAGTGGTAAAATTAGGAACGAAACGCCTGTACAATGAAGCAGAACCCAGAAATGACCACAGCTGCTTCTTCGTCCGAGGAAGCGGCATTTCATCTATGGCTTTAACTTTGTCTTCTTGGGGAACAATCTAGTTCTTTTCGATCTTAAAACCAAGATATTTAATAGTATCATATGCTAAATGACACTTCGACTGGCCTATCGTGAGCCTGTGTGCGCGCAAACGGATTAACAAAGCGCGAAGAAACTGTACGTGCTGGTCCCATGTATGGGTGGCAACGTACACGTTGTCAAAATAAAAGGTTACACTGACTAGGCCGTCTACAATTCAACGCATCATTCGATTGTATTTCCACACGAAGTTACCAAACCAAAGGAAAGACGGGCAAACTGCATTAGGCCTTTTTCTGTAGCAAAAGCTGTAAAGTGCTTAGAAGATTCGGAGAGCGGAATCTGATGGTAGGCCTTACAAAGATCAATTTCGGAGATGAATTTTGCATCTTTGAAAAGATGAGGGTTTTGTTCAATCAAAAGTATGGGCTCGGCGTCGAACTGGGTAACTGAATTTAATTTGTGAAAATCGACGCACATCTTAAATGATTGATCCGTATTTCTGACCATCACAATTGGGGCACAAAAGTCAGATGAAGAAGGCTCGATGATCCCCAGCCTGAGCAAATTTTCTACTTCGGCGTTAAACGCAGGGCGTAAATGAACTGGAATAGGGTAAGGCTTATTTCTTACTAGCTCTTGAGTTTTTAAAACAATCTCATGAGTGAATTGGGTTGAACAACCTTGGGTTTCGGAGACTACGTCCGAGAATTGACTTAGTAGGCTCACCAACTGAGCCTTCTCGATGGGTCGGAGACGGAGGTTAAAATCAAGCTCGGGGGCTGAGTCTGATTGGGGGGAAGGGAGAGACGGCAAAGGGTATTCCTCATCTGCTAACACGCAGATCGTTTGAACGAGACAAAGAGGTCCGACCGTGTTTATTGCCTCTAAGGCGAGTTCTTCGTTTAAAGCGATTACATCATTAACACACGCGCGTCGGTGGTACGTTTTTAACAGGTTGACGTGGTACACTTTATTACCTGATGGTTCTGAATTAAGTAGTCTCCGGGCCTCGGGGTTCTACTACTGAAACGGTCCTTTCCACTGAGATAGGAGCTTATTAGACTCAGAGGGCAACAGAAGCAGTATCTCATCGCCTGATTCGAATTTCCGTGCTTTGGGTTTGATGTCAAAATACGTTCTGTATTTGTCCAAATTCACCTCAGAATTCTTGAAGGCGAGGTCTGCCCAATTTTCTAGGCGAGTACATAAATCCAACACATAGGCGTAGGAGGACTTAATCTCTTCATAAAGCATGGGATTTGACCATAATTCTTTTTTGTTGTTGTTTTTTTTTGGGGGGGGAATGTGAGTATGAGTGGATATGCGAGATTACTGGCTGTTCTTTTGTAGCATCTCCTTAGTTGGATCTACTTTGCTTATACTTCTATTTATTTGGACGTAGTTATCTACAGTTACTTCTAATTCTTTAATTTTATCTGTTTATTCTTGGTTTCATTTGGGGTACCTGTATAGGTATCGATGCTTCTAATTCCTTGTCTTTTTTCGTTTTTTATCTCCCTTCGTTTAATTGCTTCAGGCATTCATGCCTTTGTCTTAATTTTTTATTACCTGGTTTATTTGTTAGTTTCCTTTATTGTTATTTTTAAGGTTTCTGTTTCTTTGATCATGTATAGATTGGTCTTTCATCTGGCTGCAGGAGAAGCCTACTGCTTGGGAATTTTTGTCTTTCATAGTCTTCGTTCTCAATATTGAGTTTTCTGCTTATTTCGGTGATTTTTTCTTCGATTTTATTACATATATTTCTTGCGCGTTTTTCGAGAACTTTGTTGATTGGGGCGAGATCAGCCGAGTCTAGTATTTCCCTAATTCGTTTTTTTTTTTCTCTTCTCTTTGTATTAGTTATAATATATGCTGCCTTGTTTTGCACTCTTTGTAGCTTTTCCTTATACGATTTCGTTAATGTATGTGTTGGGATTAATGGGTATGTTAATACCGATTCGATAAATGCTTTGTAGATTGCCTTTTCTTCTTTTCTGATCAGTTTCTTTTAAATAATATAGTAATCTTATCCCCTTCTTAACTTTTGTTATTCTTTCTTTTATGTGTTCATGGTAGCCCCTTTCTTCCACGTGTAGGCCCAGCACTTTTCCTTATTTGTCATATTCATAGTATGTGCCGTCGATGTGTATCTGATCTTTCTTGATGCGGCTTATTGGAATGATTTTGAATTAATTTGAATTGTTTTTTTATTTTCCACATCTTTTCGAATTCGTTGATATTTTTTATCTCTCGTTCTGTTGTCCTAGCTTGCCATCTGGGGTTTGTGGCTCTTGTGGAGATCACCTGGCTGATATCATCTGTATATTGTAGGTTTATACAACCTGGTGTTATTGGTGGTGGAAGATCGGCTGTATAAATTGAGTATATGGTAGTACTCAGACATTGCCCCAGTGGAATCCTGTCTTTAGCTGGAATACAGGCCCATCGAAGTCTTCTATGCTAATGTAGGCCTTTCTGTTAGTTATATTGTAGGGGTGCGAAAATGTATCAGAGAAAAATTCCTTCCAAAACGATGATATAAATAGCCCATTAAATTACCAACTCACCACGGGCTAAGCCGTGGCGTAATGGCTAAGAGCATCGGCGTTTAAAAATCTATCGGTACCGAGTTCGAAACTCAATAGTCCAAAAACCTTTTACGAAGAAATCTCCACAAGAAAAAGGAAGTCAAGGAAAACGCTGAAGGACCAACTCAAGAAGACTCAAGATGAAATGGTTCGCCTCAAGAAAGAAAAACGGAAGAAAACGACTTCAAGGACTAACTCATCATGAAGCAAGAAGAACTCATCAAATCATCATCAAATCAACAAGGAATCATCAACACAAGATAAATGGAAGACAATGTTTGAAGAGCCAACTTAAAGATAAAGGAAATTCAGAAAAAAAGTAAATAGATTTGATAAAGTTAAAATTCTAGATAAATGTAATAAACGGAAAATAATGAATTCCCCCCCCCCCCATAACTGGTGACCCTCAACAGCCGAACAATCTTCTGATCTTCGTTACAACTGCACCTCCTCTCCTACTAGAGATTTAAGAAAAAGTGCTGTTGGGAATCGGAGACCCGGAAAGGAGAAACCATTGATTAGAGACAAGACTTCGTTCGCTCTCCTCAATCCCACTAAATTAGCTCCACTCATCCCGCAGACTCAGAGGCCGTAGGAGGGAGAGCTACTACTCCTCGATTAAGAAATCCAAGAATAGTCTTTCCCCAATCCTCAAATTCACTTCGCTTTCTAGAAAGGGACCTGTGTAGGGGTGCGAAAATGTATCAGAAAAAAATTCTTTCCAAATCGATAATATAAATAGCCCATTAAATTACCAACTCAGCACGGGCTAAGCCGTGGCGTAATGGCTAAGAGCATCGGCGTTTAAATCTATCGGTACCGAGTTCGAAACTCAATAGTACAAAAAAACCTTTTACGAAGAAATCAGCCAGGATTCTCTCCATCCGGATGCCGAGATCGAGTTGTAGGAGTTTAGGTTTTAGTCCTTCAACCCATACCTTGTCAAAGGCCTTCTCGACATCACGGAGTATCAAGTCCACATACCCTCTTTGAGATTTGGCTGGATGTTAATAGCTGGCCTTTCTTCGTTAATTAAGATGGCTTCTAAGATATTCAGTCTGGCTTTACTTCCCTCTTTTCTTATGCTTGTAGTGTTTTTCCTTGTTAAGCTGATGTTATGTACAGTCTCCATATGATTTAGAGGGAGGGGGGAGCTCTATGTTGCAGGTGCATAGTCAAACGCCTCAAAGGTGTGGTCGTAGTCATACCAACATATTTTGAGTTGTTAGGAAGCTTGAAGTCTTCATTCGGGATATATTGGTTAATAACACCATGAACGAAAGAAAAGAGGGAAATTAAGCCAGACTGAACACATTAGAAACCATCTTAATTAACGAAGAAAGGCCAGCTATCAACATCCAGGCTACGGGCTGGAATCGAACATTAAAGTTGTTTTATAATTCTGCTCACACCGGAGTGGCACTGTGCGGGTTGAACCTAGTAAACATTCGTTTGAAAATTTTAAACGTTTCACACATTGAACCTTATAAATGGGAAGATAAACTTCCAGCCTTTAGTATTTCTCTTTCGTAAATAGGAAGATAAACTTCCCGCTTTGTAGTAGTTCTCTTTCGTAAATGGGAAGTTATATGGGGGGGGGCATTCTTTATTTTCAGTTTTTTATCGTATTTATATCTTGGCTTAAGTATATTTCTTCTTGGTTGGGTTAGTTCTTGATCTTCGATTTCTTTCCTGATGCTTTTTCTTCATTTACTTCCAATTATCTTGAGTTGATGATTCCTTCTTGCTTCTTGATAATTTGATGAGTTAGTCCTTGAAGTTGTTTTCTTCCGTTTTTTCTTTCTTGAGGCGATCCATTTTATCTTGAGTCTTCTTGATTCTTAGTTGAGTTAGTCCTTGAAGCGTTTTCCTTGATTTCCGTTTTCTTCTTGAAATTTCTTCATAAAAGGTTGTGGACTTTGAGTTTCAAACGCGGTACCTTTTGATTTAAACGCCAGTCAGTCTAGCCATTACGCCACGGATTAGTCCATGTTGAGTTGGTAATTTAATGGGCTATTTATATTATCAATTTAGGAGGAATTTTTCTCTGATACATTTTCGCACCCCTACAGTTAAACTCCCCAGTATGCAATATTATATCATGGGTCGGTTATACGTGGCTCCGTACAAAATAGATCTTGTTCTTGAAGTCCCCGTGGGCTTAATTTTCTTGTAGATTTCTTCCAAGTATAAAAATTCGGATTCAAGATTCAAGATAGTATAAAGTTAGAATGTGGAAAGAATGATAGGATAGATAGAAAATATTGTGTAAAGAATATGTGTTGATGGGATGATAATGAGTGTGGAATGAACGATGAAATAAGGATGATAATGATTTGTACCAGGTTGCCTGGCTAAAGTTTTCCTTTTTGTTTTGTTTTGCTTTTTGATGTGATTTTAAGTTTGTCAGATATAAAAAAATTAGCATTCAAGCCTTTGTTTTCTCTATGCTCAATCGAGCATCTTTATTTTTTTGTATTTATTAGTTTTTTGGTTTTTTTGTGCTACTTTCACATCTTTTTTTCTTATTTTAAATATATATGTATATATATATATTTATTTATTTATTAAATTTTAAGTGGTAATCTTTGTTAATCTCGGTAATATTTTCGGTAATATTTTGACTCATCGGGTTTCTCATAATCGGTTGTCTTATTCGGTTTCACATATTGTTTGCATGGTCAGTTGTCTTCTTCGGTAATCTTGTTTTCTTACCTATATATCGGGTGGACGTTGTTTAGGGTTTTTTTCACGCTGCCGTTAAAACTATTTTTGTAGTGTATTTACCGGATTTCGCTTTCCGGTACTACTATTTGGTTAATTTCGTTTTGGGGAATTATGTTTTTTATATTATCTCACAGTTAGTTTGAACGTTTTTGTAGGGTTAAATTTTAGGGTTCTAGTGCCGATCTTCGATGGAGTTCCTCAGATGTTATGCCGTCTTGTCTTTTTTTGTTAGTAATAAACCTTGTGGCTTGATTTTGAATGCGTTGGACCTTTTTTTAATTGTGTATTATTTACTGTATTCATCGGTACTATTGGGTAAAGGAGCTTGGGACGAACTAGGGCCATGTATAATTTTCTTTCGTTTTTGTTACTTAGGTTTTTGAATCTGTACAGCGCCAACATGGTAATTTTCGTTTCGTTGATTTTCTGTTATGTGGCCGCTGTACCCTGTTTTTGTTAACTTTAGACCGAGGACGCGTCCTTCCGTGGAGTATGGCTATGCTTCTCCATCGTCTCTTACTGCAGCTGCTTTCCATCTGTTTACGGGTATTATTTTGAATTTATCTTTGTTTGTTTTTATTTTGTTTCTTCGTTCGTAGTCATTGATGTTTTTTATCTCCATCGCTGTTCTTTTAGCTACGTCTCGGGGGTTCTTCCTGTCGCTGGTGATTATTTGGGCGATGTCATCCACCAATTGGATGTACATCGCACATTCGTGAGTTGGTTGTGGAAGGTCTCTGGTGTAAACAGTATACAGCGTCGGAGAGAGGCATCCTCCTTAGGGGACTCCCGTTTTTAGGTCAATATGGTCACCTGTTTGGCCGTTTATTTGAAGTACGACTTTTCTTTGATCCAGGTAGTTGCCTAATGTCTCGCAAACATTTATTTGCAGGTTAAGGCTGCAGATCTTGGCTTTTAAGCCGGGCAACCACACCTTGTCGAAGACTTTAGCAACGTCACGAAGTATTATGTCTACTCTGTTGCTTCGCGCTTTTTCTGTGGCAATTTTTTCGATTATAATCGCCAGCGCGGTGTCCGTTCCTCGCTTGCTCCTGAACCTGTGTTGTTGTGGGTTGTACATGTTATTTTCCGTAAGGCGTTTAATTAACCTGTCATTTAGGAGTTTTTTAAGGACTTTACCCAGAAATTCCAAGAACGAAATCGGGCGGTAGCTTCCGGCTTCGGTAAGAAGATCATCTTTGCATGCTTAAAGGTGTCGGGAAAGTACCCAATATTAATGCAGGTATTGAAGATCTTCACTATCGATTCATGCACATTTTCTGGAGCATTTATTAGGTGTGCCTTTGTTATCCCGCTTTGACCTGGTGCTTTTTGTTTGAAAGATTTTAGGACTGTTTTATATTCAGCCATTGAGAAGGGCATTTCCTTCCCCAAGGGGTGGTTTCTCTCTTTTTCGACGTGTATGTATGGTGCAGTGCGTTCTTGTTACGCCTCTAGGGCTTGTAGGACTTCCTCTTCGTGCTCCATATCATATTCTTGATTCTCCTCTGGTGTTATCGACAATATTTTTTTCCAGTGATTTTGGAAGTGTTCTTGGAGTTCTTCGTTATTTTTCACTTCTCTATCCTGTATTTTTAGTTTTATATTTTCTTTTGGTTGACATCCTGTAATTTTCTGTAGTCTCTCCAGAATTTCCTCGGATCTGCTTCGACATCCATTTTACTTATTATATTATTCCAAACTTGGCTTGACTTCTCTTTAATAAGAGTATCTATCTGCCTTCTGATTATGATTAGCCTTCTGTATCTCACCATATTAGTGCCCGTTTCTGTTATTTCTTTAATTAAGGTTTGAGGTTCTTCCATCATTTCCTTTATTTCGTTGTTCCATCTGGGAGCAGGTAGGGTTCTATATTCTACTATTGAGGTATGAATTCTGTCTGCTTCAATGATATTTTCGGTGATTGGTTTTATTTCGTTTTCTATTTCTTCTGTTCCTTGGTTGTTTAGGGATCCAGTTTATAGTGTACTTAAATGCTCTTTGTAACCATTCCAGTTTGTTCTGTTAATGGCTCGTCTTTGTGGAATTTTAATTTGAATGGGTGAAGTTGAAATGGTCGTTATCATACTTAGATGGTCGGATGGAGTTGCGGGGCCTGGTTCTGTGTGGTGATTTAAGTTGAAGTTTAGGTTCATCAGTACTATGTCAGGTGTTGTCGAGGTTTGGGCTGTTAAGTAAGTTGGGAAGTCTGGTCCTTCTCTGCTTAAGTGGTTCCTTTGTATTAATAATTGAAGGGTTCTTCCTGCCCTGTTTTGTTGGCTTCTGTAGCCTGCCTCTCTGCATCTTGCATTGACGTCTCCTGTTAATATGGTTGAGGCCTGTCTACGAAAGAGTTTGAGGAAATTTGGAGTTGACAAATACGAGCGTCTTGGGGGGTGATATGCCCCAGCTATGACTAGATCTCCTGTGGTCATTTTTATTTTTATGGCCAGATACGACTCTTCTAAATCTTTTTCCTCTGTGAAATGGATTCCGGTTTTTATGCCAAATTTTACACCATCGTACCATGTTTGTGTGTAATTTGTGGTAATAAATTTATAATTTGGAATTCTTATGGTGTCGATCTCTGTGTTTAGTCCATGTTCAGTAAGAATAATTATGTCTACGTCTTCTTTTCTTATTATATTTGAGTATGATATTCTTTTTATTTGCCAGCCGTTTACATTTAGTGTAAGGATTTTAATTTTTCGTTGGTACGTATCCATTTTTTTATTTATTTGTTAAGGTCTCTTCCTGTCTTCGTTTTTTTCCGAGCGGCCTGGCAAACGGGTGCGTCCATTTCGTTTTCTTCTTAAATTCGCCGTTTGAGATGTTTTGACACGATTCAGGGATGATGTGTATCATGCCCTGTTTTATAGCATTGGGCACCTTTGTTTCATTGGCGTCTGCCTCATATTCCCACCTGTACTTTCCCTTAACTAGTCAGTCTACGATTTCTTTTTCTTTGATTTGTTTAGGTAACGAGTATGCGTGGGAACCGTACATTTTGATGTTCAAATCTTGGGTATTGAGTTTTTGTTTTTGTTTTGAGCTTTTTGGGGTCGTCTTCGACGTTTCTTCGTCGGTGGATTCTTCTTCAGAATCGGCATCCATACGAGCTTCGTCTTCTTCCGGGCTCGTATTTTTCGGGCTCTCTTCTTGGGTCATGTTAATTCTATATAGCTCGCTCGAAGTAGGGTTCTCCGGGAACCACATTTTTTTAAGCCCGTTCTTTTCCAGCATGGTGTTCAATTCCTTTGCATATGAGACTGGCTTCGCCATGTTTACGAAGTGTGCGTACATTATGCAGAGAATTAAGTCTGGCCTCATGCTTCCCTCTATATTCACCGTTGTGGTTTGTGTTGGTGATGTCGTGGGTTTTTCTTTTGCAGTTACTAAAGTGTACGATGTAGTTTTTCTTCTTTCTTTTTCTGCGCTTATTTCCATTTTCATTCCGTATGAGCTGCTTCTTTATTGGGCAAGACATAGCCAGTGTTCTGTGGGCATCACCACAGTTTAAGCATTTCTTTACCGTGCTCCTGCATTGGTCGCACCTGTGGTCTTGGTTTGCGCATTCTGAGCATGCATACCCTTTGTAAGTCCAATCTTTGGTCGGGTGTTTGTCGAGGGCATAGCATGTGAAGCATACTTGCACGGAGACAAATATCTCCCTCTGGATTTGATCGGGTGAGATTTTA
Source organism: Ceratothoa steindachneri (assembly GCA_963969495.1). NCBI lineage: Eukaryota > Metazoa > Arthropoda > Malacostraca > Isopoda > Cymothoidae > Ceratothoa > Ceratothoa steindachneri. Next base: position 56,226,691 of record OZ018325.1, on the reverse strand, counting down.
GTGTAGAAGGCAAGCAGTCCATGTTCTGGGGCTTTTTTAGACATTTCTGTACGTCTAAATACCACTTTGAAGACGTGATTAGGCTCTTCTCCATATTTGATTTTATATTTGATTATTTCCTCGACTATGCTCACTCTTGACGTTTTTCTAGCTTTTCCTTAATTTCATTTAGAGTGTGCTCACTGACCCAGGGGTCGAGTCGTCTGCAGATCACAGATCTTTTCGTTTGTACGTCCGGAGGGGTCCGAGGTGCGAGTCTGATCTTTTCCAGTTTTTTTCTGCGTTTTCGATGAAGACGAGATCAAGGTCCTTTTCTGTGTCGCATAGCGCCACATAACCGTTGTGCTGGTCTTTTAGTTTAAGGAGTATGACCCCAATACCAGCGTAGATAGTCCTTAGTGCTAATTCACGAGTTGGTTTCACCCGGCCAGGAAGAATGCGAAGGGGGACCCTCTTCGCTCCTTCACGGTCGTCCATTTTGGCTTGTTAAAGCCTCCTTCCTTGTCTTTTTTCTTCTTTTCTTGGTACCTATTAATTTGCCTGGGATAAAAATATGTTAGAGTTTTAAAATGAAAAATGAGAATGATCCCCCCGCCCCCACAATCCTTAGCATAGCTAGGATATCTGCCTGGGTGAAGATGATGGATGAATGATATGATGGACCCGGGGAGGCCCTCCAGAAGGATGACTCATTGCGGACTTTATGACGGATAGTGATTAAATCAACTACCACCACCCGGGATGCCGCCTCTTCTGGGGTTTGGGTATCGAAACTGCTTCCAGCTCTCATAGAGACGGGGTTTTTGTCCCTCTATGATCACTGCCGGTCCATCAGGGATAGAGAGGACTCCTCCCCAACGGTTGCAGCATCGCCTCTTGTCCGGGGTGCCTATGACGGAAGGTTCTACAGTGGGCTAGCCACAAACCTGCCTTCCCAACCGCCTCGAATTATGCCTTGTCTCACGATGGGCATAGTTCGAACTAGGTTATGAATGGCAGTATACACGGCTACGCCTTAGAAAGCGAGAGCGGAGGGGGCGATAAACTTAGGTAGCCATAGAGTTAATTATGACCACCTGGTAGTAAATTTTTTTTTTAAGTCCCCCCATAAGGAAAAAATGGCGTTGGAGAGGAATGTTTCCTCTGTAAAGACTGATATACATCCACACAGGACCAGACTTCGAGCTAACTGCAGGCGTACCGCAAGGAGGGTTCCTAAACCCCCTCCTATACAGTATATACACCCTCTATCTACCCGATCCGGTCAGCGAAGACTCGCTGTACGTCCAGTTTGCCGATGACATCTCTCAGATCATGACTGCCCCCTTCAAAAGTCCCGAACTCATGGCACAAATCACCGCTAGAGAAATCGACCATGTCAACAGGTTTGAGAGAATTCAAGGTGATACCATTCGTCTGTAGGAAACGGGCCCATATCGAAACTTATGACGCCCGCATTTCACACAGCACTGATGGGACAGTACTAGGACTAAAGATAGGTAAAAATGGATACGGTAGCCACGTTGCTCAGACAGCAGCGCGAGCGAAGGTCGAGCTCACCAAACTATTCAGGTTCCAAAACCTGCACATGACCAAAAAAAGAAGATATACAACGCGCTCATAAGATCAAAGCTGCTGTATCCACCTATACATATCAACACTAGTTCCAATAAGAAATTGCGACTCCTCCAAAGGGTTACAAAACATAAGAGTGCTCTTAATAACGAAAACCAGGAGGAGAGAAAGAAGGAGGCAGAGGGACCTACATCGCATGATCCAAATGACTCCAATTAACTTGGAGCTGCAAAGTAGAGCCCGAATAATCTGGAGAAAGTCCCTCGACTCATGACGGACGAAACCAGATAGAGACACATAGACATTCCTTTGGAGGACATAAACAGAAGAAGGCTAGACTTTATCAGTAGTAAAGCACAGACCGAAAGACAAGAAGAACCAATCTACACATAAGACTATGCATATCTAACAACGAAAAACAATGAACTACACAATGAATATACAATAAGAAAAACACTAAAAAATACACAAATGAACAACGAGAGAAAAACAAAAGATACAGAGAACACTTACAAAGGCTTGAACACTGCAAGAAAATCACCATAATCTACATGAGGCAAAATGAAAACACAAGCAATAACATCACAAACCAGGAACAACACAAACAAACATGCAAAACCATCACAAATCAAGAACAACCCCATCAAAACAAAAGCAGAAAAGAGTACGCAAAAGAACATGAATATTAAAACAAAAAACAATGAGAAGAACACCAATCTCAGATAAACGCCTGCGATTCCCTATCACCAGGGATTTTCTACCTTTCTATCCCTTTCACCAGGAAAATCTATCTCCATCTATCCATCTCCTACTATTATATATATGCATACATGAGTGCAATTGCAATCTTATATGCGTGTATATATTTTCCGTTCACAAATTAATATATGCAAGTCCAAGTCCAAGTGTAAAAGATAGTCAGAAAATTATTATTATTCAAGAAAAATAGTTATATTACCTGTTAGCCATTTCAAAGCTTATTCCAGCTATATACGAGGAGCGGTCAATAAGTTTTGCAATTCGGATATAAGGAAACGAGATATCAGAAAAAGTGTTTTATTATTTTTCAATATAACTCGACTTCAATGCACTTGCGCCACTTGTCCCTGAGGCTTCGAATTGCCGACAACCAGAAATTTCCCGACTCATGTTCAATCCACTCCTGGACGGCGAGTGGACATCTTCATCGTCCTCAAACCGGTGTCCACGCAGTGCATCCTTGAGCTGGCGGAATAAAAAGTACTCACTAGGGGCCAGATCTGGACTGTAGGGGAAATGGTTGAGCTCCTCGAATCCGCACTCGCGCAGGGCAGCTTGTGCAACTCTGGCCTTGTGGACTTTGACGACGTTGAAGTCGATCATGGGGCGTGAGCTTTTTAGGGACCGAACGGGCAGAGACCTTGGTCATGGCCAAATTGTCGTGGATGATGTTGATAACACTTCCATGTAATATTCCAAGTTCTCGCTTGATTTCTTCGACCTTCCCCGTCGATTTTCGAGGATCATCCTCTCCGCAAGGGCCACATTGTCCTCGTTGGTTACGTCTGACGGGCGTCCTGGACGGGGGTCATCTTCAAGGGACTCACGACCATGGCGGAACTCCCTATTCCAGCGAGCAATGGTTGCATAGGAAGGGGCGGTATCGATGTACACTGCAACCATGCGTTCATGGATCTCTTTTGCATTCTTGCCTTCCTTGGTCAAAAATTTGATCACTACGCGGTGCCCAACCTTCTCATTGTTGAAAAATTTGTGACTGACGATCGGCAATAAGCTTCTGCTTCTTAAATAGACGAGGCAGGAGCATGCGGCTGCAGGTCCTGACGTGTCATAACTTGTCCCAACACCCACACAAACAGCTATCCCCCTTCCTCTGTTTTGCCCTACCGATTCGCAAAACTTATTGACCGCCCCTTGCATCTAGGCATAAAGAATCTATATATATATATATATATATATATATATATATATATATATATATATATATATATATATTCCTTCATCCCATAAGGAAGCGTTTGATCACTTAACCCACCCTACAAAACAACACACGAGAGAATTCCTTACCCAGTCCCCATAACTGGTGACTCCTCTTCGTCGAACGAAATACGTGATCATACAACAAAATGGATTCGCTAGGCGACGCATCAAGACATCAACAAGCTGCTCATTTTCTTCCACACCAAGAAGTGGAACTCGCAAACGCGATCTCCATCAGACCTCCTGCTTTTAATGAAGCAACAGTCTCATGATGATTAAAAATTGTGGAGGCGCATTTCACATGTAAAGAATACAGCGAAAAGAAACGAAATTTTACCATCTTCTGGCTGCGTTGCCTCCCGAGACGGTCGATCGTCTCCCAGCTACAGTCCTCTCGTAGCAGAATTACTCGCTCCTACGAACAGAAATCGTGGGATGTTTTGAGAGGACAAAACCTGAGCTCTTCGAGAAGTTAATCGCGTCTTCTCCGCAGACCGGACGACCTTCAGTGAATCTTGAAGAGGTACGAAAGACAGCTATGCAAGTTCGAGTGGGAAAGGACTTGGTGAGACACAAGTTCATCCAGTCTTTATCTCCAAACATCGCCCCCATTATCGCGACGCAAAAGGAATTAACTCTTGCCCAATTGGGGAAACTGGCTGATGAATACATGCCGTTTTACAAGGCACAGTGATATATTATAAACAGTTAAACTAGTAATAGTTGTGTGTTCCCCGATATAAGTGCTCTTAGTGTCAACCAGCCGGTAAATAATGTGCAATTTAAAAATTCGCGTTCCTTGCCCGTCGGCGTATATCCTAGAGGTAATCAATCTAGGTTTGGGCATAGTAATTATGATAGTGATAATAATTATTCAAAAGGTGTACCGTTTGGGTTACGCCCCTTCCGGCGCAATCAAAAACCAGGGGTGTGCCACTCACACTTATACTTTGGGTCAAGTGCGAAGTACTGTAAACCGTGGTGCAGTTGGCCAAAGCGAGGTGAGAATCTTCAAATGCAGCCATCGTCTAGACCGTCTTCCCCAACCCACTCGGAAAACGAGATCGGCAGGCCGCTGTAAATGTGACGATCGGCATTCCGACTCTTTTCACTGTCGCTGCGCGTATTAATGAGAGGAACTGCGAATTTCTGATAGACCCTGGCGCGAGCGTGTCCTTAATTCCATTTAATAATGTGCAATTATGTGTGATCCGCAAATCGTGTTTTAACATCGCGACGGCTAATGGAGGGAAGATAAGAGTGCATGGAAAAGTCCATCTGGAAATAGGCATCCCTGTCCTGCGACGTTCATTTAGAGGGACGTTCGTAGTAGCAGATATTACGTCGCCATTATTAGGAGCCGATTTTCTTGCTCATTTTAACCTCTTAGTAGACTGTGCTCGTGGTGTCTTAATTGATAACCAGACTATCCTAATTTCTAAAGTAAAGCAGTCAAGTGAGCCAGTGATCTCGTTAATTATTAATGACCTCTCGCATATCCCACCTAATTGTAGGACAGTTCTCCGCAAAGATGATGCTATATATAACCCAAAGTGTGTTGACATTAGTTCACCACCGGGTAATTCTCTTGTTCACACCATTGAGACGGGTAGCGCCCCACCCTTTTGCCCGCCGAAGGCCACTTCCAATAGAGAAACTACAAATTGCAAAAGAAACTTTCCAGACTCTGTTGAAAGGAGGTGTGGTGCGGCCGTTGAAATCTTCATGTTCTTCACTCATTCACATTGTGCAGAAGAAGATCCCAGGCGAGTATAGAGATGTGGGTGACTTTTGATCCCTCAATGCGATAACCAAACCAGACAGATATCCCCTGCCAAGGATTCAGAGCATGGTAGACCATCTTCATGGCAAGAAAGTTTTCTCTCGCCTGGATTTAGTCCGAGCTTACCACCAGATTCTAATGAATCCAGCGGACATTGAGAAGACTGCTATCTCAACTCCGTTTGGGTTGTGGGAATTTTTAAGGCTCCTGTTTGGTCTAAAGAATGCTATTTGCATCTTCCAACGCCACAGGGACAATTTAATTCGAGGCTTGGCGTTCGTTTTTGTGTATGTCGACAATATTTTAATGTTTTCAGAAAATATAGACGAGCATGTGGAGCATATAGATCAAGTTTTCCAAATATAGGCAGAAAACAACCTTCGAATTTCTATGGAAAAGTGCGAGTTCATGAAGGAAGAATTCGATTTCCTGGGCCACCATGCCTCAGCTGGAGGACTGAGCCCTCCAGCTAGGAAGGTCTCCTAGATCACCGAAATGCCCTTACCAACTGATTTCAAAGACCATCGTCGATATTTGCGCATGTTAGGTTTTTACAGACATATGATGCCTAATTTTGCTGCGATCGCTGCCCCTCGGAGTGAATTCGCACGGCCTCAACCTAAGGCGAGCCAACTTGGCTGGAATTATGCTGCACGGAAAGCATTTGAGGCTACTAAGGAGGCCCTGGCGAACTCCATTAAGTTACGCCACCTATTACCCAATGACTCTCCGTACCAATTAGTGACGGGCAGCTCCCAATTCACAGTTGGTGCTGAACTTCATCAGATGGTGGAAGGGTCTCCATAGCCAGTGGCATTCTTCTCCGGGAAGTTAAGTAAAACACAGCAAGCGTACTCTACTTATGACAGGGAACTCCTGGCTGCGTATCTTGTTGTGCTTCACTTCAGGCATATGATCGAAGGTCGCCAAGTGACTTTATGCACGGACCACAAGCCACTAGTCTCTGGTTTCTCCTCGTCACTACGTGCAAAAACGGAGAAGCAACAACGGAACTGGACGGCAATCTTGGAGTATGTCAATGGCACAGCTTATGTACGTGGTGAGGACAATGTGGTTGCTGACTGCCTATCTCGGAATGTAAATTCGGTCCAAGTGGATTCATTTAATCTCCGTTCTTTGACAGCAGCACAAGAGCAAGACGAAGAAATGAAGTCGTCTAGATCTGGACTGAAGACATTTCCCTTTCCCGGTGATTTTCAACTCTGATGTGAGGTAACATCTAAATACCCACGACCGTTTGTTCCTTCAACCTGCAGATCAGCTATTTTTAAGCAACTTCATAATATTTCACATCCAGGGATTAAGGCATCTCTTCGGCTGGTGAAAGCGAGGTATTTTTGGCCTAATATGGACAGAAATATACGTTCGTGGACTCGTGAATGCCTCTCCTGCCAATCTGCTGAAGTAAATCGCCACAGTAAGTCCCCAGACTTGCCTATTAATATGTTCACTTCGAGATTTGAGATGGTTCACATCGATATAGTTGGTCCACTCCCGCCGTGTACTCTGCCTGGGCAGTCATACCCCTCTCATAACCGGTACCTGCTATCATGCATAGACAGAGCCACCAGGTGGATTGAAGCAATACCGATTCCAGACATCAGTGTTGCAACGTTTTTTTTAGCCTTCTTGGGCGGAGGGATATCCAGGTTTAGCGTTCCCTTATGCGTGATCACCGACAGGTGAGCATAATTTGAGTCCTAACTCTTCAAAGAATTATCGGCCCTCGTTGATTTCCATCGCTTGCGAACCACGGCGTACAGACCTACCACTAACGGGATCGTGGGAAGGTCCCATCGGACTTTGAAGAGCTATATAATGGCTCGCCGACAAGGTTGGTTGATGGCCCTACCAATCTTTCTTCTAGGCATCCGGTCCTTGCCTAATGATTCGGGTTTTTCACTCTTTACAGCTGTCACAGGGACGACCCTTCTTTGACCTAAGCCCCTGGTCGCCTCTTCTTCATCCAAAGCCAATTCGAGATTCATCTCTGAACTAGCGAAGACCATGTCGCATATCGATTTCACACAAACCTCTGAAGGCCACCTGCACTCGGTACCAAAAACGTTTGTACCCAAGGAATTAAGTGACGCCATGCATGTGTGGGTCCGTGTTGATCGCATTTGGAAGCCACTAGAAGTGCCTTATGCAGGCCCGTTCCGTGTTGTCGAACGTGAAGACAAAGTTTTTAAGTTAGAATTTCCAGATGGCCATCAGAACACGGTGTCTATAGACAGAGTGAAACCAGCTGTATTGCCTAATGTATATAATGGGAGAAATATAAACTGTTCGCGACTATCAAACAATCAACCCGTTGTAAATAATCCTTTAGAATCAGATACCCAACAGCAAAATGAGGAAGTATCATCGGAAGGTAGTGGCAGAAATTACAGTTACGTAGAATCTGTTCCAAATACCCAGGATAATGGTAGTGAATCGAGCGTGTATACTCGTTGCGTAAAATTGGCGAGAAATCCATCATATCATTATTTTCGAGTATGTTTATATATATATATATATATATATATATATATATATATATATATATATATATATATATATATATATATATATATATATATATATATATATATATATATATATATATATATATATATATATATATGTTTATAAATGTAAGGCCTAGATATTATTTATGCATTAAACGCACTCCACGTTCTCACGACGAATTCCTATGGTGATGGAACCATATTATAGAATCGAGTATGACTCAAAAATATCTCAAAGATGAGCATTTTGAAGTCTTAGGAAATCCATTCTATAATTGGTTCACAGTAAACCATAGCATATTAAAATATATTTGTATATATATATATATATATATATATATATATATATATATATATATATATATATATATATATATATATATATATATATATATATATATATATATATATACATTCGATAGAAAATTTTAAACGGTTCACACATTGAACCTTATAAATGAGAAGACAAACTTCCCGCTTTTTAGTATTTCTCTTTCGTAAATAGGAAGATAAACTTCCCGCTTTGTAGTATTTCTCTTTCTTAGATAGTAAGTTAAACCCCCCAGTATGCAGTACTATATCGTGGGTCGGCTATACGTGGCTCCGTACAAAATTGATGTTGTTCTTATAGTACCCGTGGGAAAAAGGTAAAAATCGATTGCGTTTTATTGAGGTGACTCACCTTCGCCTTTTCCTCCTTTGCTGGCTGTGAACTTTTCGGTGAGCTCAATTTTCTTGTAGATTTCTTCCAAGTCTAAAAATTCGGAAATTCAATTGATGAATAATAGTTAGGAAGATATTAGCGTGGAAGATGAGATAAGTTATGGGTCAAGAGAGCTTGTAGGGTTTGCCCTGGTAGTGAGGGCTACGCTTTTCATTTGTTTAATTTTCTTATTCCCTTTTTTATGACCTTCAATCCTGTATTTTGTATTTTTGTGTGTATCTTAATTTATGTTTTACCGCATTCAAGCTTTTCTTTTGTACATAATTTTCCCCCTAATATTATATATATATATATATATATATATATATATATATATATATATATATATATATATATATATATATATATATATATATATATATTATCTATATATATATATATATATATATATATATATATATATATATATATATATATATATATATATATATATATATATATATATAGCAGGAATATGAAGACATATGCTATGGTTAAGAACACTTAATTTTCCGGACGTTTCGGTCATTGACGATGACCATCATCAGCGAATTTTAAATACAAAGAATTATTTTTATAAGAATAACTAAACACAGCAATAAAAAACAGGACGGGAGTCAAAAATGATAACCGAAAGCAAGAAGTTAAAATGAAATATATAATCCTAAACCGTTAAAAGCAAATGGGGGAAAATTTATTAATAAGAAATTGATTAATATCGTAAAAAATAACTAAATTAAATAATAATCCCATGAGTTTAAAATATGCTTAATAAACATGCATTAAATTCCTATTGAAATACAAAAATTGTAAACTATAGCAATAGATTCGAAAGCAAGGGAAAAGAAAAAAAAAGAAAAATTCAATAATCCCATGAGCAGCAAATATGAATAATAAACATGAATCAAGCATCAAGCTGAATACAAAAAAATACTATAAACCACAGCAAGAGAATTATAAGGGTAGGGCGAACAATCGAAAATAAGTTGGATCAGGGCGAATGTAATCGAAGCGGATATTAATAAATGGAGCGAAGCAAGTAATTCAATTAAGTTAAATTTGTTTTGTTTGTATAGGTTTATTGTGCAATAGCGTACATTTATACATAACCTTAATACAAATAAAAAAATAATCCAATACAAATACAGTAATAGTATGATACAATAATATAAATACACGTAGTATAAGTGTACACATTACCCAAAGCGGGGAGCACGTCAGTGTTGGTGTGCAGTAAGACGTTGTGGAGCGTCCCACGCGTGTCTTATCTGCTGCAAGTGGGTGGCGGCGGTCTTCACCAACTGTCACCTGGCTGGGCGCGGGCGGCGATCAGCGTGGAGGGGGTGCTGTTCTCAGCGGCTCTTGCCTCTCGCGCCTTCAGTAGGGCGCCTCTTACAGGGGGAGGGGCTGGCGCTCGCTCTGGCCTGAGGCGGGCGGTGGCTGGGCAGGAGAGGAGTTAGTGCTCCAGTGGGCGCCGGGAGCGGCCGCCGCAGTGTTCGCACCTCCCTGCCACAAAGTCGGCGTGCAGCTCTTCCCGCGTGGAGTAGCCCAGCCTCACACGCTGTAGCAGCACGCCGTTCGCTCTGGGCTGCTGGAAGGATGGGTTCAGTGGGTGATAGGCTGTGGCTGCATCATACCACGCCGCTTGCCTCTTGATTGCTTCCCATTCTTGGTGCTGCTGGTGGGCGTTGCGGGCGGCCCTGCGTTTAGCCTGCACCTTGAGCTGCGGCAGGCTGGGGCGCACGGTCCAGGTGATGGTGGGGCCGTGGGCAGCTCGCTTGGCAGCATAGTTGCCGCGCACGCCAACGTGGCTGGGAATTCAGTGGAGCCAGACACGCCTGCCCTGAGCTGCCAGGTCCTGCAGGGTGCACAGGATGGCGGTGGTGAGGTGTATGTTGTCCCGGGTGTGATTGTGGGCGTAGGTGCGCTGCAGCACCTGCAGTCCGGACCGAGAGTCCGTGTGTATCACCACAGTGGCCTCCCGGCGGAGCAGAACGTGCTGGAGGGCGTGCAGGATTGCTACCAGCTCCATCTGGAGGGTGGAGCAGTGGTCTGATGTCCTACATGCCTGCGTTAAGCCGCTGGTGACGAAGGCGGCACCGGACCTCCCGCTGTCGGGGTCGACGGAGCCGTCGGTGAAGTAGACTGCGCTGCCTGGCTCCGTGGCCTCAGACATGGCCATGAGGGCGTGCTGGTGCAGCAACTCGGTGAGGCAGTTCGCTTTGCTGGCGGGAAGCTGTGTGGCGGTGAAGTGGGCGGTGGGGGGAGGTCCCATGGTGGTGGTGGAACGTAGGCGGGGTTGGGGGTGTCGGGGTCGCACCACAGCCAGTTCCCTGCCTGGTTAAGGGAGTTCGTTGCTAGGCTGACGTTTACGAGCCACCTGTTGTTACGCAGGTGTTCGATGCCCTGACCCACGGCCATTCGGAGTCTCCTCTGCGCAACACCCTCCACGTCGCGCTGGAGCACTCTGGCCACCCAACAGGCCACAATGTAATCCACCCAGGTGGTGATGGGCACCAGGTTGGCCTCACTCTGCATGACACAGGCACTGCACCACCTGGGTGCCCCCAACATGGTCCTCATGGCGGTGTTTTGCATCACCTCCAGGCGCTGTTGCTGCTGCCCGGGTAGCGCTACAAGGACCGGTGCACTGTAGTCCACTAGGGAGCGCACTGCCTGCAGGTAGTAGAGGTGGAGGACGGGGAAGGTTGCATCAGCGCTCGGCCGCGTCATGGCCCTCATCACATTCAGCCGGGCCTAAGTCCGCTCCCTCAGGTGCGTAACATGCTGCGTGAAGGACAGCCGCCTGTCCACCCACACTCCGAGGTACTGGTAGGATTCGGTCCGGGCCAGGCCGACACCTTGGAGGCGAAGCTGCTGGCCAGCAGGTGTGCAAGTCTTGATGGCCATTGCCTGAGACTTCTCTACCGAGATCTTGAGCCCCAGCTCTTCGCACTTGGCAGTGATGAGGTGCAGCGCTTCTTGGGCCCGCGCAAGCTTGTCGCCGCGCCTGGTGACGACGAGGGCCAGGTCGTCGGCGTAGCTGAGGAGGATGGTTCCTCCCGATAGGGGAGGGCGACCAGCTGCTCCATCAGCACGTTGAAAAGGAACGGGCTGATGATGCCCTCCTGGGGTGTGACGTTCTCGAAGGTGAGGTAGGGATACTTGTGACCCTGGAACTTCACACGGGCTCGGCGCTGATGAAGGTAGTCCTTGAGCCATCCCAGCAGTCTCCCTCGGATGCCCTTCCTCACAAGGGCGGCTAGTAGGCGCGGGGGCTAGCAAGCTCGAAAGCCTCCTCGAAGTCAAGGAAGACTACGATGGTGGGCTGGTTGTTGGCGTGAGCCAGGAGGGTGATAAGGCAGTCCGCCGTGCTCACCCCCCTGGTGTAGCCGAACACGTGGTGGTTAAGGCTTCCCATGCTCCACTGTAGGCGACTCATCACCATCCTCTCTGCTGTTTTTCCGGTGCAGCTCAGGAGGGAGATTGGCCTGAAGGTGGTGTGATCCTTTGGCTTGGGGATGGGCTGGATGTCGGCGTCCTTCCAGGAGGGCAGCAGATGGCCTGCCAACCACGACGCGTTCAGAAGAGCTAGCAGCGCGGCGTCCCCGGCGGGCCCATCGGGCGCCAGCAAGAAGTACCGCACTCCGTCGGCTCCCGCCGCTGTGTCACGCCCACGCTTTGCCCTGGCCAGCTCCTTGAGCGTGAAAGGCTGGTCCGTCGCATGTGGCTGGCCCCGCGCCTCCCTGACCTCTTCGTCACGCTGTGGGCGTAGCTGCTGCTGGAGGTAGTGGGTGTGGGGAGGGAGCTGCTCACTCCAACCCCTTGCTGTAAAGCAGTTCGCCAGCCGATCTGCCTCTTGCCGTGGGCGTGGTTGGGCAGCTGGGCGGGTCGGGGTAGCACCTGAGGCCTTCCTGAAGCTCCCCCACAGCTGGCCGAGGGAGGTGTGTTGGCTGAAAGAGGCGCACCACTCCAGCCACTTTGCCTCCCTGGCGCTCAGGGACACCTGTCGCGCGCGGGCTACCACGTCCTGCAGGAGCTGCAGGTTGATGGCGGTCGGGCGCTTCTCGTACAGCCTCCTGTGGACGTTGACGCGGTAATTGTGCTCCCAGATTTCCTCGCTATAAAACCACCATTCCGGGCGCTGGCTGCGATTAGAGGCTGTCCTGGGCATGGCCGCGTATGCTGCACTCTCTATGGCCGCCGTAAGGTCCCTCTCCTGCAGGTGCAGGTCCGCAGGAGGCACATACGTGGACCCCCATTCCTCCAGGGCGGCTCGGAACTTTGCCCAATCTGCCCTCCTGACGTTCCACTGGGGCAGCGGGAGAGGAGGAGCTGGTGGGGCCACAGTGAGGGTGGTGAGGGTCTCGTAATGGTCGCTGGTGAGGGTAGGGTGGACCTGCCAGGTGGTGCCGGGCTGTAGGTCGCCCGACACCAGCGTGAGGTCGAGCCGCCTCCCATGGACGTGCGTGGCCTCCCCGGTGTTCAGTAGTCGGACGTCAGGGACTTCTTCGAGCAGGTCGGCCAGGTGGCGCCCGGTCACGTTAGTGGGTGACACAGAGTGCAGCACGGGGTGGTGGGCCTTGAAGTCGCCCGCTACAAAGAAGCTGGAGTGGGATGCGAGGGAGAGCAGCTCTCCAGCATCCAGCGGGTACCGCTGGCTCCTGTATATATTGTATACAGTGAGAGTGAGCGGCCCCAGCTGTAGCTCCAGTGCCAGGACCTCCACGCCGTCACCACAGTACACGGGTGCAGAGATCCTCTTGTGCGGGATGGTGTTCCGTATGAGGGCTACACAGCCACGCCCATTTCCATCACCAGCCGGAAGCGAGTGGAGGGTGTAGCCTGTGACTCGCCATTCAAAGTCGGCGGGGGTGAGCGTCTCCTGTAGGAGAACCAGGTCCAGGTCTTCTTGGAAGACGGCTTGCAGCACCTGATGTTTCTTGGGACGGAGGCCCTGCACATTCCACTGCAGCACCCCCAGCGTGGGCGCCGGTGCGTGGGCTGGGCTATCAATCCACGCTTCCATCTTGGTTGTGGGCGTGCGGTGGGTGCAGAGGGTCTTGGGTGGGACCTCTCGGCGTGGTAGCTTATGGTGGGGCTGGAGGGCACCCTCTGTGACGGCGGTTAACACCTCTTCGCGGAGGAGTGCGTCGATGTCCTGCTCGGTAGGGGCTGCGGTGCCCTGCCGGCGGTCGAGCAGCTTCTTCACTAGCTGTACGACACACGCGAGGATGACGTCCAGGATGGCTCTGCCCTCCTCATTGAGTCCCTCGCCATAACCTGGGGGTCCACATCGAGACCCTGTCGGTGGTTGGGCATTGGGTAGCATCGTGGACTGCTCCTCGTCTGGGCGGGCGCGGTGGGCCCGACGCCTGTGTCCCCCCTCCTCTGTGGCTTGGGGACAGAGGAGGTGGGTTGCTGGGTGGAGGTGTGAGCGGAGTTGCTGGTTGTGCAGCTATTGGTACCCTCTCCTCTTCCCCTGTCTCGACCTGACTTAAGCCAGGGTGTTGATGGGTAGGGGGTGGGTGGGAAGCCCAGGCCGGCCTGTTTGGTGGTGGCACTGGAACAAGGCATCGGTTGCCTTGTTGCTGGGGGGCCCACGTGGTTTCCCCTGCCTCTGCCGCTCCCCCTCCTGTGTACCGCCCAGACGTGTGCCGGGCAGGCCGAGAGTCGCGGGTGGATGGGTAACCCACGCCAGCCCGATTAGGGGTGGCGCAGCAATAAACCGACGCTTTCTTCTTTGCTGGGTTGGGGGGCACGTGTTTCCATCTGCTGCTGCCGCCGGTGACCCTGTGGCATCCTTCTCATTCGCTCGGGGCACTTCGTGTTCCAAGCGTGGTGCCCCTTGGTGCAGTTGGGGCACCTTGCCTTGGTGGTCTCGCTGGCCTTGAGGCGACCGATACACTCCTCCGTCGGGTGCGCTTGGCTGCACACGCCGGGGTTTTCGCACATGGCCTGGAGATGCCCGAAGCGCTGGCCCTTGTAGCATCTCACAGGCTCACCCTGGTAGGGGCGCAGGGCGTAGCGGTCCTAGCTGCCCAGGTCCAACTTGAGTGGTGGCGGCCCCTCGTACACTACAAGGATCTGCCTGGTTGAGACCTTGTCTCTGTGTACGAGGAGCCGTGTTGCCGAGAGCACGTGGGGGTGTGCCTCGACAGCCTGGAGTGGGAGAGTGGTCAAATAGCGTTCAAGCACCACCTTGTGCCTCTTCACTCTGGGATCGAGCAGGATCACTCGATCCCCCTCCTCGGCAAGGCGGCGCAGCATGACCTCCGACCCATCGTCCTTCGGGGTGAGGACGTATTCGCTGTTGAGAGTGGGGCGTATGATTATCCGCAGGTTAGGGTGTGCTCTCTCCAGCTCCGTCACAGCCTGGTAGGCACTGGTGGTGTTCCCCTGGTGCACTAGTTTGAACTTTGGCCGGGGTCCTCGTCGGGAATGAGAGACTGTTACCCAGCCTGCCTCATTCTCCTGCTGGGCCTCCTCGGTCTGGGGGCTCTCGTCGATGACGAGGCGACCGCTTTCATTGCTGGGGGCCTCCTCTGCCTGTGAGAACTCCGGCTCCAGTGTTCGGGCGGTCCTCTTCGGCGTGAAAGTCTCGGTCGGTAAGGGTGGACTAGACCCATTCCGCGTCCGCTTCGCAGACATTGGCGGGGTGGCTATGGAATCCGACAGACCAATACCCTCTTTACAAGCAAGACAGGAACAGGAGGTATCTCCAATCAACCCGTCCAGGCTTGCTTCTGTCTCTTTTGAGGGCCACGGAAACAGGAGGAATCTCCAATCAGACCATAGCTGCCCTTATGAGACAAAAGAGGCAACAAATGTAACCTTCTTGCTCTACTCTCAAGGTTAATAGTTACCAAATGGTAACATTCTTGGGCGATTAACTCTCGTGGAAGTGATGATGATTCGTCAGCTGTTCTTGAGTGATGATGTTTGTATGGCGTCTTCTGGATTGTGCGTGCAGGTAAGTTAAATTACAAATTACAAATTAGGTTAAAGTGGTGAAATTGTGTGGTAGGTATATAAAGGTGTGAATATGTTTTCTAGTTTGCCCTGGTGTTAGGGCATCACTAGCATTCTTCATGTTGAGTTTAAAATAAAAATTCCTCCGTCAAAAAGTAGCTGACTGTCATTGACAGTCAGTTTCCTCCGTTATAAATATATATATTTCTCTATATTATATGTATTTCCACCTTCGAAGCATTCAAGCCTTTCAAGGTTGACTTTTCTTGCTGAATGAATCTCAATGTTGAATATTTTGTAATCCTTATAATATGGGCATTTAGCCTCTTTTCTTCGTATGGTTTATTTTGACTTTGTTTAGTTTATATGTTAACATATGGGTTTTGGGGAGTTGGGCACTTCGCCTCTTTTAATTCTTGAATTTTGAATATTAGGTGTGGGCACTTCGCCTCTTTTTTATTTAAATTTAGTTTTAATTTTGTTAATTCTTGCTATGTTTTTATTTGGGGGGAGGGGGAGGGGACTTTAATGTGGGCACTTCGCCTCTTTTTCATTTGGTTTCTTTAAATTTGTTAACTCTGCTGTACTAATTGTCAACTTTTAAGTTCTAGAGTCGTAGACTTTTTAGATTAGTGGACTAACACTATGTAAACATAGGTAGTACCACTTCTCTCGCGCAGGTTCTACTGCTTGGGAACAGAGCAGTTCTACCTATTGCGCGTCTCCGGTTGGCACGTATATTAATGTTCAGGTTCAAGTGTGGGAGTATATTCTGGTCTATCTTGTCCCATGTCTTTCTCCCTAGCCTTTGGATCTCCGTGTTGATCGGCTTTAGACCGATTCTTTGGTGAAGAATCGATTGCCGAGTACGGTCGATCCTACGCGTGCCTGTTATCAGCAGCGTGGCTTTATTCTGCACTCTCTGCAACGTTCTGAGAGAGGTACAGCTTGCCATCTGCGTGATCACGGCCGGGTACACCAGGACTGAGCGTACCAAGTCCATGTACAGTTTTTTGATATTAGGCACGCTGAGGCCTCGGAAACGGTAAAGTTTCTTCAGCTCTCGTTTGGCTAGGGAGACTCTGGTATTCATATGTGTCTTATAACCCGTTTTAAAGAGTCGCAATCCCAGGACATTACCCTCGTTGGAGTACGGATAGTTTTCGTTGTTGACGACGACGTCATCAACTTTCCGGCGGTTCATTGGAATGATCGTGAACTTCTGGCGGTTGGTCTTGATCTTCCACTTTCTTTCATATCTGTTGATATTTTCAATCTCGACAGCTGTCGCCCTCGCCTGACTTCCAGAGTTCCTGAATGGACTCAGGACGATTTGGGTGATGTCGTCTGCATATTGCAGATACATCGAATCGTACCTCACTGGAGCAGGTAGGTCTATTGTGTACACGAGGTACAGCAGAGGGCTGAGACAGCTGCCTTGTGGAACTCCCGCCTCGAGTTCGAATTCGGGTCCTTTGCAGCCCTCGATTGAAATTCGGGCTCTCCTATCGGAGATATAATTGCAAAGGATCCTTTCCAGGAGTGGGTTAAGCTGGAGGTTAAGGATCTTGTACTGTAGTCCTCTTAGCCAAACCTTATCGAAGGCCTTCTTTACATCACGCAGCACCACGTCTACGTACCGCCTCTCAGCTTTACTGCAAGCGAGTTTCTCCGCAAGGAAGGCGAGGGGTGTTTCCGTTCCTCGTCCCTTGCGGAACCCGTGCTGCTGAGGGTTGTGGGCTCCCAGCTCGGCAAGTTGTTCTTGAAGCCTGTTAGCTAGGAGTCTCTCGTAGACTTTTGCAATGAATTCCAGCAGGGCGGTTGGCCTGTAGCTTACCAGTTGATCAGGGGGTTTACCTCCCTTGGGTATGAAGATCATCTTCGCAATCTTCAAACCTTCCGGGAAGTAGCCCGTGTTCTGGGAAGCGTTGTATATATTAACGATACCCTGAATGATCTGCTGTGGGGCGTTAACCAAGTTGTTTCTGGTGATACCCGTCCAGCCTGGTGCCTTTTGGCGAAAGGCTTTTACAGTGGCCATGACGTCCTCTGATGTTATGGGGTGTCCATGACCCGCCATCTCCCTGCCTTCGTTGGCTTGCTGTAATGGGTGCGTGCGATGTATTTCCTGATTTAGTTGTTCAATCAGTTGACCTTCGAATTCCTGGTCGAACTCAGCGTTTTCCTCGGGGGTAATCCTGAAAACGCTTTTCCAGAAGTTCCTGAACATATCCTCGAGAACCACCGGGTTATCTATATAGTCACCGTTCTCCTTTATCCTAGCCTTGGTTCTTGGATTAAGTCCCTTTAAGTTCTTGACTTGGCGCCAGAACTTAGCCGGGCTAAGTTCGCTGTCGACTTTGGCTATCAAGTTGTTCCATATGTCCTCCTGCTGGAGGTTGATAACCTCTCTAAGCTCTGAGCTTAGGCGTCGAAGCAGCAAGCTCCTTTCCCGGCTGGGACCCTCCCGTCGTACTTCTTCGTACACTTCCCTGTGAACGCGAGCGATATCTCTCATCTCCTCTGTCCATCTGGGCTGAGGATGTGTTTTATACCCTGTTACGGGTATGCTCTCGCGGTCCGCGTTTAGTATGGACGTTGTTATCCTCTCCAACTCCCTGTCAATCTCCTCTAACGACGCCGTGCTGAGGTCAGCTGGCGCATAGTCGCTGAGTCGCCGCTTGTAGCGATCCCAGTTGGCCATGGCGTAGTTTTTCTGGAGAGGGGCTGGGAGCTGGATAGGTGCGAGAGATATTGTAGTGAGAATCGCTATGTGATCGCTAGGGACTGTTGGGCCTGGCTCGCTATGGTAGTTGAAAGGGAAGCCTTCACTTGTCAAGATTATGTCAGGTTTAGTAGCTGACCGGGAAGTGATATAGGTCGGAAAATCCGGCCCTATCCTTTGAATGTTCTTTCTTCCCATAATCAATTCCAAGTTTCGGCCTCTATCGTTGGTGCTACCATAGCCCGCCGCACGGCATCTGGAATTGAGGTCTCCCCCTAAGAATGCCATTCTGCGGTGCCCGAACAGTGTGTAAAAGTTGCATAACGGGAGATATGCTCGTCGAGGGGGTTGATATGCCGCAGCTATCACGAGGTCTCCGGCCAGGGTGTGAACCTCGATTGCCACAAAGGACTCATCGAGTTCTGGCAGTTGTTTGAAGGAGATGTTCCTCTTGACAGCTATTGCAGCACCATCAAACCTTTCCTGGGAATGATTCTTCATGATTACTCTGTAGCCCGGTATTTTTATGCGACCAGCTGTTGTGTCGATACCGTGCTCTGTGATGAGAATGATGTCGGGGTCAAGCACACGGAATATGTTACCATATGCCGTGGCCTTCTCCTCCCATCCATTCACATTGAGTGTCAGAATCCTTATTCTGTTGCTTACTCTTTCCATTTTCAGTCACCTAGTGTTTTGGGGTGACGTTCTTCTTCCTCCCATTCTTCTTCTTTCTGAATTCAGCGTTAGAGAGTTGCTCGCATGTGTTATGATGAAGGATAACATTCTGTGCGAGCAGGGCCTCTTTCACTGTACCAGGGTCTACTTCAGAGTCATACTCCCATTTATATATCTTCGCTTTAATGCCTTGGAAGATACGACTGGGTTCCATTTCCTCTGGGAAGGGGAATTGATCGCAGGCGTATACTCTCAGGTTGATGTAGTTTGCCCGCAATCTCTTCGTTTTCTTCTTTTTTCCCTTCTTTTTCAGGGGTTTGGTTGCTTCCGCGTCCGAGGAGTCCGAAGACTCCGATGAGCTGCTCGTTTCCGAGCTCGAATGTATCGCCGTGCTTGTCTTGGTTTGGGTGGGAGCAGGAGTTTTCGCCTCGACTGCTTCATTACTCGATTTTTCGGGTTGCTGTTTGCAAGGTTTAGCTTGCTCCGTAGTCTGCTGGGCCTTTGGGGTCATCTGCAAATGCAGTACAACCCCAGAAGGGGGGTTATCCGGAAACCACATCTGTTCCATCCCGTTTTTGGCTAACATCTGGTTCAACACGGTGGCGAATGTGCCCGGGCGAGCCAGATTCATGACGTGCGCATGAAGTATGCACGTCATGATTTTAGTCGATCCCTCATTCTCAATTTTGAGGTACTTTTTTCTGGCATCCACCTCTGAGATGGCTGCCTTTGCTGCCTGGGCGTAGGACGTGTTCGCCCTGCGCGTAACTTCATTCCTTTTTGCCTCCTGCTTTTTCCTCATTACGTCCTTTTTGGCGGGGCAAGACATGGCCATTGTTCGGTGACCCTGCCCGCAACTCACGCATTTCTCCGTGGTGCTGACGCAATTCCGCCAATTGTGGCCAAGCTGGCTGCATTTGGAGCAAGTTTCCTGTGGCTCCTTGCAGTCCTTGGTGGCGTGGGTCTCCATTTTGTAGCATTTGAAGCAGTACTGGACCGGGGTGAACTCACCCTTTTCCACCTGCTCACCGCTAATTTTGGCGTTAAACATCAGTAGACCCTGTTCTTTCGCCTTCTGTGCCATGGTGGTCTCCGAGAAGACCACCTTGAATACGTGCGAGTAATCGCTGCCGTCCCTCCTATTTTTAAATTTAATTATTTCGGCTACCTTAGCCCAGGCCTGCCGTAGCTCGATCTCTTCTTTCATCTCTCCTGCTATATGCTGCCCAATCCACGGGTCGATCCGGCGGCATACTACGCTTCTGTGCGCCAGGATCTGGGGTGGCACTGCTGGCTGCAGTCCTATGGCTCGAAGGGCTTCGACTGCCTTCTCCTTGGAAATGTCTTCAATATCTTTTTCTGTTTCGCATATCGCGATGTAGCCCGACGGTATATCTAGGAGCCTCACCATGGCAATTCCCAGTTTGCCGTACACGGCCTCGAAGGTGGATTCCATGCTGGGCTTGGGTTGCCCGTCGACAACCCGCAGAGGAATCCGGGTCGTGTGGTCTTGGGCCATCTCTTCTTGAGAGTGGCCCCTCAGCGCTGTTAATTGGTTGTAGCAGATGCTCTCGTTGTGGGGAATTTGCTGTTGTTCAGTACGGTGCACCTCTACTTCTTCGTGGTCTTCTGTATTGGGTTATTTGGAGGCTCCCTCTACTTCGTCTCTAAGCTTACGTGAACTTAACTGCCAAATGGGGGGGGGGATGAATGATGGAGGGTGGACCCGGGCGAGGCCCCTCAGATGGGTGATGAGTGGCGGACTTGATGATGGGTGGTGATAGAATCAACTACCACCACCCGGGGTGCCGCCCCATCTGGGGTTTGGATATCGATGCTGTTTCCAACTTACACAGGGACGGTTGTGTGTCCCCCTGTGGTCTTGGCCGGAAGCTACCCTTAGAGATTAGAGCGAACTCTTCCCCAAAGCTTTCAGCATCGCCTCGTAACCGGGCGGTCTCTTCCGTAGAGTTCCACAGTGGGCTAATCCTCAAACCTGCTTTCCTTTACGTCCCCAATTATGTCTATCAAAGTGGACCGACATAGTTGTGGCGAGACTAGATGAGTGGCAGATCAGTTCATTTCAGCTTCGCGACTCCGTAGAGGGAGGGGGGGGGGTTAGCACGACATCAAGTCTTCCTGGTGCCGGTTGAAAATCCTATAGCGAATTCTCCCCGTAGGGTTGATGAGGCAAATAAATTCGGCGTTTTGAGCCTCCCTTTCCTCTGACTTTTCCTCCTTTATCAAAAATGAGATCTTCTCAGCGTCAACTTTTAAAATGAAATTCTGCTGCCTTCGGTAAGTTAAATTTTAAGTGATTTAACATTAAATAAATATGAGTAGACTAAGGCACGAAAGTTTAAATATTAAATAATCAATAATGGAGGGGTCAAAAAGGACGACTAAAACAATAAACTAAGGAAAGGTCAATCATAAACCAGATCATTTAGATATTAATGGGACAAACTAAAATAGAAATAAAAATTTTTTCTCTGCACGAGTACTAAAATTATTACGGTGAAGCTGGGAGTAACAACTGATATTATGGACAGAATTAGGCAGAAAGAAAACTATTAAGGGGGATGTGGTTGGTTGTACGTTTGTCTATATAGTGAATAATTTAAGGGATGCAGAATAATCATTGAGTTCCGGGTTTATTTGTTTGATGTAAAGAGATTCCAGAATTTTTAAATCTAGAGAAGAGGAGGCAGAAGAGAGTATACTAAAGGAATCAGGGTCAAGCAGGTGTTTATGTTTTAGTGAATGTTCTCGTATAGAAGAGTGTTCGGATTTGGAGATGGGAATGTTGGTTCTGAGTGATACTCCGATATGCTTAGCGATCCTACATCTTAATTGTAGACTTGTTTGGCCTACATAGCGACTTTGGCAGGTCGCACAAGTGAATTGATAAATGATGGAGGAACGCAGGCATAATGGGAGTGATTCTTTGTGTCGAAGGAAAGTATAGACACCAAGAGGATTAGAATTAATTAGGAGAAACTTGTATTGGGGAAAGTATTTATTAAGAGTCGAGACTAAAGCTTTGTTAAATTTGGTGTCAAGTGGAAGATAAGGCAGTTTTAAGAATAGTTTTGTTTGGGGACAGGTATTAGAGGGGTTTTGCGAGAGACATTTTAAATAAGAAATTGGAAGTAAGTCTGTCAAAAAGATGTGGTTTAATTCCTTATCTTTTCTTGCGATATTGCATTAATTTTCATCATATATATATATATATATATATATATATATATATATATATATATATATATATATATATATATATATATATATATATATTATTTATTTTTATTGTTATTTTTTTCAGAGTAATACTAAATGAAGTTGTTCAAGAGTCTAATTCTACAATATACATTTAATTATCTTGCATTCTACACATTCATACATATTTGTGAGTGTATTTGTTAATGTCTCGTGTATGTAATTGTTTGTTCGGTGCGGTTTATTATGTGAATCACGGTGCCAACTGCTCCTGAGAACATTGTCTCGAGCTAGGAAATCGCCTCTTTCTGCTCACTTTATCCCTTTTGTACACTGGGATTTTTAGCTCCTCCGCTAGTTCAGGCGCCGTTTCATTCAAGATCCTCTCCCAAGTTCCTTTGGCCAAACTTTGGGTCACCAGAATGATAGGTGTCAGAGCGGCTCTTTGGTGGAGTTGCCTTTGGGGAATTCGGTCTCACTTTCTATTTTTATTTATGTATAGAGTCGCCTTGTTTTGAAATATTTGTAGGCGCTTCAAGCGCTTCCTACTTATGGTTTGGGCCATCCCCGCGGGTATATGAGTGTTGTTCGTACGTGGATGAGATATCTTTCTGATTTTGTTAAATCTCATATTCCTGAATCGGTGAAGTGTGGATAGTTCCAACCTCGCGCAAATTTCCCGCGTTTTGAAGTGATGCCCGTACCCGGTGGGGGTGATTTTGAACCTCAAAATTGTTCCTTCTTGGTGATAGGGAAATATCAGTTCCCCTATTGTCACGTCGGCTGTTTTTCCTGCGACCGAGGGCGAGGATCTTGAACTTTCTGCTATTCGTGCAGATCTTCCTCTTACTCTCGTACTCATTTATGTTCCTGATTAGCATAATAGGATTTACATTAATCTGTAAACAAATATTTTTCATCTTACAAGCTTATTCTGAGGCGCACTCCATTGTGCATTTGGTCATTATGTGCCTGGCACCATTGTTGGCTTGATGAAAATACTTCAGGTGGAACTTTAAATCCTTACAGTCTGTTTATCAAGTGGTTAGCGTTATAGTATGTAAGTAGCTTTTATTTGTTTACCCTAATACTGCGAGTTGTAGTAATTTTACTAGTTTTTAAAATTTTAATAGATTGCCACAAGCACAATAGTATAAGACTTTTATAAAAAAATAACTGAGAATTTTTGTTTGTAAGTGTGCCATTGCTAGGCCTTACACCACATCATTTTTTTTTCACTTCGGTTTCACTTAGGGCTTATTTACGAGATTAGCATTTAATCTTAGATTCTGATGAGTTGTACTTATCGTTTTGTATCTGCAATAATTTGAGTAATATATATGTATATATATAATATATTACTAAAATTAATGCAGATCTACCCCCCTGAGGGAGTAAATTTCTGCTGTTTTGTATTTAGGTACAGGTACAGAGTACCAGGATGTACAATCAACAACAAAAATTTCGGACATGTCCAATTAATAGAAACGCTCATAAAAATAGTTGCATTGTTTTCCGTTTCTTTTTTTGGTGTCAAATATTTACCATCAAGGGCAAGTATTTAGCACAAAAAAGGAAAACAAAATTTTCAATGCAGCTATTTTTATGAGGGTTTCTATTTATTGGACATGTCTGAAATTTTCGTGGCCGACTGTAATAGGAGTTGGTGTTGGGCACAGACTTGGTGCTCTGCCCAGAGAATGGAGGTTGTTTCTGGGTTTTTTCTCAGAAATACGAGTACTCTTCCTTTTTCGCCGCTGAGATAAGCGCCTTTCATTCTTTTGCGGTGAGCTTCGGCTCTAAAATGTAATATATATATATATATATATATATATATATATATATATATATATATATATATATATATATATATATATATATATATATATATATATATATATATCATTAATATATTAAATTTCTTCTGCAAAGATTACCCATGGCTACAGCGACGAAGAAAAAATGTCGACAATACTCCAGTGAGTATTTAACTAATGGTTTTATACATTCACCAGACAATATAACACAGACATTGTGTCTTTTATGTATTGCTACACTTTCTCATGATAGTATGCGACCAAGTAAGCTTAAAATACATTTGGAGAATAAGCACAAGGACAAAAAAGACAAAACATTAGATTATTTTAAAAAGCTGCGGGATGATTTCCAAGCAAGGAGCACTATTAAGGATATATTCAGCAAAACAGCGGCAAAACTAGACAAAGGTTTAATTGCATCTTATGAGATTTCCAAGCTAATAGCAAAATTGGGAAAACCTCATACTATTGGCGAAGAATTGATTTTGCCTTCATGTATGTGATTATTTCAACTGTCATGCAACAAAATCCCCCAAAAAATCACTGAAGTCATTCTGCTGAGCAACAATACAGTAACAAGACGTATTGACGAAATGGCAAAGGATGTAGAGGAAAAACTCGTTAAACAAATTGATGAAACGTTATTACGTGATAACGAAGCCCTTCTCATGGCGTATGTTAGGTTTTTGGATAAAGATCAACTCAAAGAAGAAATGCTTTTTTCCCGCAGCTTTGTGACAGATACTAAAGGTGAAACAATTTTCAAAGAAGTAGTGACCTATTTCAAAGAAAATGATATTCCACTTGGGAATATTATGGCTTGTGCAACTGATAGCGCCGCTGCTATGCTAGGTAGATATAGGGGATTTATTGCACATTTAAAAGAGGCTGTACCTAAAGTTTTTTGCATACACTGTGTTGTCCAACGTTAACATCTGATTGCAAAAAACCTAGGAGGACGTTTCAAAGATTCACTTGATAGTGTAATCAAGACAGTCAACCTTATCAAGTTAAATCCACTTCAAGAGCGTCTCTTCCGACAACTCTGTGCTACCAATGAAGGAGGGTTTGAGCGCCTACTTTTGCATACAGAGGTGCAATGGCTTTCTAAGGGCAATTGTCTGAATCGCTTCATTGCACTTTGGGAGAGTGTTGTGTTATTTCTGGATGGTAAGCAGCTCGGAATAAGAATCATTGCTGCCAAATATGACATATTCTACCTTACAGATATATTTGAAAAGCTAAATATCTTGAACAAACAGCTACAAGGTAAAAATGCAAATATTTTAACTTGCAAAGAGTCTATTTGTGCATTTATGGGGAAAATTAAGCTATTCAAGATAAATATGGGGCGAAAAGAGTTGATACAGTTTCCAACCCTCCGCACTATTGAAAGTGAGCTGAAAGAAGATGATATTTTAGTATACATTGATCATTTGGAGAAATTGCATAGTGATATGGAAGTTAGGTTCAGAGATCTTCTACAACTGGACATTCCAGGTTGGGTGGTAGACCCATTTGGAATTAATGCAGCTGATGTTGATATCAGATTACAAGAAAGCCTCATTGAGTTACAGAGTGATCAAACTTCTCTGGCTAGATTTAAGCATGGTGTCAGGAACGTATGGACAAGTCATGAAATTGATATGAAATACCCTTTGCTTTGGGACGAAGTAAAATTATATTTTATTTCTTTTCCTACTTCTTATCTGGTTGAGTCGGGTTTTAGTAAAGTGTTACACTTCCTATCAAAAGCTCGCAGCCGCTTAGAAATATTAAGAATAGGTGATCTTCTTCTGTCTCTAACAACTATAAACCCTGATATTGAAAAACTTGTGAAACTGCACGAAGCACAAGGATTGCATTGAATGAATAAAGAGTTGATGATATATTTATTTCATTTTGCTATAGGATTTTATTTTTTGTAAGACTAATTATTTATTTTAAAAGAATATTACCCTTTTGTTAACCACTGTTTAATTTTTGCTATGTTTATAGTTTATATGGCGTTCAAGCCATTTGTCTTCAAAATCAATTAATGTCTTTGAATATGATTGCGCATTTGCTGTTGTGGTGATAATTACTTTATTGTTGTGCTTAGAGTCTTTGTTTTTTCGTATATCTTGTAAAGTGTGTAATTCGTGTTTTTTGTTTTTCCGTGGATGTCTACTTCGGTAAATTTCAGTCTTCATCGGTAGATTTGGGTCTTCATCGGTGAATTTGTAGAAATAGGTGAGGTTTCATAGTTAGGTAAGCTTTTTCTTAGTCGGATTTTTTATTGGTTTAGGGTAAAAACATTTATATTATCATGTGTAGAACGGAACTTCTGCTCCACCAGCTAAAACCCCGACGGAGCTTAGAAATCCGGCGCGACTTATTCCTCTTCTGTTCTGGTCAATTATTTGGACGATATCATCGTCTAATTCACGATTAACCATTTCCATCATATTCCTTGTCCGTTCTTCTATGACAATGTTAATTGGACTTAACCTCGCCTCCCGGTGCAGCGCTTCCTGGCGTCTTCTTTCTCGCCTGAGTGTACCTGTAATTAGGTACGTACAATTATTCTGCACCACTTGTAGTTTCTCCTTCTGTGTCTTCGAGACACACGAGAGGGCGGAAGCTGGGTATAGCAGCGTCGATCTTACAAGTGTATTGTACATCTTTTTCTTGACTGCAGCAGTGGCCTTGGTGATTCTATCTTGGACGTGCTTCTTGTACCCGCATGAGTTAATCTCCATTCCTAGTACATTGCACTGCGTGGTGTAGGAATAACGTCTATCTCCCACGCTTACGTCATAAAGTAGTCTCCTGCCTATGGAGACTACTTTGAACTTTTTCTGGTTGGTACGGATCTTCCACCGGGCCTCGTAGGTGCTAAGATTTATAATCTCTGCTGCTGTCATACGAGCTTGCCAAGGCGCATTTCTCTATGTATAAGTGATTATCGGGGACTGGTTAACACCATGAATGCCGCCCTAAATGCAGGCTACTTTCCTGACGGGTACAAGATGGCTAAAATCATCTTCATCCCGAAATGAAACAAGCCCCCAGACCAGGTGGCTAACTATCGCCCGATCTCTCTTCTAGAAATGCACGGCAAGATCTTTGAAAAGATTATAGCTAATAGGCTACAGGCTCAACTAAGCGAGTTAGGAGCGCATAATTCCCACAACACGGGTTCCGCAGGAAAGGGGGGGCACAGAAACAGCCCTAGCGCCCCTAACAGAAAAAGTAGCGTTTTGCTGAGCGAATGGGTACTATGTAAACATTGTGTTGAGGGACATACAGAAGGCCTTCGATAAAGTCTGGCTGGAAGGACTTCAATACAAGATCCTGAACCTCCAGCAAAACCCAACCCTGGAAAGGATCCTTTGTGACTTTTTCATGGACAGAAATGCATGTCTCATGATCGAAGGATACAGAGGACCTGAATTCGAACTCAAGTCGGACGTTCCCCATGGAAGTTGCCTGAGCCCACTGCTTCACTTGGTATTTACCATCGACCTCCCAACTCCAGTGCACAGGGACACGATGTATCTGCAATTCGCAAATGATGTCACCCAGATCGTTCGTGCCCGGTGAGGAAGCAAGAGATTAGGCAATGAGCACAATAGCGGAAATCAATAACATCAACCGGTACGAGAGACGATGGAAGATTAGAACAAATAGGGACATGCTCAAAATTGTCCCACTGAGCCGCAGGTTGACGTGGCCCATCATCATCGATTGGAGGAGATACGGCTACTCCGCCGAAGGCGCTGTCCTAGGCCTAAAGATCTCTGACCACGGATACTCGAGACACTACACGGAGAGGTGGAACCTAGCAAAGAGAGAAATCTCCAGGCTATACAGGTTTAGAGATCTTAGGTCGGCCAACATTAGGAAAATATACCTGATGTACGTCCGGGCTAATCTCATCTAATCCGCATTAGTGACTCAAGCGGCCAGCAAGACCTCAATCAGAAAACTCTAACGTGTCCAAAACTCCGCATCCCTAATAATTAACAAAGCCAGAAAGGCGTGACCAACATCGGCAGAGGAATTTTCATAGGAGGAAAAAATTGCACCCTATCAACATCTTCACCCCAAAATTGAGAAGAAAGGTCTGGTAAACCCTTACGAATGTTGTCATTCCGGAACTACGGGGAACTAGTGGCAGATTTAATATACCTGCACGACTACGGGAGAAAGTCTCCCGTCCTAGCCAGTTCCCAAGTACTAAGATTTGATTTCAAGAAAAAATGACATCACTATACACATAACAGGAACATTAGAAACTAACGCAGTACACTGAAACAAAAACAAATAATATAAATAACAATACACTAAAACAACATAAGGTAAATTGCTGAGCTAAAAGCTATAAAAGGCTTGAATGCTCAAAGAAATTAACCTAAAAATTAGTAAACAAAAATTGAAACACTAACAATAAGAAGAATAGGCTGACAACACATAAAGAAACAAAATATAAAAACACAACTTATCAAAAATAAGACAAAAAGGAAAATCTAAAGAAAAGCATAAAGTCATGCCCCCCTACTAGGGCAAAATACCGCTACTCGCTTTAATTTTCACGCACTTTTATCTACCACTATCCCACCGTCTTCAAAACTTAAGCAGTGGTGGGCAGTCGATCAGTACCGGCGGAAGGTCCGTCAGTCCGTCACTGACGGACTCCCGTTTCGCTGGCGGACTGACGACTGACGGAAACTTTGAAACACTGACGGAATAAGCGCCGTCGGAAGCCATTTTCGGCCGTCACCCAAACCGTCACTAACACGAAAAGCAAAGACGACCTTCGGCAAATAATGTTTTGCGGTACACGTTGGCACGTTGGTGCATTTTGTTGCATCTAATGTGGAGTTGAATTTGTTCATCTGTGCTGTAAAACTTTGTTGAATTTTGTTCATGTGTAGCTGGTTTGTTTTTGTATACCCTATTTTTATCTAATTCTTTTGCACTGGCTTAAACAATATATTTTATGCAATAACTTATTGATGAGGGGGGGTGCCACGTCGTTATTTTGCCTAGGGCCCCCAAATGGCTAGGGTCGGCTATTTCCCCCCCCCCCCCCATCCCTCTCTCTCTCTCTCTCTCTCTCTCTCTCTCTCTATATATATATATATATATATATATATATATATATATATATATATATATATATATATATATATATATATATATAATATATATATATATATATATATATATATATACCTATATCTATCTATATATATATATATATATATATGCCTCCTTTTTATCGAAATCTGCTACTTTTTTGCAATTTTTCTGCTACTTTTGCTGAAAAAATCTGGCAACCCTGCTGCGTCATATCAGTAGCCTGCTGGCTTTCGTAACGAAAGGTTTTATGTCACGAGCTCTCCGCTTCTGCGGTGCAGTTATAACTTGTTTCAAAAGTTTCAACTTGTTACAAAAGAAATTTATGTAGTGTGGACGGGGCTTTATCATTCCAACCCGCGTTTGATCAAATGAAGTAACGCTGTTTAAATTGTTTACACCGCATTTCCTGTCTCATAGCAGTGGCAGGAGCAGGAGTGGGTCTACTGATAGTGATAGACCTGATAGTATGCTAAGTTGCTTGAGCTTCAGAGCCAGCACACCTATGAGTGACAGAGATAGTGAAATGGACCAGAGCCAGCACAATGACGCCAGCATGTCGCTTGGTGCCGAGTCTCTGCGTGACACCCAACCTCTGGAGGAGCCTGAGGAGGTGGAGGAGACAGGTGACACTGGGGACCAGGACAACGCCGAGGCCATCAGGTAACTCAAAGGCTACCTCCAGAACTGCGAAATGTAAGGAAGAAGGCCCTCTCCTGGGCCTTCTTCCCTAAGGAGCACAGGATGGCGTGGGTATTCTTGTTCATCAAGTAAAACACCCCTCTCCCTAGCTCCGCTGCCGTGGAGAGGATGTTCTCCACAACCCCAGCGACATTCTCAGGCCGAAGAGGGCCACCCTGGCTAACGCCAACTTCCAGAAACTGGTGTTCTTCAAGGGGAACATGTCTCTGTTTGGGTACCCCCAGCTACAAGTGGTAGTTTGGGGAGGAAAGCAGGAGGAGAGGCATTAATAGTATTAGAATTTATATTTTTTTGTTTAAAGTGGTCCAAACTGTTTCTAAATTAATAAAATTGTGTGCTGTTGTCCTTGTAAACAGTTTTTAACTGACGGTCCTAAAATAGCGGTGACGAACTGTAATTTAGCGATGACGGAAACGTGGTTAAAATAACGATGACGGAGTGACGGACTGATGACTGACGGACTGATGATGACGGACTGGCGGGCTGGCCGCTGGCGAATGACGAATGACGCGCCCACCACTGAAATTGAGTATACACCATCATCAATTAAAATTAAGATTGTCATTAAAAATCTGCTTAATCCTGATTGGTTGAGTTTTGTATAATTATGACTTGATGGAATTATTATTTATATAGCTGTATTGTATTTTGTGGTTTAGGGAGAGTATTAGCAGAAGAAGTTATCCTTACCGTTCGCTCTTTCGAGACGTGTTCCCGCAATTTACGACGGAATAAAGAATCCAACTGAATATTTTCTTTTATCCTAAGTAAGCTCATTTGATCACTTAACCCAGCCTGCTACACGAGAAAAGCTGCCTTTTTCGCACTTTAAATAAAAGGGGCATCTAACGTACGATAGTCATATCTATAAATGTATTTAGATACTAAATACATTTTGAAAATGTATTTAGTATTCAAATACTAAATACATTAAATGTATTTGATACATTTTTAAATACATTTCAAATACATGATATATAATGACAATCGATAAAAACAATTGGTATCACAACAAAATAATATCCATCAAAATGAAATTGTATATTATAATTACTAATGTAGGATTTGATGACAGTTGGACTTAGGGTACTACAAAAAAAAAAGAAAGTTCCATAGAATGAATTTTAAGTTAGCTATTTATATCAGCATTACATTTAAGTAATATCAGTTGCTGAAATGTTTCGTCAGATAAAGAACTCCGTTTTGGAGATAAGGTCAATCCTCCTAAAGATGAGAGCCGTTCCACAGGAGCTAACGATGGAAGGGTGTTGTTGTATTTAATAAATAGCTTCTTCTTTTTTTAGGTTTGGATATCTATCTAAAGTGTTTTATTTGAATTATGAAGGTAACTGAACAATTCTAAACCTGCGGTTGATCGTGTTTGAGTGGGCTTTGTAAATCCAAAATAATCGCCACTGGAAGATTCAGCTTCGGGTCCCACTGCTAAATTCTCAATCACTTGAATCATAATATTTTTAACAGAGTCTTGGTGGCTTAAACTATCCCATAAAATACAAATATCTAACCAGCGGATTTCGAAGAATGGATGGCTTCTTGATGCAATAATGGCATCTATAACGCTGGCTTCATTTGCCAAGGTCAAATAAGATTCGTAGCGCTTTCCAAAGCCCGTAGTGACTGCCCTTAGAAGAGGTTGGCAAAATTTCAGAGAATATGACTGAAGGCTCTTCAGTTTTTTTTCCCACAGTGAGAAAGATAGGGAGCAATTCTACATAAAACAGTTTTTTCTCCCTGTAGGCGATCAATTGCCACTGCAATAGAAGCCAAAACTGAGACATACTCCCCAGCAAATTCAATTTCGTGACTTCTGAACACTAGAAGTTGAAAGGGCGTCATGACTTGATATAATTTGTCCTTGTGTTTTAAAAGTAATGACAATGCATCAAACAGAGAGTTCCGCCTTGTAATGCAGGGGACCTTAAATGAGCAGTTGATAACAGTTTTAATAATCTCTGCTGATTTTGGACGACCGCTTTTGTTCCATAATGCTGAGCATTTTCCCATCGCAGCATGATTAATGTTTGCAAAACAAGATATTTTCAGTGCCTGTTTTGCCCGAGTTGTAGCGACGAAACTGAGTGTGTGTGAAGCACAGCGCATATGTTTAGGTAGGCTTGTAGATAGCTTTGTATAGGAAAGGAGGACAAAGAAAAATAAAGAAATAAAGGTAGCGAAACGAGCTTCGAACGCGCTTCCCGCGTCGCTGGGCAGCCTAACGTTAGCAAAAACCTTAAACCACTCGGCCATCCTGAGTCCCGAAAAAGACTCATTCAAGCAAAGCATTTAAACCGATCGCCTGAACTTCTCGCACGCTACACAGGCCCCCTCCTAGAAGAGGAGCGTATTTTGAGGAATTGAGGAGAATGGCGTCTGGGAATGTTATTCGAGGCCTAATGCTCTCCTTCTACGGCTTCCCGGGTTTGCCGCACCATTGTAGGTCGGTTTGTGTAGGAAATAGGGCAAAGAAAGATAAAGAAATAAAAGTAGCGAAACGAGTTTCGAACGCGCTTCCCGGGTCACTGGACAGCCGACAGCCTAACGTTAGCAAGAGCCCTCAACTACTCTGCCATCCTGAGTCCCAACAAAGACTCATTCAAGCAAAGAATTTAAGCCGCTCGCCTAAACTTCTCGCACAATACAGGCTGAAGCTACATAGGTCAGAAGAAAGGTTTTCTTTCTGATCTAAGGCACTTCTCATTAAGAAACTATCCTCCAGCTCGTGCTCATCCTGTTAAAATTTACCTACCTGGATTCCATCTTCTGAATCTGGACACATTGGCAGCAGTGACTGAAAATTCCTTAAAATCTTTAACAAAATTAGAACCGTTATCAATGACGGTGCTTGTGATTTTTTCTGCAGGGTGATATTGTATTCGTTGATGGTATTCTTCATATGTTCAGTAATCTTGATGTAGTTATGTTTGCCTTTGAAGCGACAGCATGCCAATGCTCCACTGTGAAGCACAAAAGCTACTTCCTCAAGCTGAGGAAAAAAATAAAATAACAGTCCAATATTTGCATCATAAAGTTTCGATGAATTTTACATAATAATATAATCGAGATAAATTCACCAACAAATGGGTCTGCTTTCCGCGAGGAGCTGATAACTCCGTAACTGTAAATATATTTTCAATTTCATATTTCATAAAGAGCAAAATCTTAACATACCCATGAACTGTGTTATGAAATAGAAGCCAAATTGGAATATCCGCCAGCTGCATCGCAGGTGCAGTTAATTAGGTTGAGCGTGCTGAAAGCTTTAATCCCACCGTGAAAACGCTAATCTCCGTATTTTGGGACGCTAATCGCCGAGTCTCCAGCCCACATCATTGGAGATCATTACGATCTGTGTCGGGCGACAAAAGCTAATCCCTCTAAGCGCCAGAAGTCTTCTCCCAGAAGTCTGTGCTTTCCAGCAATTGAGCATCAAAAATGGCCGCCATATGAATACCCGAGGTTTTTGAGTCTCAGGTCAGATTGAGAACCCGTCGCCTTCATCCAGATCCTCGTATCTGTTTCCCAAAGTTTCCCGGTATTCAGTTATACCACGAGATCGGATCTTACCAGGCAGACCAATCTCTTTTGTGAAGCTTTACTCTGTTCAGAGAAGCCTCGAATCGTTATATTATCCGAATGATTGGACTGGAGTCCTCTCGTCTCATCTGGAATCCCATACCCCCCTTCAAGGTTCTCAGGTTTCCCTTGTGAGACTTCGTGCCGAGCCAGTGCAGAGTCTCGATTTTGACGTTGTACTTCTCTGGAGCAGAGGTGCCATCGTCCGTCTTCAAGAAGGATCGTGAACTCTTCTTCTGGTCCCCCACCGCCCATCATTCTCGTCACCCTCAGGATATTTACGCGAGGGCCGCGTCTGTTGGCATTTTTTCTTCCTCGAGCTGCTCCAATTAAAGGTAAAACGACCATTTGCTTTAATTTCACGATAATCTACCCATTTTCTGACATTTAAATATTCATTCTGTACAACTGATTTGTAATATGGCATTTAAAAGTTGATAAACGAATAAATAAAGTTCCCCGATTGCCCATTAAATTATATTGTCAGAGTGATTTGTAGTATCCCATTTAAAAGCTGATTAACGAGTAGTTAACTTTACACGATTGCCCATTAATCTATATTCTGTCAGAATTGTCTTTATGTACATTACCTATACCTATATTTCCCGTATATATATATATATATATATATATATATATGTTAACTAGTGACCTATTAAAATTATACTTTTGTCTTCATTCTTTAAATAAACGTTTGATCTGCTAATTGGTAATCTCAGTTAAATGCTATCAGCTCCTTTAGTAAATCGCACTCTTATACCTTGTAACTAACGGGTTACACTTACGAAGTGAACGTTCTCGTACGTGTACCTACATTAGAGGATATAGGTATGTTAAATATATATATATATATATATATATATATATATATATATATATATATATATATATATATATATATATATATATATATATATATATATATATATGGAGAGAGAGAGACAGACAGACAGAAGGACGAGTATACATTTTGCCAGGTCGAAATGTCAAAGATGAAATGGATTTCAAAAAGGTATTTGACAAAATTCCCCACCAGAAAATCATGAACAGAGTGCGTACGCTGGGAATTAACGGTAATATATATGGATGGATTAGTAGCTGGTTAAAAAACAGAAAGCAGAGAGTGATAATAAATGGCGTGGAATCGGACTGGGTATCTGTTACCAGCGGTGTTCCTTAGGGATCAGTCCTGGGGTCTATTTTATTTACTATATACATCAATGTCATAGACGTTGGAATAAATAATATCATATCTAAATTTTTAGATGACACGAAAATAGGTAACTTAGTATTATGCGAAGAGGACAGGGCTAGCCTGCAAGCTGATATAAATAAAATTACCGAATGGTCAGAAAAATGGCAAATGCCATTTAATATCGACAAATGCCAAATCCTTCAGTGCAGAACAAAAAAACAAAACAATGCAATGCGGCTTAATAAACACAAACCCGCAGGTTAAAGATTTAGGAGTAATAATTACAGAAAACTTAAAAACATCAAACCAATGCGCAGCTGCTGCAAACAAAGCTAACACAGCATGTCGTATAAAAGGTTCCCGACGATATGCTATATATCTATTCTTTGTGGGGATTATTCTATATTCGAGTGCGGGGTTTACTCAGAAGGCCGATTATGACTCTACGTTAATAAATAGGCCTGGAGAGGGCTTATTTATCTTTAATATACTTAAGAAGTGGAACGGAGCCCAAGGATAAATAATATTGCAAGCATTAATAAAATAGAATTTTATTAATTAATCTAAAAAAACAACACATGGAAAATATTTCCATGACCGGGGATTAAAATGGGAGATACACATGAAATGAAAAAGGTTATAGGATAAATTTGACTAAGCGGAGGATTAAGATTTGGGGGGATTTAAATGAAAAAACAAACAAGAAGGGAAAGGGTTGGCTAAATCCGTGTTAAAGCACAGAGTTACGTTGGCGCAAAGTTAAATAGTTAAATGCAATTCGTAGCTTACGTATTTATAAGGTCGTCGTGCAGATGAAGGCGATTTGAAGGAAGAGCTTCGGTCCGACGGACGATTCCCTTCACAGGAGGAGGGGTTTTTAGGGGGGTCGTCTTTAAAGAGGGGGGAAGGACAGACTTCGTGGAGTGGGAGCGAAGTGGGGCTCGGAAGTACGAGCAATCCTTGAGACAGGATATCAGAGATGTTCTGGATGAACAATTGAGGTTATTGGTGTAACCAAGCGTTCTCTTGAAGAACGTTAAAAGGGGGGAATTAAATTACCACTGACATGATATCAGGGGAGCGAGAACCATTTCTTGTCAACCGGGTTCGAAGAACAATGACTGTTCTAAAGTTGTTCTCTTCTGAACAATTGAACAACAGGGGGGGTGGGGTGGGGCTGTTGACTTGGCGTCTCGAGGGTCACGAACCTTGGCACTCAAGGATATTGTCTTCTTCTGGACAATAAGGGGGTTCTCGAGGTAGAGTTCCTAGGTGCACAAGGGAGACCGGATCGGCGTGATGCCTGGCTAAGATAATCGGGATCTCAAAAGGGTGAATTAACTTACCACTGGCGTGATATCACGGGAGCGAGAACCGTTTCTTGTCGAACGGGCTCGAAGAACAATGACTGTTCTAAAGTTGTTCTCTTCTGAACAATTGAACAATAGGGGGGCCCTGTTGACTTAGCGTCTCGAGGGGCACGAACCTTGACACTCAAGGATATTGTCCTCTTCTGGACAATAAGGGGGTTCTCGGGGTAGAGAGTTCCTAGGTGCACAAGGGAGACCGGATCGGCGTGATGCCTGACGAAGGTAATTTCGATCTGATTCAAACCCGAAATTCTATCGCATAAATAGCCGGAGCCAGCCCCTCGGGATAGGGGACAATGGGGGACTTCCATGGAATGTCCCGGTAGCGCTTGGAACAATCTTATCTTCCCATAAGCCTAATTCAATCTGGACAGATCGACGCCTGCAGGCAAACGGGGGATTGAACCTCCTTTATTAAACTTGGAGCGGGGGAAGATAATCGGGAAATGTTGGGCGATAAGGACGCCATGCTACTATCTTCTCGCAGGATGCACGTGAGAAGCATGAGTTTCAATATGTGATAGAAGCGAGGCGCAGCCGCCTTAGGCAATTCTATCACACAGCACAAGGATTTATAAAAAGAAACTTTACTTATAAAAGCGAGGAGATAATTATGCCACTATATAAAAGTATTGTGAGGCCCCATCTCGAATACGCTGTGCAGTTCTGGTCCCCTTACCTAATAAAAGACATTAATAAATTTGAAGCTGTACAACACAGAGCGACAAAACTTATCCCGTCAGTAAGTAACAAACCTTACCATGAGAGGTTAAAAAAACTCAATCTATTTTCCGTCAGAAAATGAAGACTAAGGGGGCAGCTTATCGAGTGCTTCAAAATACTTAAAGGATTTATCAACGTTAACGCCAATAACTTGTTCGCACTGGCAGGGGAGTATCCCACCTGTGGACATGATTCAAAGCTTCAGGGTAAAAGAGCCACTATGGATGTAATAAAAACTTCTTCACTTACTCGATTATTAATGATTGGAATAATTTGCCAAACGAGGTAGTGGACAGCAGAACTATATACTTATTTAAAATGAGATTAGACAAACACTTAGCAAATATTGTAATTGTTTAGCATAAGCTACAAAATAAAATAATATTACAAAAAATATAACTCTTTCAGGTGTATGCAAGTGATTTTCATATTCATTTTATTTAATTACTATTCAATGCAAATTTCCTTCAGGTACTGTCTTCTTACACCTTCAAGGTACTTTTCCAAAAATATTTCATGTACGGCTGTGGCCGGAGGGAGTGGAGGGTGGGGATAGCCTAAAACTTTTCTATCCTTTATTTCTACTATTCTATGTGTAAGTGGCAGTAAATTTAAGGCCAGATCACCTTAGTCTGGGGCGTAAGGCCCGTGTGATCTATGTATCTATGTAACTCTATGTAACTCTCTCTCTCTCTCTCTCTCTCTCTCTCTCTCTCTCTCTATCTCTCTCTCTCTCTCTCTCTCTCTCTCTCTCTCTCTCTCTCTCTCTCTCTCTCTCTCTCTCTCCTTGTGTGTTCAGCCAATGTACACTACACACCTTCAAGGTGTGTAGTCCACGGAATGCGTACGATACTAAAAAAATCACATCCTATGAAAGAGTTACTATATATATATATAAGCCATTATACAATGATAACAATTAACAATCTCACAAGTACATATATACAATTTGCAAAGTTCAATAATATTTGTACATTGGGTTTTTTGCAAATGAAACCCGTCTTCCTGATCGTGTTTTCACAATTTTCCTCGGGGATTCCTTCCCTTCCGATGAAGCGTTACATGGTAGGGATTCGGTGTTCCTTTATTCTGTTGCCATTTCTTCCTTATGTGTTTCGCGTGGCCAAGTTGCTCATAACAAACCCGTGACCTTGGTCGACGCTGGCCGGCGAAAGGCTTGCTCACGTTGGTTGCAGCCAATTTGGCCGGTTTCAACCTGTCAATGGAGAAAGTGTCCCTCCTGCCGTTTGGGAACTCTAGTTTTAAGACCTTGGGACCGCGTTCGATCACTGGAAAGGGGCCCGCATAGGGCGCCTCTAAAAGCTTTCAAACGCGATCTATTCTCACCCACACACGTTACTCGTCTTGCAGAGATGGTGGCATGAAAGGTTTGGCACCGAGTTAAGATTGCCCTTCGATACTTGTCCGAAATCAATTTGAGCCATCGTTGATGCCAGTTCCTTGATAAATTTGCATTCTGTTTTTGACGAAGACGAGGAGACCAATGGTTGCGAGTATAATATTTTCTCAAGTCTGGCCTTTACGACTTTAAGTTTTTCGGTCGCCTGAATTCTTATTCGTGCAAACGTCGTCGGGACACTGCCAGTGTCAATGGTGTTTTCTACTGAGTGCGGCAGTGATGGTGATGGCTGAGCAGAGGCGAGTCCATACAGAGCCCCAAACTTTTCCATGGTGGGACAGCATGGAGGGGGGGGGGTACGTTAAAGAGGTCATCAGTTAACAGTGCAACTGAAGGCTTCTCGGAGATCTTCACGGCTGTGGCAAGCTTCGTCTGTCGGTCTACTAGTTTGCTGCGCGCACAATCCACCAAGAGATCGAAATGCCTCAGGAAATCGATTCCCAAAGTTGGAGGGGTGGTATCGGCGACTGTGGACGACCACCTAAATTATCGCCAGAGAATTGGGATATATCCGCGTGCACCTCGCCGTGCACTTTATTTTTTCCGCCATTCGCCGTGGAAATCTTGACTCCCGATTCACGCACTTCACCTAATCGCACCAGTTTGGCCGGTACGATAAACACACTCGCCCTCATATCTTGTAAAATTCACATTTTTTTATTTTATACTTCTGCAGTGATCGTGAAAACATATGGCACGCCAGCGGCCTCGCTAGCTATAGCATGCCTGGTTATTTTTTTCACGCCGGAAGCGATGAAGAAAGCCTAGAGGAAGGCTGCATTTGCAAAGTCTCACCTCTCTTTGGCCACCTGCACCAGGGTTTACAAGTTTTTGCCTTTTCTCCAAAATAAGTATGAGCGCGGCACACCTTAGGTCTTTGCTCCCTTCTAAATGGCCGTAAGCTCACCGGCATATTATTCTTATCACCAATGTTATTACTCCCTGACCACGACGAATTCGCGGTGTTATTCACACTATCTCTATATCCACCATTATTAACTGCACGATCATTATATGCATAATTATTAGATTCATGATTACTATATGCACTATTATTAAAATTACTATTATTATATGCAATATTAATTGGCACCGAGGAATCAGATGCGGAGACTATACTGTATTCCCTTAATTGCCCACTAGCGTTTACACTCAGGCATTGCGCTTTGTCAAACATAATCAGTTCATCCGCTAATTTACCTAGCTGGGCCACGGATAGGTCTTTTTGCGACGCGATTACAGGCGCTATGCTCGGCAGCAAGGACTGAGCAAATAAGTTTGGGCTTGCTCTTTTCGAAAAGCCCTATGACTTCCGTCTTCAAGTTTTTGCAGTTTTGTCCTTCAAAAGTATCCTCTGGCAGTCGATTGACTGTCTTCGGGGACAGTGAGGACTCTGCGACCGGACCAGCGTTTCGCTCTTCCTCACACTGACCACATGGCAGGAATACGGGCAGCTCTTCGGACTGCTTGGCAATGAAGATGGGAGACGGTCGAAGGGAACTTAAAGTTGAGTGCCATTACGCGGCGCCTGTTCCCATGGACCTATCCCCCAATGCCGAAGCGGTTTCAAGTTGCTTTCTGTCGTCTCCGAATCGGGCACACTCGTGTGACGCATCGCTATTTGATGGAGCGCTCGCATGTGCCCTATTGCAACGACTGCTTCGTCCCTTAGACTGTTCGGCACATTCTTGTCGAATGTCCCAGTCTGGGTGATCTTCGCGCACGACACCTGTCCCGGTACCGGGATGGGCGGGGTCGCTACCGCCTGTCCCTTGTACTCGGGACGAGTGCGTGCACTTTGACTGGTGGACTTATTGACTTTTGGGGGGATGCCGGCCTTCTCCCTTTCATTTAACCAGTTTTAATTGTTGTTGTTGTTTTTGTTATTGTTTTTGTTATTGCTTTGTTATTGTTATTTCTTTTTATTGTTGTTTCCTGTTCAATTTTTTAAAGTAGCCTAGAACTAGGCTGTTTGCTTACGGCGACTTATGCCTAAGTCGGCATTCGCCAGATAGCCCCCTTAAATAAAAAAAAAAATCTCTTCTTTTATAAGATTTCGGCCTAGCGTAGTAGAATGTGAGATTATTGTGAGTGAAATTGATTTTCACAGTGAAATGAGAATAAATGGTATGCTTATAAAATTTTATATATAAAATGTAGTTATGTGAATATCCTATAACTACATAGAACTGGTACATTAATTAATAAATATATTATTAGTCTTTCATATTCAGAATTACATAGTAAAGTATTGACTTTTAGTATTGTTATGAATATATACACTATCAAGCTTTATATCCTACATTTTTGACGGGCGAGCATGCTAGTTTTGACATAATGATATTCAAGTATTGCTACCATAACGTAGTGCATCGTTATAAGAATGCATCTAATAACTATATATAATAGAAATAACGCCGAGCGCTCTCAGTATACAACCGAACACAACTATGACCATCTGTTAACTGAATTTGAACTGATGTAAGCAATCTTTCCTCACCGGCTCATGCAGTCAACCGTTTGTGTTATACAAGTTGTGACAAGCTAAAACATGCATTACACTTTCTAAACAGCTATATAAACCTATTATTAATAAAGTATTTGCAAAAGTATTTAAATACTTTCAAAAGTATTTAAATACATTGTATTTAAATACTTTCAAAGGTATTTTAATAGATGATTTTAAATGTATTTACAAATAGAATTTTAAATACATAGATTATTTAAAAACTGCCCACCTCTGAGTAGGAGGGGGCACGGGTTTTTTGTTTCTAATAACGGAAAATCACATGGCACTCGATATACACCGGATGTTGTTAATAGCCCAAATAAACGAAAAATTGTGTAATGACGCGGTAAAACACTGTAATTACAGAATTTAGGAACGGTAGAGAAAATCGAACTGAATCTGACTTTGACTTCGCTCTGAGCAAATGAAGCCTGTGCCTTTCCCTAGCTAAAAAAAAGAATCTACTATAAAACCAAGCTTCTCAGTCACCTGTATTTTCGTCTTTCACACCGCTATATACTTACATACAATTTAGCCATTATAGATTTTTTTTTAAAGCTCACTCATTTCCCCTCTCACATACCTCTTTTCAAATTAAAATATCTTTTAAAATTAGACGGTTGTTTCAAATTTATAAATTATTTAAAAATTTCCAAAATTCATTAATTTATTTAACCCCCTAAGATTAATCATTTAATTTATATATTAGTTTCTTTTATCTATTTCTGTTTATTTGCTAACCATATTCTGTTGTATTATTTCAAATTAATATTACTGCCTCATACATCCCATTTCGTAATATTTTACCATTTTTTGCAGATAGATATTTTTTCTTATAGTCATATGGAATATTTACTTATCTCTGCTCTTTCTTAATAAAGAATTTATTTTTGTTTACAGTCATTTAATATCTTTTCGTTTGCTCCTATATTACAAAAAATTACAGTTAGGTATTTATACCTTCTAGCTTGGTATAAAATGCACCTCTAATAATCCTCATAACTCCATCTTTGCATGATACTTTTTATCCTCCTACCTTTTAGTTGTCCAAAAGTTTAGTCACAGTATCATGAAAAGATGGAGTTAAAGTTAATTTCTCCCGGGAAATTTATTTCAGAGGCCTTCAAGACTCATTCTCGTCCACAAAACTCAAAGAGTAGATCTAAGGTAGATCTGTGTTAGTGACGGATCTGTAATTAGTTCTGGATAACTAACATTATTCCACTAATTAATTAAAATTTTTATTTATATATTAATAGTAATTAAGGTTTGCTACACTTACTGGGTATCGTTAGAGACAGAAATGGATGCCTATACATTGGGAGCTACTATAGACCACCCAATGCCTCAAGAGACACCTTAGAACACCTCCAGAATAGCCTGGATAAAATAATAGCAAGGCATCCAAGATTACCAAACATCGTGCTTGCAGGTGACTGTAACTTCCCTGACATAGATTGGGAATCTGTCACAACAACAAACAAGGACCCAGTTTGAGCACAACAGGTTCATCAACCTGCTAAATGAAAACAGGTTGTCACAGCACACAAAGGAGGTCACACGACCAGATTCAGGAAACATATTGGACTTGGTGAAGACAACAAATCATAATCTCATTGAAAAAGTCCAAGTTTTACCAGGCATCATTGACCACAACCTGGTGCTTTTTAGCATCACTATGAGACCCAAAGCACAAAAGAAGCCACCTAGAACAATCCACAGGTATGACAAGGCAAACAGAGTGCTTATTAGAGAAAAACTATTAACAGCCTCCCAAGAGTACTTTGCCCATCCTCCAGAGCATCGCACAGTGGAAGAGAACTGGGGATATTTTAAGAACATAATCAAAGATGTGCAATCAGTCATTCCATCCAAGACTACAAAGGGGAAGCCTAGCTACCCTTACATTACTCGTAACATCACCAGGGAAATGAATAAGCGTGACAAGCTATATATGACCGCAAGAGAGAGAGGGACTGTATCATCATGGAATAAGTATAAAGCCAAAAGAAATGAAATATTGAAGTATAAAGAATGATGGAAAAGGCCTACCATGAATACATGAATGAGATCATAGGCAACAGCTTAAAATCAGACAGCAAAAAGCTCTGGTCCTTTGTAAAATCCCAAAAGAGAGAAACCCTTG
This sequence comes from Ceratothoa steindachneri, assembly GCA_963969495.1. Lineage (NCBI taxonomy): Eukaryota > Metazoa > Arthropoda > Malacostraca > Isopoda > Cymothoidae > Ceratothoa > Ceratothoa steindachneri. The sequence continues at coordinate 56,183,925 of OZ018325.1, read as the reverse complement.
GCATCCCAACTCTCAGAAAGGAAGGAAGAACACATGCCTCAGACCAACAAAAAGTAGAAGCTCTCAACCATCAATTTGCACGAGTATTTACAAGGGAAAACCCAGCCCAACCACTCCCAGATAAAGGCCATTCCCCCTACCTACCATTACAAGACCTAACAATAGATGTAAATGGAGTGGTAAAATAACTAGAGACACTTAACATCAATAAAGCCAGTGGGCCAGATGAAATACTAGCAAGGTTACTACAGGACTAGGCATTGCAGTGTGGTCCCATCCTGATACACATCATGCAGCAGTCCTATGACCTAGGTGACTCCTTGTTGTGAACTACCGCAGGACTGGTTGAGAGCCAGAATAGTTGCCATCCACAAGAATGGAATGAAGAGCGACCCGGGCAACTACCGCCCAATATCCATTACATGTCTATGCAGCAAGATCATGGAACACATTATTCTCAGTCACATAAAAAAACATCTAGCAGCAAACAGAATCCTGATTGATAACCAACATGGATTTAGAGATAAATTGTCCTGTGAAACTCAACTGGTGGAGGCCCCTCATGACTGGGCCTGGACCATGGACAAAGGATATCAAACTGATGTTTTAACATAACATAACATAACATAATTACACGGATGACAAAAGCCACAAGGGCCTATCAAAGGTCATCCGCCTCCGTCAAAACCCACCCACAAAAAGCACCATCACCAGGGGAAAACAAAATCAAAGTCCCCCACAATATAATATAACGGATGACAAAAGCCACAAGGGCTCATCATAGGTCATCCGAGTCAAGCGGCCTCTTTTTCAAGGCACCCAAACTCCCAGGAAAACTACATCCAGAGGATTGCATCCAGAAACAAGGGTATCACCAATCAAGGCTTGTCAAGAACTAAATCATGCAGCTATAGATATATACAAACAATATTAATATATACAAAACTTAGGAACCATCACAACCTTCCCTTCCCATAAACTCATCCAACCTACTCTTAAATACATTTAGATTTGGACTACCTACTACCCTCTGCGGCAATTTGTTCCAGAAGTCTACCACTCTATTGGTGAAAAAATACTTTCTTAAATCCAACCTACACCCTTGCTTTTTAATTTTCAAGTGGTGACCTCTAGTCCGATTTCCATCATCTAACTCAAAAAACTTGCTAACATCCAATTTATCTATCCCGGAAAAATTTTTAAAGAGCTCAATCATATCCCCTCTCACACACCTCCTTTCGAACGAGAACATATTTAATACCCTCAGTCTATCTTCATATTCAAGGTGCCTCAGGGAAGGAATAATCTTTGTTGCCCTCCGTTGCACTGACTCAAGAAGGTTAATATCATGTCTAAAATGTGGGGACCATGCCTGTATACAGTACTCTAGATGTGGCCTAACATAAGAGTTATAGAGTTTAAGAATAACCTCCTTACTTTTGTAACTGACATTTCTCTTAATAAAACCCAGCACTCTATTTGCCCTATTTCTTGCTTCAATACACTGCTTAGAAAACCTTAATGACTTATCTATTACTACTCCTAGATCTTTCTCATCCTCTACTGAGCTCAGCCAATGCCCATCCATTTCATAGTTAAATTCTCTATTATCTTTTCCCATGTTAATAACTTTGCACTTATCAAGGTTGAAAGTCATTTGCCACTTATGTGCCCAGGATAATAATTTATTTAAGTCCCCCTGCACTTTAAAATTATCATTAATATCTTTAACTACAGCTGCTAATTTGGTATCATCCGCAAAAATTGACACTTTATTATTAACTGCCTCCCCAAGATCGTTTATATAGATGACAAATAATAATGGACCGAGAACTGATCCCTGAGGAACCCCACTGATAACATCCCTCCACTCTGACTTTACACCATTTAGCACTACCCTTTGCTTCCTGTCTTTCAGCCACTCAGCTATCCAATTTGAAACCCCCCCACATATCCCAATCATTTTTAATTTATGAACTAGTCTCCTATGTGGTACCTTATCAAATGCTTTACTAAAATCTAAGTAAATTATATCTACATTCTCTCCTTTATCTACTTGATCTGTTACAAACTCCAGAAAGTCTAGTAAGTTAGTCAAACATGATCTACCTGATCTAAACCCATGCTGAGCATCGCTGATTAACCCCTCCCTCTCTAGATGTTGGCAAATCCCTTTTTTAACTATTTTCTCAAGAATTTTACAGACTACAGGAGTTAGGCTAACCGGTCTAAAGTTATTTGGATCCTCTTTACTACCCTTCTTGAAAATGGGGACTACATTCGCTCTCTTCCAATCATCGGGTATTTCTCCATATTCCAATGACCTAGTATATAACTTGTCCAGAGCTATTGAGATACTTTCTACCCCTTCCTTAAGTATCCTAGAATGAATATTATCAGGGCCGGAGGCCTTGGTAGTATCTAAATCACCTATTAGTCCTTTTATCATCCTCCGATCCACACAAATGTTAGTAAACACCTCTTTTCCTGACCTATGAGTACTATACATAGGACTATTTAGTTTCTCTTTTGTAAATACTGATGCAAAATGACCATTTAGTACCTCAACTATTTCCTCATCAGTTTGAGTACTGTATACAGGCATGGTCCCCACATTTTAGACACGATATTAACCTTCTTGAGTCAGTGCAACGGAGGGCAACAAAGATTATTCCTTCCCTGAGGCACCTTGAATATGAAGATAGACTGAGGGTATTAAATATGTTCTCGTTCGAAAGGAGGTGTGTGAGAGGGGATATGATTGAGCTGTTTAAAATTTTTTCCGGGATAGATAAATTGGATGTTAGCAAGTTTTTTGAGTTAGATGATGGAAATCGGACTAGAGGTCACCACTTGAAAATTAAAAAGCAAGGGTGTAGGTTGGATTTAAGAAAGTATTTTTTCACCAATAGAGTGGTAGACTTCTGGAACAAATTGCCGCAGAGGGTAGTAGGTAGTCCAAATCTAAATGTATTTAAGAGTAGGTTGGATGAGTTTATGGGAAGGGAAGGTTGTGATGGTTCCTAAGTTTTGTATATATTAATATTGTTTGTATATATCTATAGCTGCATGATTTAGTTCTTGACAAGCCTTGATTGGTGATACCCTTGTTTCTGGATGCAGTCCTCTGGATGTAGTTTTCCTGGGAGTTTGGGTGCCTTGAAAAAGAGGCCGCTTGACTCGGATGACCTATGATGAGCCCTTGTGGCTTTTGTCATCCGTTATATTATATTGTGGGGGACTTTGATTTTGTCTTCCCCTGGTGATGGTGCTTTTTGTGGGTGGGTTTTGACGGAGGCGGATGACCTTTGATAGGCCCTTGTGGCTTTTGTCATCCGTGTAATTATGTTATGTTATGTCTCTCACAAACCCTTCATTTTTGATAGGTCCTATTTTAACTCTGCCAGACTTGTTATTAGTTTTATAGTAAGTAAAGAACTTTCTAGGATCTTTGTTGCTATCCTGAGCTAATTGAATTTCTGACACCCTTTTGTTCTTCTTTATAATCTTATTTAACTCATTCCTAGCCATTCTATAATCACTTAAATTTTGAATATTATTTTGTACCTGTAATTTTTTATATGCCCTTTTCTTCTCTGAAATTTTTCTAGCTATCTCCTGATTCCACCATAATGGTTTCCTACTTTTGTTCCTAATGGCCTTCATTGGGATACATTGTTCTTGGACTAAATTTATTATATGCTTGAAAGTATCCCACATCCCATAAGCATTTTTACCTCTGAATTCTATATCCCAGTCTACCAAATTTAGCAAGCTTCGAAGTTTTACATAATCTCCCTTATGAAAATTTGGAACTTTTTCAGCATTCTCAGTTATTTTACCCTTCTCAATTCCCAAGTTAAAACGAACTATCTGATGGTCACTATTTCCCAATGCTTCCCCAACAGTCAATTCTTGAACTAAATGATCACTGTTAGAAAGTACTAAATCTAATATATTGTCCCCCCTCGTTGGCTCATTAACAAATTGAATCAAAAAATTATCCTCAAAGCATTCTATGAACCTGCCACTTGTTCTATCCCTACCTATCATATTTTCCCAGTCCACAGAGTTTAAGTTGAAGTCCCCAATAATAACTGCATCTGTTTCACATCCCTTACTTATTTCCCTTATCATTAGTTCATCTATATCATCAGTCTGCCCAGGTGGCCTGTAAAAAGCTCCCAAATGCACCATTCTATTTTTACTGAACCTAATATCTATCCAAAGTGACTCAACTCCATCCTGCTTTATTGAAGCATTTAAACTTGAAACAATGTTGTTTTTTATATAGATAATTATTCCTTCACCAATCCTACCTGTCCTTTGACTAATGTACATATTATAGCCCTGAAAATCAAATTCACTTATAGTGTCACTAAATTCTATTTCATTAACCCATGATTCAGTAATGCATAATATATCTATATCCTCATTGCTAATATAACTAAATAGCTCATCCTTCTTGTTTCTAAGACTACGAGCATTTGTATAGAAACAATTTAACCCCCCTATCCCTGAAGCACCTCTTGAAACTTGAATGACCTCACCTCTATCGCCTTGGAACCTATTTCTGTTATCTGCCAAGTCCATTCTACTTTCAGTACTATAATGTCCTCTCATAATTCCCTGACCACTATTAGTATCTAGTTTCCCGCCCGCAAAGACCTAATAACACGATCATACTCCTCCCACAACACATCTACCCCCCTCCTACTCAAATGCAGTCCATCCATCGCATACATTTCTTTCATTCCAACAAACCTATCCCACACATCCACAAACATGACACCTTCCATCTCACACATCCTCCTCACATAATCATTCAGACCAATTGCACGAGACATCCATTCTACCCCAACATCCATTCTTGGAAGCACACCTGTCACAACACCTTTCATTCTACTTTCTTTCACCTTTTCAATCAACCTCTTGTACCTCTCACGTAACTCACATGCACCCACTTTCTTCACATCATTCACTCCTACATGTGTAATCACAACCGCATCCCTTGCACAGCCAGACACCAGTTCCTCATACCTATCAGACAGATCTCTCACTCCAGCACCCGGCAAACACACCCTCAAACCATTCAATCTACTTGCATTCAACTTCCTATCTAAATATCTAACTCGCGAATCACCCATCACAAGCACTTCAGTCAGACTCCTATTCCTAACCCCCATAGACCTAACTCCATCCCCACTCCTATTCTCATTCAAACTACCAGTCACTCGAACTCCACCCCCACCCCCATCAGTCATATCACTTCCAGTTACTTCCTCTCTTAGGGCACTGAATCTATTAGTCAAGCTAATAGGTTCTGTGTCCCTCTGACTCACACACCTATTCTCCCCCTGGCTAACCACCTCAACAGAGGCAACCCTATTCTCACAAAGAACAGGAGAAGCCTCCCTAGCTTCATGTTTCCTAACCACTCTCCACTGTCCCCCATCCTCACTAGGCCTATTTCTAACTAATCTAAGGGGGCTAACTTCACTATCACTAGAACTATCATATCCTACCTCCTCCACCGGCCCTCTACCATCACCTGAAACATCTAACTGGCCTACCTCACCACCTAACCTATTCCCAAATCTAGGCCTAACACTAAGTTCCCTCCTGAGTTCAGCAACTAACCCCTCCAGCCTACATATCCTGTCTAAATCCTGCCTTCTCATCCCCTCTAAATCTACAATGCATTCACGCAGCCCACATACAACACATGTATACCCCTCACCTAATACACCACAACCAATGCATACATTCCGACACTCATGCTCACTTTCAGCCCCAAACTCCATCACTTATTCAAACAAAGAAAGAATTTAAGTAGCAATAAGAAAAAAAAGATATAGTCAATTCAAGGGGACTGCTCGTGGGGGAGATATCACTGCGCTGAGACTAACTACCCTACGATGATCCTGAGTTTCAATCAATTTTGGGGGTCTGGGGGACACAGCCCCCCAGTATATACTCGTATAAAAAAAAATATATAACACCATGATTGGTCACATCTGAGGCTATCGTCTGATGTCATAAGATATATTGTAGCCTATAAACAGCGCCACCTACCGTGCGCCCCTAAACTGAAGTGTTACCAATGATTAGATTCCACAACCAATACAATGTTTTAAATGCCAGAAATATGGACATTATTCTAAATTCCTGTAGATCAAAAGTAAAATGCCTCATATGTAGCAATAACCACTCGGCTAAAGGCTGCCCAAGAGAAACCTTGAAATGTGCAAATTGCAATTTAAATCATGTCTCAACCTTTAAAGGATGCAGAGTATACAGGGAAGCCAGGAAAATTGAAACAATAGCAAAAAGATTAGTTATGAGAGAACAAAAATGCAAATAAACAAACAAAATAATAGTATAAATTCTCATCTTCCTACTAGTGCTAAGGTAACTGTTATGGATATACAGAATTCCCAAGAGGTAAATCACTCAAGCTATGCATCTATCTTAAAATCTAACCTACAAAACCAAGCTATAAATAATATAATCACTGATAAGTCAATTAACCCCCAAACCTTAATTAATAAGGACCCCAAATCAATTGCTCATGACAAGACAATTAATCCTAACCTTCACATTAATTTAAATGCATCCCTTATTGACCTGCCCCAAACCAGTAACTATCAAAATACTGCAAATGATACTACTATTTACAACTTTCTTCTGATTGCTTTCCTCAAAAGACTATTGGGACAAGATGAATTTGAAGAAGCAATGGCTGATGCAAAAAAAAATGCAACAAGAAGCTATATATTCTCAATCTGATAATCTAACACCTAATAAAGAAACCCGACCAATACCAGGTAAAAAAGAAAATAAAAAATAGAAAACACCTATTAATGTTGATAATCAGGATAAAAGTGCCAAATAAGACACAAGTAACCCACTATCTAAAGAAAATAAACTTAATTTTACTATAGCTCCTAAAAATGCAGGTGTTGATAAAAAAAGACAAAAGTCTTTTGTTGTTGAAGCAAATGATGCCGGTAATCCTCAAGGTAAAAACCTTTAAATTCTGAACCTGAAAAAAATAAAAAACTTAATAAAACTAATAATGCAAATTTAATTTAATCTTCTAACAAAAGACCTGTTACTAATGAAACTGAATCTATAAATAAAAAAGTCAAATAAAATGGATAATAAAACGAATAACAAAAATTCTGCAATGGAACTGCCAGATCTTAATCTCCCACTTATCAAAATTCAAAGTTTATTTACTGCTAACAAACCCAATTTGTGTTGTATATGTGAGACACAGTTGGGTACCGAATCAAATGTTAATTTCATTAACTATACAATTTTTAGAATAGATAGAGATAGAAGGGAGTATAATGACTTTAATTCACAAAGATATAAACTATGAAATTATAAAACTATATTAACAAAATCTTGGAAGCTCAAACTACTATAATTTATCTAAAAAATAATAATGCTGTTGATGTACTCAATTTATACAATCCCCATGCAAACAACTTTATTGATCAAGAATTAGAATTCTATATCTCTCAACTGGGTAACATTAATTATTTGTGGTAACCTAAATCAAAGACACCGAACATGGGATAATCATCTTTTACGTGAACCCCTGCAACAAGCAATCTTCTTCAATAACTATATCACCCAATCAGCTACTCCTCTTGGTCTCGATACAATATATGACTTAAAACATAACTTATTCAACTATTGATCTCACTCTAGTATCTGCAGCTCTTTCAGGCAAAACTGAATTAACTTGGGTAGAGAGCTTAGCTCAGATCATACCCCGATCCTTATCTCCATATCTGAACAAATAATTATTTCCAAAACGAGAAAAAGACCAAATTGGAAGATAAAAGATAACAAATGGTCAGATTGGACAACTAATCTTATTCCAATACAAGCAGATGTATCCCAAAATCCAGTCGAAGAATTAAATGAAATAACAGAAAATATAATAGATGCCAGCAAAATAACTTTCAAACTTAGCACTGAACCTAAAAGCACTAAGTATACAAACCATGGTGGACAGAGGAATGCAGCAAGCAGGTGGCGCTGAGACAGAAAGCTAAAAGTATTAATGAAAGAACACCATAGCCTTTAATAAACAAAAAGCTATAGTACAAAGGACAATTAGAAGAGGAAAAAAAAATATCTCTACAAAAATTTATTTCTAATATAAACTTCAAAACACCAATTTAAGATATTTGGTTCTATTTTAAAAAATTCAGAGGCACCTACTGAGATCAAACATTTCCTCTTATTCAAAATGGTAATCCAGTGTTAAATGACAGAGAAAAAGCAAATATTTTTGGCTAAAATTTTGCAGATCCAGGTATTTTAAATGAACAAGAAAATAAACTGATCAATGACGCTATAAAAAAACTTATCAGAAGAATATAACAAAGAATTTACTTGGGAAGAATATATGGATAGTTACGAGTATATCAGCACTTCAGAAAAAGGCAGAAAAGCCATGGGATCGGACTTAATCCATAAATCTTTTCTAATAAACCTGCCACTGGAATATAAAAAGAAAATCTTAAAAATACTTAATGCTTGCTGGTTACAAGGCAAATTTCCATCCTCATGGAAAGAAACATTATTGATACCCATAAAAAAACCTGATCAAGATCCTGCAAATTCAGGTTCATATAGACTAATATCTTTACTCTCTATTTTGGGAAAATGCCTTGATAAAATGATTTATAATAGACTTTATTGGTATCTTGAAAAAAATAATATAATAAAACCCTTCCAATGTGGTTTTCGTAAGAATCATATCTCAATTGACCAACTACTGCATATTATTACACTATTTCTTGATATCAAAAAAGCATTTGATCTGGCACCACATCAAGCTTTAATGTACAAACTTGCAGAATCTGGTATATCAGGAAGATTATTAGCTATTTTAGTCAATTATCTAGAAAATCGCTCATTTAAAATTTCCATTGGGGAATTCTTATCTGATAGCTTTAATTTTGTTAGGGAAATACCACAAGGTTCAGTATTGTCACCTATTCTATATATAATTTTCAATAATATGCCTCAACTAGTAAATTGCAATATATCTTGTTTTGCAGATGATCAGGCAATATATACCAGTGGGAATACCCTACAGGAAGCTGAAATAAATCTTCAGAGGGCAGTTAATAAAATAAAAGACTTTTGTGATACATGGGAAACTATAATTAATATTGAGAAAACTAAACTAATGCATTTTACGAATAAAAGAATATTCAGAACACCAACTATATCAATTAATAACCAAAAAATAAACAATGTTAAAAAAAAGAAGTTCTTAAGTCTCTTCTTTGATGATCCTCACTTAACCTGGAAATATTTAAATTACCTTGTTTTAAACTGCCAAAAATGCCTGAATATACTTAAATCTTTCAGTAAACTATCCTGTGGAGCTGATCAAAAGTCACTAATATTTCTTAAGGCATATATCATCAATAAGATACAATATGGATGTGAAGTATATGACTCTGCCTGCCATTCTGTAAAAAAGAAACTAGATGTTATTGTCATGCTGGGATTAGAATTAGTATAGAGGCAATAAGGTCTTCTCCCATTACCTCTCTTTATGGTGAAACATGTATGCTACAGCTTCAGTTTTAAAGAGATTTTGCCAGCATCAAATACTTTATAAAAATACTATCATCACCAAGCAATCATATTTTGAAAGTAAACTTTAATTCCTACAAAGAAGCCGTCACTGAAGTTATGTGGACTACCAACAATAAACCACCTTATTATTATAGAGCAATCAAAATTATGTAATAAATTTGGCCTGGACCACTTTATATATAGAGAATCTTCCATTAGTAATATATCTCTATGGGAAATTATGAAACTACCTATACAATCAAATTTACGATTAACTTACTCAAAATCAATGCCGAGTACTAGTAAAATATTAATAGATTATATCAACAGCATTTTCATCAGATTTCAAAAAATATTTACTGATGGATCTAAAGTACTCTTAAATGATAAATATTCATGTTCATCTGCAATCTTTATTCAAAACTCTGGTCAATGCTACTCTTGGAAATTGGATGGAGATCATACTGTACTTTTCACTGAACTATTTGTGCCATTAAAAAGGCACTTTGGCATTGCAAAAACTACCCTGCTACATCTGCAGATATACTCACTGACTCACAATCTAGCCTTTATAGAATAGAAGAACATAAGACAAATCAAACGTACTCTAATCTAGTTACTGAAATAGTATCTCTGTGGCACTCTCTTCAGAATAATACGAGTAATCATAAATTATATTTTCAGTGGATACCCTCTCATATAGGGACTGTAGGAAATGAAATACTAGATTTACTGGCTAAAGCTTCACACAACTTTAATATGTAGAAACAACTCCATTCTTTAAAAGTGAAATTGTAAATTTATTATTCAATTTGGTGAAATAAAAAACGAATTCATTCATTGGCCATAGTCTTTTGATAGACATAGAGACTTGAAACAGCGCTCATTAGACTAAGATCAGGCTATGTAGGCTTAAATTACCATCTAAACAAAATTAAATTAATAGACCACCAGCAAGGAAATCGAGGCTCCCAAGCAAAACAAGCACTGCCGCAAACCAACCATCAACCTTAAAAAGAATACTGCTGTATTCAAAATTAACTACTACCACTAAACCACCAGGAATAAAACTGAACGAAATAAAGAAAACCACCACCAAGGAAGAACTGCAAAACCAAAAATAAAGCCCATCAAAGTAAACTAATTACTTTGAAAAGACAATGAGCAAATTATCTTTCATTCATTGGAACTGTCAAGGAATTTATGCAAAGTGGGAGGAACTCAATAAAATGTTGAGTGAAACCAATCCCACATGCATAGCACTATAGGAGTTAATACTAGGACGTAGGCCTGCCCCCCAACTCCCAAACTACTCAGGATATTATAAATCTACGGGGCCCACAGGAGGAGTGGCCCTTTTCATCCAAGACTCCTTCCCACAGATGGGAAGGAGTGGCCGTTAGGGTACATACCAAGGTGGGCAAATCAAAACCCCAGGTTTTATTCCCATTTTGGGGGGGCTTTTTCAAGTGAAATTTGAAAAAACCTGGGTTTGGGGGGGGCTTTTTCCCCAAAAATTTTTTTAGCAAGAAATAAATGTTACTTATCATTATTTTATTCAAAATTCATATTTATGTTTATAATTTCAAATATGTATCAAATTAAGGTTATTTCTCTGATACTGACTCATAATAATTCATTGCTCCTTCTACAGGTTATGGCTATCATGGGTACCTACCCATAATTCTCCATCAGTGATCTGTTCTTACCTAAATGTAATTATTAAACTAATTATTATTATAAAAATAGAGATAGCTATTCTTTTTCTATGTTCTACTAATGCTTGTAGCATTTATTTTTTTGAAAAAACCCAGAATAATTCCCAGGTTTGGGTTTTTTTTTCAAAATTATACTTTTCTTTTCAAGAAATGAATGCTACTTATTATTTTATTCAAAATTCATTTTTATGTTTATAATTTCAACAAATATGTATCAAATTAAGGTTATTTCTCTGATACTGACTCATAATAATTCATCTCTCTTCAGGTTATGGCTATCATGGGTACCCCAAATTCTTGATCATTGATCTGTTACTGTGATCTATTCTTACTATAATATAATTATTAAAATAAGTAATTATTAATATTATATAAAAATTGATATAACTATTCTTCTATATTATTCTAATGCTTGTAGCATGTTTTTTTAAAAAACCCAGAATAAAACCTGGGTTTTTTAAAAAATCCAGGTTTTATGGGTCTTTTTTAAAATTGTTTTTTTTTGCCAACCCTGGTACATACCACGAAAAACTACACAATAGGCTCTCTATACTTACCTCCAGATGATTGTGAACAGAGGGTGATATGCTCAACTTCTTCTCTCAGCACCTCAAACCTAAGTGTCCTCAATAATGGTAGCCCAACTTCCTTCCACGTACAAACTAATACTTATACGTGTATCGATTTATCCATTGGCTCACCCATCTGCAAAGTCAATTTTAGGTGGAATGTGAATGATGACCTTAGGGGCAGTGACCATTTTCCTATGGTCCTGGAGACATCCCCTCCTTACATTCCTTATAAAAGTATGTTGAGATGGAACACAAGGAAGGCAGACTGGCCAAAATTCACATCTCTAACTGCTTCTCCAAGTGATATAACTGAGAGTAGTATTGATGAAACCATTGAAGCCTTTTATAATTTACTCAATATGGCGGCCAACTCATCAATGCCAATTAAAGGGAAGCCCATTAAAAAGAAAGCACTCCCATGGTGGACGGACGAGTGCACCAAGGCTGTCACCCTTTGCAGGGAAGCTTGTCATGGTACCAGAGGAACCCCACCATCACCAACAAATTTGAGCACAATAAAGCACAAGCCATACAGCAAAGAACACTCCAACAAGCAGGGAGAACCTCCATGAGAAGTTACATCTCTTTGCTTAATTATAGAACACCCATGAGGAAAATTTGGAGGAAAGTAAAGGACCCTGGTCCCTGTCTCCCAAATCTAACTAGAGCAGGTGACCTAACTGGGTATCTCTCAGAAGCTGCACAAGTATTTGCCCAAACATTCACAAATTACTCGGATCCAGTAAGTTACCCCAAACCATTCCAAAAACTAAGAAATCAATACCCCTGGAGTTCATGAGTGAACATGCAGCTAACAAACCATACAACAATATCCTCACCATGACTGAATTCAAAGCATCTCTGAAACCCTCCCATATCACCGCACCAGGACAAGATGTGATCACCGATGATATGATCGCGAACTTAGCCCCTGCATCCCAAGACCACCTCCTTAGGATATTTAACAAAATATGGATAGAGGCAACATTCCCATCCATCTGGCAAAAGTCTATTGTGCTCCCATTTAAAAAAGAAGGAAAGAGTGGCACCAAGGCAGTTGATTACTGCCCCATCTCCTTAACAGCATGTCTATACAAGCTAATGGAACGGATGGTAAATGCCAGACTTGTCTGGCTCCTGGAAAAAGATCCATTGATTACCCCAGTGCAGTCAGGTTTCAGAAAGGGCCAATCAACTACTGGCCAACTACTTTGAATGGAGACCTTCATCAGAGACAACTTCGCAAGAAGACATCATGTCATTGGTGTCTTCTTTGACATAGAAAAAGCGTATGACATGACCTGGAGGAGGAGCATTCTCCAACAGCTCCACAACTGGGGACTTAGAGGTTACCTCCCCAGATTTATCCAAAATTACTTTCTAAGATGCACATTCCAAGTCAAGGTAGACAATGCACTCTCCCACCCTTATGAACAAATAGAGGGCATACCCCAGGGAGGAGTACTAAGTGTCACTTGCTTTACCATAGCAATCAACATTTGAAAGGAGTACAACCCAACATATTCACAGCACTCTATTTTGATTATCTTGCTATAGCATGCTCCTTACCATGCTTGCCATTCGTGACTTGTAAGATCCAGCAAGCAATAAATATAATAACCTCAAATACAGCAAGCAAAGGACTTTGCCTATCAACAACAAAGACTTGCGCTGTGCACTTCTCAAACCTCAGGAATGCTCTCTGGTACGCCCCAGAGCTTTTCCTGAACAAGACCCCTATAAAGTTTGAAGAAGATAAAAATTCCTGGGTATTAGATTTGACAGAAAACTAACAGGAAACATCAGATAATCATGCGCAAAGAGGTTGGACTTAATGAAACTCCTCTCTCATACAAGCTGGGGTGCAGACTGCCAAACACTGGATGCCCTACTCTGGCCTAGTACAGAGCAAGATGGATTATGGTTCTCAGATATGCAGCTCAGCAAATAATACAGACCTCAAGGCCCTGGAACCAATCCGCAACCTGGGAGTTAGGCTGGCCCTGGGGGCCTTCAAATCTCCCCAGTGCTGAGCTTATATGCCAGAAGCGGCCTTCTCCCATTAAAATACCACTGCCTGATTCAGAACCTGAAATATTTCCTCTGTATCCAACAAATACCTAACCTCCCAGTCTACCAGAGCATCCTAGGGAGACGTTCAAATGCAATTTATGATAGAGTTCCATTCATAGCACAACCATTTGGGTTAAGGATGGGTCAGCATGCAGTTCATATTGGAAGTGATATCGGGATGCCCAGCTACCAACCACAAGTCCCACCGTGGATCAGAGGCACCACTGAAGTGTGCGAAAACTTCCACATTCCCAATAAATCAGACTTCCACCCTCTCACACTGAAAAATATGTTCTTGCAACATATAAACAAAAACCATCCCATGAAACCTGTGTTTACTGATGGTTCAAAAGGCCCGGCTGGTGCTGGGGAAGGTGTGATATCACCCATGGGGACTACCCTAGTCACACTCCCACCCCATGCATCCATTTTTACAGCGATACTTGCACTTCATCAGATCTCCAGCTCACCACCTGATTTTTATGTAATCTATTCCGACTCAAGGATTGTACTAGATTCTATAAGTTCCCTACACAAAAAGCACCCACTTGTCCTCAAAATTCAGGACTGGCTGTACTGGATGAGTACTAAGCACAAGATTACCTTCCGCTGGGTCCCTGGCTATATAGGGATAAACTCAAACGAAAAAGTGGATGAAGCCGCAAAGGAAGCAGCTGGAAGAGGGCCTGCTCCCATTGGGGCACCATTACCCACTGGTGAGGGCATGTGCCTACTCACTTTGGCAGCAGGAGTGGGAAGTGATAGATCCCCTAACTAAGCTTCATGGCGTGAAACCATTTGTGCTTCCATGGCCATATAGAAACCAGCCATTGAGCAGGAGAGAGGAAACAATATTGAGCAGGTTGAGGATTGGGCACCTCATGTGTGGCGCGCCACCACCTATCTGTGCCTCTTGCAATTCGCCGGTGTCCATCCTTCACATCTTTATAGAATGCCCCTCCCTCATTAACCAGAGGACAAGAGCATAACTCAGCCCAGAAATCGGTTTTATCTCCAATGTCCAAAAACTTTAATCAAAATGCACTCTTCAGGTTCCTAAAAGACATTAATGTCTTTAAAGAAATCTAGCGCAACGATGTTTAATCAAAGAATTTTTATGAGCACCTGTTTCACCTTTACTATTTTTAATGTTTAGCAAAAGCGCAAATGTGGTATTGAGTACCACTAATTTTTAATAGTCTATTTTTAGACCATCAGCACCTCTTTTAATCTTTTAATTTTAGATATTTTGACATGCCTGCCAATGGCATTGATTTCATATGCACCATGACCCAGCTGGACTGAGCGTGGTGTATGAAGAAAACTCTTAACCCCCCCAATGTACTTGGCTGCAAGATAGTCTTTACAGACTGAGTAGCATTGCACTGGCATATTAATCATCACCTCGAAAGCTCAAATCAATAATAATTGATCTAATTACAAATATAGATCCATAACTAATTTCAATTAATAAGATTATACAGTGCAGCAAACTGTGTAGTGTATAACTCTATTAGCTAACTGTAGTATTAACACTGCTCTGTTTTAAAATCCAAATCTGTGCAAAACAAACCAAATCTACTTCTTAAAGTCAAGACAAAAAAATTTAGAAGTTACTGGCTTGGCGGGAAGAGATACTCTATCCAAGAGGAGTGAACCCCTCCACAAAACTCAAGAGAATTACTACCACAACTATACAACCAAAGCTGGTCAACTGGAACATTCCCTAAGGTCTGGAAGGGATCAATCATCCTTCCTATCCCCAAGCCTGGTAAGGATCCAACTACCCCTGCTGCTTACCACTGCCCCATTGCCCTTCTACCTTGACTGGGTAAGCTACCTGTATGCCTAGTAACTACCCGAATACATAACATAGCATAATTTCACGGATGATAAAAAAAGCCACAAGGGCCTATCAAAGGTCATCTGCATTGTGTCAGATTTTGCATCTACAATATACAATTCAAACCATACACAGGAATGTGTCAAAAACAAAAGGCATCATCATCAAGACTCGTCAAAATCCAAATCAATCATTATATACAATAATAAAAAACTGCATCCACAGGAATGAGTCCAGAATAAACCCCTCCTCCCCCCAAAGTTAACCTTCCCTCTCCATATAATCATCTAATCTTTGTTTGAAAACATTCAAGTTTAGACTGTTTACCATCTCAGATGGCAAACTATTCCAGTAATCTACCACTCTATTGGTGAAAAAATATTTTCTAACATCCAACCTGCACCTCTGTTTTTTAATTTTTAAGTGGTGACCCCTAGTCCTATTACTACCTTCCAACTCAAATAAGTTGATAAATCCAACATCCATCCCAGAACAGATTTTAAAGCTCAATCATATCTACCCTCATACATCTTCTCTCAAATGAGAACATATTTAGTGACCTCAGTCCATCTTCATATTCAAGGTGCTTCAGGGAAGCTACCATTTTCGTTGCCCTCCCCTGCGCCGACTCTAGCAGGTCAATGTCATGTCCAAAATGCGGTGACCATGGTCAAAAGCAATCCATCATCAGCAAAGAAAAGTGCGGGCACTACAGTATTTCATTCTTAAAACCTATTCTTGTTTCACATATTGGTTTTATAATTTAGTTTACCACCACCACCACAAATAACTGGGGGGAACACGTACATACCTGTCTTATACCACTGGTAACTCTGATTTCACACAGAAATTCATTGTTCATGTACAGATTTGTCATGTCACCACTATGTAGTCTTGTTATAGTTGTAATTAGGTTACTGTCACATTTATAATCTTTTATTGCTTGTATTGAAATAGCTCTATCAATGGAGTCAAAATCTTTTCTGAAATCAATAGCTATTGACACAAGCTTTTCCTTTTTTATCTTTTTACATCTTTTATGCAGTAGTCCAATGCAAATATATTGTCTTCCAGCCTGTGTCCTTTGTAAATCCAGCTTGCACTTCATTTAATTCTCCATTTATTTCAAGATGTTGCACTATCTTATTTTTTATTAGACTCCCCCGTAAGGGGTGCAGCGATTTGCCATGCTGACGGGATCCAGCGCTCCGTCCGGCCCCAGCTTAGCCTCTCTTCCTTCCTTCAGATAGCCCGATTTCTCCTCTACCTCGTCGCTTTTCATACAACCTCTCCCACAACTTTCTCTGGTCAGCCTCTAATTTCGCAGGGTAGATGCTGACCTTCTTCTCAAGCCAACCACCCTGGATCGGGGCTGAGGGGGGAGGGGACATTGTTCCCTGAGCTCAGGTTCGGGATGGTTTTTTTTTAACAACCTGCTTCATCCCCACCCATACCTTCCTCACATCCCTTTTCCTCTCCTCTTCAAAATCTATCTTTATAACGCTGTGTTCAAGGTGGAGACACCATGCCGAAGGACTGCCAGGCCACCAGGTGGGAGGGGTGGTCCCAAATGGCGGCGACTGGCTCTGCCGGGCCTGTAAGCACCTCTTGCAGTGCGGGCTACTGCAAGAGGTGGTGAGCGATTGCGTCCCGTAAAACAAAGAGGGTCACCATGCCCAATGATAAAAAAAAACACATCTCCCCTTATTCCCCCTAAAACAACGGAGCCACCCTCGTGCAGCTCCACAGAAAAGATGGAGGTCCCCCCCCCCTGTGCTTGCGCAGGGGACCCTCCATACCTCTTTAACCGGAGAGGAGGCTTACTCCTCTCCTATGCCTACGGGTGTAGGGGACTCCCCCTCACCCCATTCTCTAGAGGTGCTTTCGGGCACCTCCCTATCTCCAGCGTCAGTCCCTCCTTTGCTTTCTAAGGGGACTGCCAAGAAAGCCAGCAGGCAGCCCATTGCTGACCGCCCCTCGTGCAAGCGGCTCGGTAGGGCAAACCCCCTTAGGGGGGAGAGGGAAGCCAGGCCCCTTCGGTCGCTTCCCTCAAAAGACCTGCTGGCAAAAATATTAAACCTTGCCGGGGTCAAGGCCTGTCCCTCTCCACTAATGACTTATGACGCTGCTAAGGGGACCTGCGATGTCCTGGGAGGGGATGGCCAACTGGAGGCCCCTCCTGTGATAGACATGGTCCTTGAGGAAAACCAGCCTCAGACGGTAGGGCCTTCCATGGGGGGGAATCCGGGCTCGGCGCCAAGCACCGAACCCGAATCCGCCCCTATGCAAGGTCCTCATCAAACGGCTGTGGATTCTCAGGCAGTACAAGGAGGGGAGGGATCTCTCCGGATGATGCCCCTGCGACCACCAGTACCTTCTCCATTTTGGAGAAGGACCTGGCTGAGGCCGGTCCATCTGGCCTGGGGGCTTCTACCGGCGAGGGTGAGAAGCGGGTTCATTCCCCGCCCTCCTCTCCAAAAAAGAAAATGACGAAAAAGACCAAAAAGACGAAGAAGACTCGGGGCTCCTCTCCATCCGTGGGGGCTACGGGGACGGTTGGGTCTGCTGCCACTTTGGCAAGCGACCAAGCCAAGATCGGCACATCCGGCCCCTCTGCCCCCCCGGGTACGGAGCTCCTGACGATGACAAAGACCAAAAGTGCACAGGGCGGAGCCTCGATGACATCGGGGCCCCTGATTCAGAGGTTACCTGGCGTTTTCGAGCCCGCTGGCTTCCAGCGTTTCCTCGTTATTCGCTCCACTGATGGCACCATGTTGTCCAAGGGCAACATGATCCATCAGAGGAGAGGATTAGCTAGTGCAATTGGTAGAGAGCCGAAGGTAACCCGTTTCTCGGACGGGAGCCTTCCGGCGAATCCCGCCGAGGCGGCCAAGATGCTCTTCGGACACTTCATGGCACCCCGGTGAGTGTGACGCCGCACTCTACCATGAACTTTGTGAAAGGAGTAGTTTATGCGAGGGAACTCGTTGACTACTCCATTGAGGACATCACCCTAGAGCTGGCTGACCATGGGGTGGTCAAGGTGGAACGTGTGATGAGAAAACAGGGAGGGGCCTCGAGACCCACCCCTACACTCTTCGTCACGTTCGACTGTGTTAAGCTCCCTGAGTCGGTGCGTGTCGGTTGGTACCGCTACCGCATGAAGGCATTCGTGCCACTGCCGCGGCGGTGCTATTACTGTCAGCGCTTCGGCCATACGAATCGCTCATGTAGATGTGCAAAGTCGGGGTCACCCGAAGTATGTGTAAATTGCTCCAAGGTCGCACATGATAAGTCCAAATCGTGTGTGGCCAAGTGTGTCAATTGCGGAGAGCCGCACCTTGCTTCTTCGAAGCAATGTGGTGCATATCTCCTTGAGAAAGAAATCCTGGCCGTTCAGGCCCAGGATCGACTCTCATTCCGCGAGGCAAAGGACTTGGTCCTGGCGCGCCTGGCTCTGCCTGGGACGTCATATGCCTCAATAGTTAGAAAGGCACCCTCTGCTCCTGGCCCATCCAGACCAACGAGCACGGTTATTTCCGTGCCCATTCGGACCCCTTCTGTGGGCTCTACCCAACCTGGGCGCTCCTTTGGTAAAGCTGGCGGCAAAAAGGGTTCATACCCTGCCCCGGCTAAAACCAGGGCTCCCCCCTCTTCCCCCAGCGTGACCGTTTCCCGTAAGGCGAAACGGCCACGCGCCTCCACCGAGTCGTTAGACTCACAGGAGGCAACACCCCTGAAGATGGTCGCTAGGCCATCTTCCGGGGTTCCTAAAGCTGTTCCCCGAAAGGAGGACAGCAACAAAAAAGCTTCGGCCCCTTCGCCCACGCCCCGAGGTGGAGCGAGTGGCTCGGAGACGGTGTTTCCTCGAAAAGAGGGCCCCCCGCCTCCGAAGCCGCAACGCCCACCTAAGGTTTTGAGGCGGAGGGAGGAAAAGACTCGCATGGCGAACCCAACCTCCCCCAATAAGTTCTCGAAGGCGACAGCGCTTTGTCCGGCCAACAGCGCCCGGGGTTCTGCCCCCGGGAAGCGTACAGCCATTCCCGTGAGGGTCTTCAATTCGAGGAGGGCCCCCGCGTCTCCGAGCTAGGCCTGGACGGCATATTCCTTCAATGGAATTGCCGTGGACCCTGGGCCAACTGGGAGGAGCTGCGGAGGCTCGTCTCGTCCCGTTCCCCGTTAGCTATTTTTTTTGCAGGAGACCATGCTAGGCGCGTGCCCGCTGCCTGCCCTCCCGGGGTATAAGGGTCTTGCGACCCCACCACCGCGGGATGGCCGGGCTGGGGGATGCGCGGTTTACACCCGGCATGATGTCTCCGTTCTTCCTTTCTCTTTAGATACCTCCTTTCAGGCAGTGGCTGTGCAGCTGCACCTGGATAGGAGGTATACTATCATTTCTGCGTACATTCCACCGTCAGCTGACTTCGACGCGGGGGACTTCCGCCGCGTCGTGGCACGGTTGCCGAGGCCCTATCTCTTGCTTGGAGATCTGAACGGCAGGCATCCTCTCTGGGGAGATTACTGCATAAATCCCAGGGGACAAGTCCTTGCCGATCTGATCGAAGAGCTTGAGATGGGTGTCCTAAACGTGGATGAGTTTACGCATCACTGTCCGAGAACCGCTTCATTTTCTGGCCTTGACCTATCTTTGTGCTCTTCGGATGCACAGCCTGATTTTGATTGGGGGGTGGTCGATGACCTCCATGGTAGTGATCACTTTCCCATTCAAATATCATTTTCAGGGCAACTGCCGCCTGAGAGACCACCTCGGTGGTGCTTGGCGCGGGCGCGGTGGCCTGCATTTCAGGAAATGACTGAATTCTCTATCTCAGTCGAAGAGTTTAGGTCGGTAGATGAGGCCGTTGAGTTCTTCTCCGGCAACCTCATCGCCGTGGGCCTAACTACTATTCCTAGGACGTCTGGCCGTTTTGCACGCCGACCACTCCCATGGTGGTCGGCCGAGTGTGAGACGGCCCTCAAACAGAAGCGTTATGCCTACATGCGCTATAAGCGCCGCCCGAACGATTTCACTGTCGCTGAATTTCGTCGGGCTAGGGCTAGGTTCCGGTATATTTCGAAGCACGCCCGCTGCTCTTCTTGGCGGGCATACGTGTCTTCACTTAACCGGAAGACCCCTTTAGCTGAGGTGTGAAAGCGAGTCAAAAGGATTCGGGGCAAGTTCTCGCAGGAACCCCCTCCCGTTCTCCAGGAGAATGGGACCGCAATCTCGGACCCCGCGTCCGTGGCGGAATCCTTAGCGACCGCTTTTTCCGCATTCTCTAGCCGGGATGCTGCTCTGCCAGCATTCAATGCACGTTGTGATGTCGCGGAAGGCCGCCAACTGGACTTTACCCCCAGAGGCGGAAAACCCTTCAATGACAGGTTTACTCTGAGTGAATTTCGTTCCGCTCTTGCTTCTTGTGCGGACACCGCCCATGGTCCGGACGATGTCCCGTACGCCATGCTTCGACACCTGGGTGAGCAAGGCATGGCTTTTCTCTTAGATTTGTTGAACAGGATCTGGGTGGAGAGTCTTCTCCCAGATTCCTGGTGAATCGCTAATGTGCTCGCATTTCGCATACCGGGGAGAGATCACTCTACTCCGGCTGGTTTCCACCCAATCTCTCTAACCTCTTGCGTGTGTAAGTTGATGGAGAAATTGGTAAATGTTAGATTAACCTTTTTTCTGGACAGCGGAGGCCATCTGTCTTCTGCACAGTGCGGCTTCCGCAAGTTTCACTCCACTTCGGATGCTCTGCTCCGACTAGAAAATGCCGTCTGCGAGGCCTTCCTTTGTAGACAGCACTACACCACCGTGTTTTTCGATCTGGAGAAGGCCTATGATACCGCATGGCGATACGGTATCATCGAGACTTCACAAGATGGGGGCGAGGGGACGCCTCCCAATGTTTATATCTGAATTTTTGCGAGATCGTCGATTCCGCATACGGGTGGGGTGAGCCCTCTCCGGCCCAATGGAGCAGGAAGAGGGTGTCACGCATGGAAGTGTCCTCAACTTTACACTGTTTGCCCTGAGCATCAACGGCATCACCTCGGTGCTGCCGGAAGATGTTATCGCTACGCTCTACATGGACGACCTTTCGATCTCTTTTGGCGCGGCCCAGATGCCAACTCTGGAGCGTCGACTCCAACAGACATTGAACTGCGTCTCTCGCTATGCCGACGCTCACAGGTTTCGGTTTTCTTTCGTTAAGACTAAGGTGGTGCACTTCTGCCGCCATCCACGGCTCAACGCTGACCCAGACTTGTTTCTTAATGGGGTACGCTTGGAAGTGGATGAATCGTACCGTTTCCTTGGTCTTGTATTTGACCGACGCCTCACCTGGGAGGCTCATATTCGCAGCCTTAGGGTCTCTTGTGCCCACGCCATCGATATTCTCCGTTCCGTGACGTTCAGCGCTTGGGGCGCTAATAGGGCTACTGCCTTACTTTTTTATCGATCCTTTGTTCCAAGCTCAACTACAGATTCGAGTTTTATGCATCCGCATCCGAGCGTGTATTGAAGAAGGTGGACTCGATCCACTACACCAGCCTTCGCCTTGCGACCGGTGCCTTCCGCACTTCCCCCATTGAGAGCCTACTAGTCGATGCAGGGGAGATGCCACGTACAGTGCATCACTCGCCTGTAGGCGCGAGCCCGGCGCCCCCCTTAGTCGCCAACAGCTCTCACTGCATCCTCAGCTGATTTCGACGGTGCCTATGCCGTCGAGAGACGTCAGTCATATCCTAAGCCCTTTGGGTTTAGTCCCAGGAAACTCCTACCCTAGCTAGTATAGCTCTCGGGCCGGTGGCGCTCCTGATTCTGCCCAAGACGCCACCCTGGAGGGTACCACATTTGTTTATTTGTCGCCACGCCTCTGCTCCCAAAGCTTGTACAGATCCAGGAGTATTGCGTTCGACCTTTTTGGAGCACATCTCGTGTCGCGCTGGAACTGTGCGAGTGTATACAGATGGCTCCAAGTCCCAAGAGGAGGTCGGCTTCCACGCCGTATCCTCTCTATTTGAAGTCAGTGAGGCGCTGCGTCTGTCTTCACGGCCGAGCTGGTGGCAATACACCACTCGGTACGGGAGATTACGCCACGTGCCCGATTTGGAGACCGGATTGTGATCTATAGCGACCCACAAAGCGCCCTGAGTACTCTCGGGGCATTGGAATCTCCGCATCCCCTGGTACGCGATATCCGTGATGTCACGGTTTTGGCGAGCCGGGTGGATGTCGAGATTATCGTCTGCTGGGTTCCTGGACATGTAGGAATTTCGGGGAATGAGGGCGCCAGAGTCCGCTAGGACCGGCGACCCGACCAGTGTTTCGCTCTTCCTCACACCGACTACATGGCAGAAATACAGGCAGCTCTTCGGACTGCAAGGTAAAGAAGATGGAAGATGGTTCAAGGGAATTTCAAGTTACCTGCCATTGCGCCGCGACTGTTCCCATGGATCTATCCCCGATTGGCTCTATAAAAAAAAATATTGGATCTATCCCCCAATGCCGCGACTGCTTCAGGTCGTCCCCCAGACTGTTTGGCACATTCTTGTCGAATGTCCCAGTCTGGGTGATCTTTGCGCACGATACCTGTCCCGGTACCGGGATGGGCGGAGTCCCTACCGCCTGTCCCTTCTACTCGGAATGGATTTGTGCCTACCTCTGGACTTTTAACTTTTGGGAGGAGGCTGGCATTCTCCCTGTTATTTAATATTCAAATATTGTTCGGCAGGGGAGGGCGGGCCTTTCCCCGTCGATGGACCGAAGTTCTATATTTTTTCAATTCGTTTTTTTTAATTTGGCTTTTAATATAGCCTAGATACAGGCTAGCTTGAGTACGGCGACTTATGCCTTAGAAGGCAGTCGCCAGATGAGATAATAGGGGGGGGAAAAAAATCCAATGCCGCTAAGGCTTCAGGTTGCTTTCTGTCATCTCCGAATTGGGCACACTCGCGGGACGCACCGCCATTTGATGGAGCGCTCACCAGCGCCCTACTGTGAAGACTGCGTTGTCCCCCAGACTTTTTCGCACATTCTTATTTAATGTCCCAGTCTGAGCTATCTTCGCGCACGTTACCTGTCCTGGTACTGGGATTGGCGGAGCGCTAACGCCTGTCCCTTGTACTGAGGACGAGTCCGTGCACATCCACTGGTGGACTCGTAGACTTTTCGGGGGAGGCCGGCCCTCTCCCTTTTATCTAACTATTTTTTTTTATATATAGGTCATACTTTCCTGCACGGGGGGGACCTCCCCCAGACGCAGGAGCTTGCTTCCTGCTCGTTGCCTTTTCCTTTTTATTTATTTTTACTGTTGGGTTTTTGTGTGTTTTTTAATCTTATTTTAAAGTAGCCTTTTACTAGGCAGTTTTTAATACAGTGACTAATGCCCAAGTAGGCAGTCACCAGATTAGCTCTTAAAGAAAAAAATGCTCTTCATTTTGGTGGTTCACTTACTCCCTAGGGATTGATATTGTATTTTTGTATTCCCTAGTGTAAGCTTTTGAATTATTAATATTATTGTATATTTTATCTACAGCATGATTTTTAATAATTCAGATAAATCTATAAAATCAGAAACGTTACTTTCATACCCAACTGCTAACAATGAAAGAGATGGAGAAACTTTTGAAAGATTGGAGGTTCCCTACAAAAATTTATCAGAAAAGTATCTTCTTGGAATGGAGAAGAAATCTGATAGGCAATATTGTGAAATGTATTCTGCAAGACTTGAAATTATGAGACCTAAAGTTGAAAAGGTGGCTTTAGAAAAATGGGGTGAGTTTCTCTTTCATTTTCAAAAGGTTATTTCACTATTTTTTTTTTTTTTCAAGAATTCTTTTATTATAATATTTATAATTTTTTACATATATTTTTTAATGGTAAGGTTTTTACCACTGATCTGCATTCAATGGAGACCTCCTGATTAATGTGAGATCCGAACCATGGGTGTATACAGGCAATGGCAGTCACAGGAAAGGTGACCCGAATTGGGACTTCCATTTCTCTCTTTGCACTACCTTTTCCCAAAAGCATATGTTTATACATAGTGTCCAATATTAAATCCTACATCTGTAAAGAATTAGGCACTTAGATAATCATGTAATTTAAACTTGTGAATACTTACTCTTGAATGTGTTAATATGGGCAACTTCTATATCCATTGTTTGTGTGGTCTTGTAATGCAGGATTGTGGAGCTGGCAACATTTTCTACTGGTTCATATTCCTGTTGTCCACTTTTTTGTTTTAGGTTGTGTTTGGCCTGCTTTCCACATATTTTATTTGTCAGATGGACATAAAGTACCCAATGGACATGCTTCAATACATCCTGACACGATTCAGCACAATATAGCCCCTAGTGGTTGAAGTGCTAGCTAACTGGTCTGTTGTAATAGACAGGCACCAATTATAATAATAATAATAATCCACTTTTTTTTTAATTAATAAGCATTTCATGGGTTACCAAAATATTTAAATATTCATTTTATTTTATGGGTTCACAAAACATATATGCCAAAATAATCACAATTCTTTGTAGGTTTTCTGTGCTAGATAACAAAAACTAAGGCCTATAAATAGTATATAGTAGGTGTCCTCCATTTTATAGACCTTTCTCAAATGCAATGGGGAACTGCTTCTTGCAATCAATACTACAACTTTCTATAATTCATGCCCTAAGATCTTCTGTGCTGAGTGGGCATATCTTATACACTTGACTTTTGTTGATGCCCCACAGAAAAAAATCCTATTTTTTTCTGAGTTAAGGCAAGCTAGATAAATTTTTCACACTTTTTAGTATCTCCTAGGAAACTAACAACTTGCTTCCTCTTTGAAAATCCAAACACTTTTGCATTCATTTTTAATCCACTGTTTCATAACATCTTTTTTTTTTCTACTACTATTCCTAGAAGTTCTGTCATTTTGTATGCTGACCAAGCTCGTGGTGATCAGCTGAGTGTGAGACGGCCCTCAAACAGAAGCAATATGCCTACATGTGCTATAAGCGCCACCCAAACGATTCCACTGTCTGTGAATTTCGTCAGGCTAGGGCTAGGTTCAGGTATATTTCGAAGCATGCCCACTGCTTTTCTTGGCGGGCATATGTCTCTTCACTTAACAGGAAGACCCCTCTAGCAGAAGGTGGAAGTGAGTCAAAAGGATTCGGGGCAAGTTCTCGCAGGACACCCCCTCCCATTCTCCAGGAGAATGGGACTGCAATCTCGGACCCAACGTCTGTGACAGAATCCTTAGCGGCCGCTTTCTCCATGTTCTCTAGCCGAGATGCTGCTCCGCCAGCATTCAATGCACGTCATGATGTTGCGGAAGGCTGCCGACTGGACTTTACCTCCAGAGGCAGAGAACCCTTCAATGACAGGTTTACTCTGAGTGAGTTGCGTTCTGCTCTTGCTTCGAACGCGGACACCGGATGATTTCCCGTCCGCCATGCTTTCGACACCTGGGTGAGCGAGGCATGGCCTTTTTGTTAGATTTGTTTAACAGGATCTGGGTGGAGGGTCTCCTCCCAGATATCTGGCGAATCGCTACTGTGCTCACCTTTCGCAAACCAGGGCGAGATCACTACTCCGGCCCGTTTCCGCCCAATCTCTCTAACCTCTTGTATGTGTAAGTTGATTTAAAAAATTGGGGAAATGTTAAATTAGCTTTTTTCCTGGACAGCGGAGGCCATCTGTCTTCTGCACAGTGCGGCTTCTGCAAGTTCCACTCCACGTCGGATGCTCTGATCAGACTGTAAAATGCCGTCTGCGAGGCCTTCCTTCGTAGACAGCACTACGCCACAGTGTTTTTTGATCTGGAGAAGGCCTATGATACCACATGACAATACAGTATCATGGAGACTCTCCACATGATGAGGGCGAGGGGATGCCTCCCAATGTTTATATCTGAATTTTTGCGAGATCGTCGATTCCGTATACGGGTTGGGCAAGCCCTCTCCGGCCCAATGGAGCAGGAAGAGGGTGTCCCACAGGAAAGTGTCCTCAGTGTCAGACTCTATGCCCTGATGATCTCTTTTGGCGCGGCCCAGATGCCAACTGTGGAGCATCGACTCCAACAGGCATTGAACTGCATCTCTCGCTTTGCCGCCATCCATGGCTCCACCCCGACCGAGATTTGTTTCTTAATGGGGTGCGCCTGGCAATGGTTGAATCGCATCATTTCCTTGGTCTTGTATTTAACCGACACCCCCACCTGGGAGGCTCATTTGTATCCTTAGGGTCTCTTGTACCTGCGCCATAGATATTCTCCATTCCGTGATGTTCAGCACTTGAGGTGCTGATAGGGCTACTGCCTTACTTTTTTAACGATCTTTTGTTCGTTCGAAGCTCGACTATGGATGCTAGTTTTATGCATCCGCAGCCGAGTGTGTATTGTGGATAGTGGAATCGATCAACCACACTGGCCTTTTGCCTGGTGACCGGTGCCTTCTGCACTTCCCTCATTGAGAGCATACTAGTTGATGCTGGGGAGATGCCACTCACTCTTCGCCGTGTACAGTGCATTATTGCCTGTATGTGCGAGCCCGACACTTTTTTCATTCACCAACAACTCTCACTGCATCCGCAGTTTATATCGACGGTGTCTATGCCACTGAGAGATTCCAGTCATACTCTAAGCCCTTTGGGTTTAGAGACAGGAAACTGCTTCGAGACCTAGGTATAGCTCTCGGGATGGTGGCGCTACCTGTTTCTGCCCAAGATTCCACCCTGGAGGTTACCACTATTGGCTATTTGTTGCCACGCCAAAGAGTCTGCGAGTACTCTGCAACTGGACCAGCGTTTCCCTCTTCCCCACACCGACTACATGGCAGGAATACAGGCTGCTAAAGAAGATAGGAGACGGTCTAAGGGAACTTAAAGTTGTGTGCCATTGTGCCGCGACTGTTCCCATGGACCTACCCCCCAATGCTGCAATTGTTTCAGGTTGCTTTGTGTAGTCTCCCAATTGGACTCACTTGCGGGATGCACCACCATTTGATGGATCGCTCGCCAGCGCCCTACTGTGTAGACTGCATTGTCTCCCAGACTGTTTTGCACATTCTTGTTGAATATGCTAGTCCAAGCAATATCCGCGCACATTACCTGTCCCTTGTACTCAGGTTGAGTTTGTGCACATTGACTGGTGAACTTATAGACTTTGGGAGGGACACTGTAGCATGCCGAAAATCTAGACTAACCCCAATTGATCCAACCAGCTTCCATCACTAATTCAGACGTGAGAAATGAAACTGATTGTATGTAGTCCTTTACTTACAAAAAATATGGGGTCAATATTTACAATAGATACAGGTGAATAAATTTTGAGATCTCTTTACTTATTTATATACAATTAATCCTATCTTATGAACACTATCAATCAATATTTGTGAACACTCAGACTATTATATTTAAAGGGAAAAAAACAAAACTACCACCAATCTGAAAAAACAATTTTATACAAAATCGAACAAAAAAAGGTATTTGTGACTACAACAACCAATAAATAAACAAACAAACAAAAGGAAAGGCCACACATGGTACCAAAGGGGGGAAGTCCTGCCAGCTGCCCTCGAGTGGGCACAATGCTCACTCGATAGCATATGCATCCTGCAGAATGAATCAGGGTCACCATCCCCAATGATGAAAAAAAACTGGCGCCTCCGAGCTTGATATAATGTTAAGAGATCTTGTTGTAGTATTGAGGCTATATAGAAGCCCTCCTCCTTACAAATGGGATGTACAATATCTTTAATTTGTATTTTCCAAATTATAGAATGCCAGCCACTTTACAAAAGGAAGGTAATATTTATCTATTTTAATAGTGACTTTTTCTGTAAACAGAATTTTACCAATAAACTCTCTGCAAAGAGACAAAAACATCTTAAACAAAACATGAAATCCCTAATATATTATACAGTAAACCCTTGATATAATGAATTTTGGATATAACGAACCAAATTTCCTGGCCGAACTCCATCGGGTTTAACGAACCGAAGTTTGTTTCGGTCGTTGCATCGTGTTCAGTCAGGCAAGCGCTATACGCCGCGGCACATCCTCTCACTGACTCACAGCTCAGTCAGCCGTGAAGATGTCTCCTACAGTGCAAGGTTCATATCAATGCTATGTTGTGCAGTCCACTTAACTTTATTAGTAATTACATAGCCATGCAATACAGTCTTTATATACAGATTAATGAATGAACCATCGGATATAACGAACTTGGTTCATTATTTCTATTGCTTTTAATGACCATCAGGTTTAACAAATGACCCCCCGCCCCATATAGTTCATTATATCTTATATCCAGGGTTTACTGTATATATAAATAAATATATATATATATATATATATATATATATACCCATTCATACACATTCTTACAGAGGAAGGGAGAGGGTATTGGGAAGCGGGTGGGAAAATGGCCATTCACACACAAACTTGCATTCGCTCCACCACAATGCCGGCCTTCTCCCCTTTATTTAACTAGCTTTTGTTATTTTCTTTGTAGGTCGCACGCTCCTGCGCCGGGGGGGAGATGGACCTCCCACCGACGCTAGAGCTTGCTTCCTAATTTTTGCCATTTTCGCTTTTTATTGCTGTTTTTTTCATATTCTCACTTTAAAGTAGCCTAGTGCTAGACTGTCATGATTGCGGCAACTTATGCCCAAGTGGGTAGTTGCCAGATAGGCTCCTAAATTTTTTTTTTAGAAAAAGGGAGGTTCCCAAACAACAATCTAATGCCGAGGCAGTGGCTCTGCCCACTACTACCCAAGACACCTTAGACTCAAATGTTGTAACACTGGAACCTTACATACCTTGTTCTAGGTACGTCCACAGCTGAGAATCCTTGGATTCCAGTAGTGAGGTGTAGAAAGGGACGACAGAGACATCAACTGCAAGCTACTTTTGATTTTAGTTGTGCAGTCACAGCTCCAACTTCCTACTTCCTCATCCAGTTTCCTGGATTAGAGTTAGCTACAGATGTAAATAACATTAAACTGGATCAAGTCTAAAGTTGGCCAGACATGGCTACAAAAAGTTCTACTGGTGGAGGCCCAAACTAGTGTGCAGGCCACCAAGATCAGATCATTAAAGTCTCTAGCGCTAAAGCAAATTACTGTTACTGCACACTGTTAAGGGTGTAATTTGCACCCCTACACTATGGCAGTCATCAGAGGAGGAAATGCAAGAACATCTGAAGGACCAAGTTGTCACAGATGTCCATAGAGTACAACCGAGATGAGATGGACAATTAGTACCAACTGACACTTATATCCTCACTTTTAACTTCCACTCCTGTCCACCAATACTTCATGTCACTCACTGGGTATTGGTTGAGGTTGACCAGTACCACTACTGCCTGCATCAGTGTTACAAATGTCAGCACTTTGGCCATGTAGCAAAACTTTGCCGTAGAGAGGTAGACCCATGCCCGATGTAGTGGTGGAGGTCATCGCAAGGATGCATGCATAAGTAAGATGTCATGCTTCCATTGTAAGGGATCTCACTACAGTAATGATAGACAATGTCCAAAATACAAATGTGAGAAAGATGTCTTGGACCTACAGATGAGAGAATGAATCCCTTGTTTTGTACCTCTTCAAAAAATCTTAGACCAACACCCTATCTATGAGCCTTTATACTCTGTTCATGCCCAAGAGGGCAATGTCACAATTAGCAGTACGGTTGCCTCAGCAAGGACCACACTTAATGTTCCTACAACGTCAACCACTGCACTTACTCCTTCAACATCCACGCCACAGAGATGGCATCAGCACTCTGATGCTATCATGGATGTGGATGTGGGGCATGAAACAGGACCTAGGTACTCCTTTTGTGAAAACTAAGTGATCTCCAAAAGTACAGTCTGTGAATAAAATGGATGCATCTCCTATTTTGAAGAAAGCAGAACAAAGAGAAAAGCTCTTAAAAGACCACGTGCGTAAGTCTGATGACCCTCACACTCAAACGCAATCGCCTTCAAAATGACAAAAGACTACCTCTATTCCATCTAAAGAATAGCAGCAACCTAAGACAGTCACAGACCCAAGCTTGCCTAGAATACAACGGCATGCAACTTCAAGACTGGAAACCCCAAAAAAACCCCAGCCTAGTGAGACTTCTGAGACTGCCCTACAACTGGAGACTCGTACTACTCATAGTACAAAAAAAAAGTCTCCTTACTTCGCCTACAAAAACCAACACAACTCCCCCAAAATATCATGTTACACCTAGTCTACCAGAAAGTAATGTGCTAAAGATCCGAGTTATTGGCACTGAAGAGACTCAACTTCCGTCCCGCTCCCAGAAAGGTAGGTTCTCCTACCTACCAAAATAATGCCTTCAGGCTTCTCTCCATTTACCATTCTGCAATGGAAGCTGGGATCATTTTGTACCAGGTTTCAAGACTTAAAACTGCTTATACAAGAAACTTGACTGGCTTGTATTTGTCTACAGGAAACACGTATTACAGACGCTCTGATTCATCCACCATCTGGTTACAACTTGGTTATTTCAGCTCAGGTGCGTAATGATGGTCATGAACTTGGTGCATAACAGATTGTCATTCGCGTCACTAGTGCAGAATACTACTCTTCAAATGGTTGCAGTAAAAGTTCATCTAAATAAGACCAATACTGTCTGTTCACTCTACTTACCACATGTCAACGTCGCTACAGCTGACATTGAACACCTAATAAGAGAAATACCAGCACCTTTTCTCCTTCTTGGAAATATGAATGCAAAAAGCCCCTTATTGGGTGAACTGACTTATAATGATTGTGGACAATCATTTGAATAACTACTGACTACACTACCGATTGCACTCTTAAATGATAATACTTCCACATCCATGGTGTATAATATTTCATCTCTTTGTTGGGAGGATTGTAAATTTAAAAAGTATGTATATCTATTAAATTAAATTGCTTTTTACATTTTTTTTTAAATCATGATTTAAGTCACTAGAATTTTTAGTATTTTTAATTTCTTGCCAAGCTCAGCACAATACCAAGCTCCCTTGAACCTTTTACCTTATATCATTTTATTTTTTTTTAAACATTGTGTATGAGGAGTGAGAAAGAAACTGCATTGTTACAATTGGCAATGCAGATAAATGGAATGGACTCTACTTGCATGTCAGACTCACAGTATTGCAAATAGTTTCTGTCAAATTTCAACAAATTTTCTCTTTCCTTGGTGGGATTGAACCCAGTAAGTTTAAAAATCCAATGCTTTAGCCAATACTATTGGCTAAATCATTGAATTTTCAAACTTACTATTATAGGGTAGTGAGAGCTTCTAGCTCTTTATATACCATACTAAGCATTCATTACTGATTAGGTTTGCTATTGGATTTCTTTTCATCCTTGATTTTTTTTTATCCCTCTTTCCCCTTCATTCACTCTTTATCCTTACCCTTTTTCATTAATGTTTCTTATTGGATTATACAGGGTAGAAATATGGTGTAGGATGATATTTATTTAATTATTTTCAGAACACGGTGCGGTGGTTCATTTGTTGCCATTGGCAACTCTGAAATCTGTACATACATGTTGTCTGGTGTCAGTTCTCTCTTATTCCTATCATAGTAGACTTAGTTGTGCATTGGCTGTAGAGGAAGCAATACTATGGCTGAATCCAGTCTTCCCAAAATGTGGACAGTGCAAGGTGTGCTGCTTGGTATTTGTGCCAGGAGCTCCAATGTGAATATCTCCAAGTGCTTGCTTGGATGTTAACCTTAGGGTGGTCCAGAGGATCAGAAAAGAGTTGGATGAGTCAGGCTGTGATTACAAGGGTATGGTGGCTTGGAAACCTTACTCAAATAATTCTGATATGAAAAGAAACCCCAAATTTGTTGCAGAAATCCAGGCCATCTTTGACTCCATTTCCAGTAAGTCAATGAGGTTCATATCTAGGGACAAGGGAGTATCAGCCTCTATCATCAAGCAGTTAGAGTGCGAGAACATTCACTACTACTCATATCATATGAGAAAAGGCCAACTTCTGTCCCATAATAGGAAAGACAAGTGAAAAGAATGTCTTACAAAGCTAGTGAACAAACTGAAGCATCTCCTCAAGCCTGGCATGCTTTGGTTCTTCTCAGACACAAACAATTTATGCCAGCTTGCAAAACAATGACTTGCTTGGTGTATCCACCAAAAGATGTACCGAGAGTCATGAAGACCAAGTTCCAGTTGTCCATATCATGGTGTTTGGGGTGGTCAATAGCTAGGGCCACATTATGTTCCTGTATATCTAATGCACACTCTCAATAACTGCTGTAAAATACTCCTGTGGAAAGCAAAGAGATGGAAGCAGGGCACAATGGTACTCTCTCCATCCACTTGGTTGTCCCAGGCACTCTGAAAAAGAAAGGATTTGGTAATTACATTGGTGAGGGGAGGTGAAGTACTACACTGTCCAATCTTGCTTTTGTATACACCACCAAGGAATGAACCCAAACACCCCTGTCTCACTTTCAGACACAACATGGTTTTAAGAAAGCACACTCAACCATGACCTTAACCAACCTCACACAACACATAATCAAAGTTTTTAACATGCCCTTACATCCCCCACATACAATCCTTGCTACAATAGACACAAACAAAGCCTTTGACACATTACCAAAACCCATGCTAACATACAAAATCCTGAACATCAACAACAATGACAAAAAGTGGATAATTGACTTTATATCTTTGGCAGACAGGTAAAAGTCACCCACTGAACCCTTAAAATATACAACCTTACCAATCTACAAGGTTGAACACTCAAATACTATATATACATACTAGAACACTGGTTCACAAAATTGCATGACTGCCTCAGCCAACAAATCAACAGTAATGCTTTTCACACTCAAGTACCACAAATCAAACTAAGTCTCCAAAATCATACTGACAACTCATGCCACTATAAAAAACTCTCACCCTTCTAGGACTCACACTAGACACCCACATGAAATTCAAAACAAACATTACAAACGAGGCCACAATGAAAATCAATGCCCTTAAAGCACATTCAAACATTTGGGCAACAGAAAGAGCCTCTAACCACTCTATACAAAACATTCATCTGCACCACCCTCAACTAAGCATCATCAGCATGGCGCCTACCACAGCCAAATCTTGCATAAACTCATTTTAAACCACATAGAACAATCACAGGATGTACATGCAGCACATCCACCCCGCACCTACGCACTGAGACAAAAATACTCCCACTCAAAATACACCTAGATATGATTGGAACCCAACACTTCAGCAGAGCATTGACCCGTTCCCACCCCAACTACCATTTGACAGCCAAGCCCCCACCACCTAGAGACAAGAAAAATGCCCCAGCATACTACTTCCAACACCTCTACAATAACCTCCCTCCCCACCACCAAACCCCAACTTAATCAAACACATCCGCACTACCCTCACCCAAAGATACTTGAACTCACTACCATCAAACATCTTCATAAATGAGCCCTCCCACTTAATACCCCAATCAGAGAAATCACTACATAGAACACAAAGTAATCCTATCAACTCAGATCAGACCACTCCACTAATACTACAACAATACAAACACAGAATAAACCTCTCCCCAATACTAACATGCACCAGATGCGACCAAATCCCAGACAACATCACACATCTGATAGACTGCCCAAACCTTACACAAGCTTCTTCTTTGCACAATGTTTCCTCTCTTAGGGAACTTTGGACCCACCCAGAAAGCATGGCTGCCTTCTTAGATGTCTGCCCGCCTCACAGAAAAGGGGTAGGGGGCTGGCAAGCAAGTTATTGATTAAGTGTAAATTTAATTCAGTATTATATCCCATCTTAATATTTACTCAACTCAAGATTTAATCTCCAACCTATTTCATATTGCTACCATATAAAAAAAATATATAAACTCTGCTTGAATTGATAAACATATTTCTCAGTGTTAGATAATATCACAATGAAATAATTAAAAGAAGTTTAATACTTCTCATGCATAATTTCTGTATGATTAAAGATGTCACACATTTCTATTTAAACCTGATAATACTTCATAAAGATAAATCTTTTTCTCTGATTCCTGCTTTTTTGCTAATATAGAATCATTTGCCCATTATTTTCTTAAGAACCAATCTATTTTTGTATATTTCTTTAGAGTCTAAGCCAATTTGCTTTTAATGAATTAATCTCCATTTCATTCAGATACAGTAAACCCTCGATATAACAAACCAAATTTCCTGGCCGAACTCCATCAGGTTTAACGAACTGAGGTTTGTTAAATCTGATGTAGTCCACTTAACTTTATTAGTAATTACATACGTATTACATATCTATGCAATACAATCTTTATATACATAATTACGTATACAGATTAACAAACGAATCATCTTTATTTCCATCGCAAGTGTTGTTGTGTCACATGTCTACTTACAGTGCAAGGTTCGTATCAATACTATGTTGTGTAGTCCACTTAACTTTATTAGTAATTACATACGTATTACATATCCATGCAATACAGTCTTTATATACATATTTACATATACAGATTAACGAATGAACCATCGGATATAACGAACTTGGTTCATTATTTCCATCGCTTTTAACCATCAGGTTTAACGAACCACCCCCTGCCCCATACAGTTTGTTATATCTAGGGTTTACTGTATTTGAAACCCTGGCTTTTTCATGATCCATCTTACATTTGTCTATAACCTCATGCTGTGATGTGTCACCCACTATTCAAATATCTTTCAACAGAGCATTTCCAAGAGCTACACAACTTTGAGCTTATCTCATACCTAGAAAAATAAAGTTGATTTACATTTACTTTCCATCAACCTTAAGGATTGTCCCATTTATGACATGTCAAAATGAACATAATTTTAATTTTTAATTATTGATGATTGTTTGTTTTCACATAATTGAAGAGACTACAAAGTTTTGTACATTTAACAAGATATTAATCTTAACAAATACATTCCATTCAGAGTTGTCTAATGTTCTGTAATTTCATTGAATTACTTCTTCCTTATCAAATGATGGTGCCTAAAATTACTGTATGTAAATATTTCCTGCTATTGTAAAAAATATTTTATACTTGACATTTGAAAAAGATTAAAATAGAATATGATAAAAACAAAAATAATATTGATAAATACTTGACAGGTGATATTTTTCTACAATAAAATATTAAATTTATCATTTTATAGATTTTTGCATGCAAACTTACTTCATCAGAGACAAAATTTATATCCAAGGTGTCTAAATTTGTAGTAATATTTTGATATTTTCTTCTTTTTTTTTCTGTTTCAACCTGGGTCCAACCTTTTTATGCTGATCTTTTTTTATTGGTATCTGAAAAGACAAGACTTAACTATCTATATTTTTCATATCTGTTAAAACTCTATATTCATTCTATGAAATTAATATTTAGCTTTAATATGAGAATTCTTTCATAAGTAAATAAAAATAAGATAGTTACCTTCATTCTTTGGGTGCAACTGCACAAAATATAAATCTCTTCACAGCCCTCTTTTGAGCACTGAACACTTTTGTGTCCACCGTTCTACCTCTTCTAGTTTGTAATCACATAAATTTCATGCACCTTGTCCAAGTCCTTCTCGATTTATAGTTCTTGACATTTTAACTTTTGTTTTCATGGGAATGCCAAGTTTAAGATTTACTTTTTCCCAAATATTAAGTAGACTGTTACTTGATTAACAATACCAGTTATCTTTTGATTGAGTATCAAGCTCTAGTTTGGGAATAAATTGATGATAATATGTAATGTTGGTAAATCAGGTCCAGAAAGGTTGTCTTCTGGGTGGCCACCTTCTGGTGAGTTTTACGACCAATTTTATCTTGGATTAAGATTTTACAATTACAATTTTAGGAGATGAGTCTGGACATGTCTAGACAGTACAATATTTTTAACTAGTGTTTATATATTGGACACTGTATATAATATTTCCCTGTGAAAATGACGTCTTTGCTGGAAATTTAAATTGAAAGATAAATAGGGAGTTCAGCTCATTTGTAATAATTATTTCATTATAAAATTTTAATTTCATAAGAAATACATTTGTAAACTATTTGTGATGATTGAAGTTTATAAAAAATTTGTTAATCGCCAGGCCTGTAAAATAATCCTATCTCAGCACAAGAGTATGTTACTCGACATACTTTTTAATAATTGGAATGATAATAATTTTAACTTTTAACTTGTAGGAAATTTAAAAATAAAAAGATTGCATGAACTGAAATCAGAAGAAGTTGATACTTGCATCATTATTGGAACCCTCTTCAAGAGACAAGAGCTCAAGCCTTCTATTTTGAAAGAATTAGCAGAGGAGGTTTGTTTAGAGCAATTCTTTCTTAAACTCCCTGTATTGTGTCATTTGACATGGGTTAATAAGCATCCTAGGAAATTTAGTCTTTCTATATACTTATTAAATTATATATACAGTAGTATGCAAATCAGTTTGGACAGTGGTGAAATAATACAATTATTTGTTATTTATATTTGAAAAGAATACATCAATGATAAGATAAATGGTTCTTCGTTATGGTACCAAGCATCGATAACAGCACAAATCATCTTGTGCATCGTCAAAGTCGACTTTCTCGATTCTACGTTTAATTATAGCCCATACATTCTCAATGGGGTTTTGGTCAGGAGAATTCCCAAGCCAATCTATAACGGGACGTGCGTATTATTTGGGAAGTATGGCACAGAGCCAGATCCTGCTGGAAAATCAGGAAATTCTTTCTGCATTGCGGGAAGCAAGTGAGTCTGCAGGATTGCCTTGTATTTAATGCTGTTCATCATTCCCTCAATAGTAACAAGCCACTCTAGGCCTTTAGTGCTAAAAGAAAACACCAAAGCATATTCTTGGTGGGTATTTTGGTGCTTGTTGAATGTGTCTTGGATGAAGTGGACACTGACCTATGCCCATGTACTTCATATGCGATTCGTCTGAAAACAACTTTCTTCCAGTCAGCTGCCTTTCATCCAGCATACTTGCATGCACAGCAAAGACATTTTGTCTTCATAGCAGAAGTCAATAACTGTTTAAGTATCAGTTTTCTAGCAAATCTGCCAACTTCAATGAACCTTCGCTGGACAGTTGAAGAAGAAACATTTGCACCAGCTAAAGACAAATATCTGGAGGTCTTTACTGGTTTTCTTGGGATCCTTCACACTATTTTTGGTGAGAACCTTGTCAAGGTGAAGTGTTATCTTTCATTTTCTTACACACTTTCCTTGTTCCAGTGTTGAATGTTCACCAGTGTCTTCAGCTCTTTTTACAATGTTGCCAACAGTTGACTTTGCTACCTTCATTTCCTCAGAAATCTGTCTGATGTTTTCTAAGATCTATAATACTTGCACGCTCTTGGGTGTGATATCTATAATAAATTTATAGTCTAATAATGATTGGAAGGTGAATATTCCAGCAGAATCGAGTACAACACGGAGCACACTCCCAGCAATAATCATCAATGACAAGCTCTGATGTAGCACTGTGAGGCTTATTGTAGCTATGACACAACAAAACAGTTGCCAGATGTTCCCAGTGCACTATTAGGCACGGAAAACAAAAAATACTCCATTAGTGTTGCCAAAAATTAAGACATTATGAAATAGTTCCAAAATTTGGTATTGTCTGAACTAACTTGCACACTACTGTATATATATATATATAGGTGAGAGGAATATGAAGACCCATGTTATCGCTCTAAACATTTATTTGCCAGATGCCATTGTGCCACGACTGTTCCCATGAACCTATCCCCCAATGCCGCGACGGCTGCAGGTCGCTTTCTGTCTTCTCCGAATCGGACACACTCGTGTGACGCATCACTATTTGATGGAGCGCTCGCTTGCGCCCTATTGTGATGACTGCGTCTTCCCCCAGACTGTTTGGCACATTCTTGTCAAATGTCTCAGTCTGGGTGATCTTCGCGCATGTTACCTGTCCCTGTACCAGGATGGGTGGGGTTGCTCCTGCCTGTCCCTTGTACTCGGGTCAAGTGCGTGCACCATGACTGGTAGACTGATGTACTTTTGGGGGGAGGCTGGCCTTCTCCCTTGTATTTAACTTGTTTTTTTGTTATTGTTGTTTGTTTTGTTTTTTTGTCGGTCGCAGGCTCCTGCATCGGGGGGGAGGGGGATCGATGCCAGAGCTTGCTCCCTGATTGTTATTCCTTTTTGTTGTTTCTGTTAAAATTTTTATTTTAAAGTAGCCTAGAACTGGGCTGTTTGTTTGCGGCGACT
The DNA here is from genome assembly GCA_963969495.1 of Ceratothoa steindachneri. Taxonomy (NCBI): domain Eukaryota; kingdom Metazoa; phylum Arthropoda; class Malacostraca; order Isopoda; family Cymothoidae; genus Ceratothoa; species Ceratothoa steindachneri. The sequence continues at coordinate 56,144,835 of OZ018325.1, read as the reverse complement.
TGTGCCCAAGTGGGCAGTCGCCAGATAGCCCCTTAAAAAATATATATATATATATTTTCCAGGTGTTTCGGTCTTTAGCAATGACCATCTTCAGTGGATTGAACTCTAATATGAATACAAGAAATTTTAAGAATTAGATGACAAAATTGCAAAAATAGCACACACAATTCAATATTAGTTACAATATGAAAAATAAGTAAAACTCAACTAGAGGTAATAGAAATGAAACAAGAATGATAAGCAAGTAGTTAAATATAAGTTAATTTTATGGATATATGATATTGAAAAATGCCAAAAACAGTTGAATGCAAGGGATAAAGTGATCGATAAATACAAAAATGAAAAATTGGAAACTAAATTAGACAATAACTATGAATAATACACATGAATCAAACTCAATAGGAATAAAATAAATTGTTTTTAAAGTAATACCTGAAAAAATTGTAAAGGCAGGGCGAACAATGAAAAATGAAAGATAAGTAAAATCAAATAGCCAGGAATCCAGAAATTAACTCTCTCTAACCGGAGAGGAGGTTATGGGTGTAGGGGACTTCCTCTCACGCCCTTGTCTGGAGGTGCCTTCGGGCACTTGCATCTTTCCAGTGGCAGTCTCCCCTTTGCTTTCCAAGGGAACTGCTAAGAAAGCCAGCAGGCAGACTATAGCTGACCACTCCCCAATGAAGTGGCTCAGTAGGGCAAACCCCCTTAAGGGAGAGAGGGAAGCCAGGCCCCTTCCGTCGCTTCCCTCAAAAGATCTGCTGGTTGCTTGTGCCTCCACAGACAACTAATGACACTGCTGCCAATAGGATCTGTGATGTCCTGGGGATGGTGGGGGATGGCCAACTGGAGGTCCCACCCGAGATAGACATGTTTCTTGAGGCAACCCACCCTCAGACGGTAGGGCCTTCCATGGGAGCGAATCTGGGCTCAGCATCAAGCACCAAACTTGAGTCCGCTCCTATGCAAGGTCCTCCTGAAACGGCTAGGGTTTCCAAGGCAGTAAAAGGAGGGGAGGGATCTCCTCCCACCAGTGCCCCTATGACTGACAGGACCTTCTACATCTTGGAGAAGGACCTTGCTGAGGCTGGTCCATCCAACCTGGGAGCTCCTGCCTGGTGGAGGGGAGAAGAGAGTTCATTCTCCGCCATCCTCTTGTAAAAAGAAAAAAACAACAAAGATGGGGGAGGGATGCTCCTCTCCATCCATGGGGGCTGTGGGGACAGATGGGTCTGCTGACATTTTGGTAAGCAACCAAGCCAATATCGGCACATCCAGCCCCTCTGCACCCCTGGGTGCAGAGCCCCTGACTATTGCCGAAAGTGCGTAGGGTGGAGCCTCGATAACATCGGGGCCCCTCATTAAGAGATTACCCAGCATTTTCGAGGCTTCTGGCTTTAAACGTTTCCTCATTATTCACTCCATTGATGGCACCATGTTGGCTAGGGGCAATATGATCCATCAGAGGAGAGCTTTTGCTAGTGTTATTGGTAGAGAGTCGAAAGTAACCCATTTCTCAGATTCTAGCCTTTTGGCAAATGCATCAAATCCCTCTGAGGCAGCCAAGATAAGTGCTCTTTGGACATTTGATGGCACTCCGGTGAGTGTGATGCTGCACTCTACCATGAACTTTGTGAAAGGAGTAGTTTATGCGAGGGAACTCGTGGACAACTCCATAGAAGATATCATTAGAGCTGGCCGACCACGGAGCTGTTAAGGTTGAGCGTGTGATAAGAAAACATGGAGGGGCCTCAAGACCCACCCCTACACTCTTCATCACATTCGACTGTGACAAGCTCCCTGAGTAGGTGCGTGCCAGTTGGTACCGCTACCGCATGAAGGCATTCGTGCCACTGCCACAGAGGTATTATTATTGCCATATGAACCACTCATGTAGAAGTCTGTGTAAATTGCTCCAAGGCCACATGCGATTAGTCCAAATCGTGTGTGGCCAAGTGTTTCAATTGCGGAGAGCTGCACCCCGCTTCTTCGAAGCAATGTGGTGTTTATCTCCTTGAGAAGGAAATCCTGGCCATTTAGGCACAGGATTGTCTCTCATTTCGCGAGGCTAAGGACTTGGTCCTAGCGCGCCTGTGCTACCTTGGACACCCTCTGCTCCTGGACCCTTCCAGGCCTACAAGTATGGTTCTACCCACCCCGGGCTCTTCCCTGGTAAAGCTGCGGACCAAAGGGTCCACACCCAGCCCCAGCTAAAACCAGGGCTGCCCCCCTTCCCCCAGCGTGACTGTTTCCCATGAGGCAAAATGGCCACGTGCCTCCACCAGGTCATTAGTCTCACAGGAGTCAACACCCCTGAAGTTGGCCACTAGGCCATCTTCCAGGGTTCCTAAAGCTGCCCCCTGAAGAAAGGAGGACAGCAACAAAGGAGCTTCGCACACACTCAATGGTGGGCTAGGTGGCTCGGAGACAGTGGATCCTCAAAAGACTCATGGCGAGCCGAACCTCCCAAAATAAGTCCTTGACGTCGACAGCACATTGTCTGACCAATAGTGCCCGGAGTTCTCCCTTCAGGAAGTGTATGGCAATTCCCGTGATGGTCTTCTCTTCAAAGATGGTCCCCGCATCTCCTCCAAGCTGGGCCTGGAAGGCATATTCCTTCAATGGAATTGCCGCAGACTCTGGGCCAACTGGGAGGAGCTGCAGAGGCTCGTCTCCTCCTATTCCCCATTAGCTATCTTTTTGTAGGAGACCATGCTGGGCACATGCCCCGTACAGACCCTCCCTGGGTATAAGGGTTTTGCGACTCCACTATCACAGGATGGGGGCTGGGCTGGAGGATCTGCGATTTACACCTGGCACAATGTCTCTGTTCACTTTAGATACCTCCTTTCAGGCAGTAGCTGTGCAGCTGCACCTTGATAGGAGGTATACTATCATTTCTGCGTATATTCCACCGTCGGCTGACTTCAACGCCGGGGTATTCTGCCGTGTCGTGGCGCGGTTGCTGAAGCCCTTTCTCTTGCTTGGAGATCTGAATGGCAGACATCCTCTCTGGGGGGATTACTCAATAAATCCCAGGCGACAAGTCCTTGCCGATCTGATCCAAGAGCTTGAGATTGATTTCCTAAATGTGGATGAGTGTACGCATCAATGCCTGAGAACCGCTTCATTTTCTTGCCTTGATTTATCCTTGTGCTCTTCGGATGCACAGCCTGATTTTGATTGAGGGGTGGTCGATGACCTCCATGGTAGTAATCACTTTCCCATTCAAATATGATTTTCAGGGCAACTGCCGCCTGAGAGTCCACCTCAGTGGTGCTTGGCGCAGGCGCGGTGGCCTGCATTTCAGGAAATGACTGAATTCTCTATCTCAGTCGAGGAGTTTAGGTCGGTAGATGAGGCTGTTGAGTTCTTCTCCGGTAGCCTTATCGCCGCGGGCCTGACTACTATTCCCAGAACGTCTGGCCGTCTTGTACGCCAACCACTCCCGTGGTGGTCGGCCGAGTGTGAGACGGCCCTCAAACAGAAGCGTTATGCCTACATGCGCTATAAGCGCCGCCCGAACGATTTCACTGTCATTGAATTTCGTCGGGCTAGGGATAGGTTCCAGTATATTTCAAAGCACACTCGCCGCTCTCCTTGGCAGGCATACGTGTTTTCACTTAACGGGAAGACCCCTCTAGCAGAGGTGTGGAAGCGAGTCAAAAGGATTCGCGGCAAGTTCTTGTAGGATTCCCCTCCCGTTCTCCAGGAGAATGGGATCGCAATCTCAGACCCTGCGTCCGTGGCGGAATCCTTCGCGACCGCTTTCTCCAGCCGGGATGCTGCTCCGCCATCATTGAATGCACGTCGTGATGTCGCGGAAGGCCGCCGACTGGACTTTACCTCCAGAGGCGGAGAACCCTTGAACGACAGGTTTACTGTGAGTGAGTTGCGTTCCGCTCTTGCTTCGTGCTCGGACACCACCCATGGTCCGGACGATGTCCCGTACGCCATGCTTCGAAACCTAGGTGAGCGAGACATGGCCTTTCTGTTAGTTTTGTTCAACAGGATCTGGGTGGAGGGTCTCCTCCCAGATTCCTGGCGAATCGCTACTGTGCTCGCCTTTCGCAAACAGGGAAGAGATCAGTCTACACCGGCCGGTTTCCGCCAAATCTCTCTAGCCTCTTGTGTGTGCAATTTGATGGAGAAATTGGTAAATGTTAGATTAGCCTTTTTCCTGGACAGCGGAAGCCATCTGTCTTCTGTACAGCGCGGCTTCCGCAAGTTCCACTCCACGTCGGATGCTCTGCTCCAACTGGAAAATGCCGTCTGCAAGGCCTTCCTTCGTAGACAGAGCACTACACCACGGTGTTTTTCGATCTGGAGAAGGCCTATGATACCGCATGGCGAATCGGTATCATGGAGACTCTCCACACGATGGGGGCGAGGGACGCCTTGCAATGTTTTATCTGAATTTTTGCGAGATCGTCGATTCCGCGTACGAGTGGGGCGAGCCCTCTCCGGCCCAATGGAGCAGGAAGAGTGTGTCCCGCAGGGAAGTGTCCTCAGTGTCACACTATTTGCCCTGAGTATCAACGGCATCACCTCGGTGCTGCCGGAAGATGCTCTCGCTACGCTCTACGTGGACGACCTTTCGATCTCTTTTGGCGCACACAGGTTTCGGTTTTCCTTGGCCAAGACTAAGGTGGTGCACTTCTGCCGCCATCCACGGCTCCACCCCGACCTAGATTTGTTTCTTAATGGGGTGCGCCTGGAAGTGGTTGAATCGCACCGTTTCCTCACCTGGGAGGCTCATATTCGCAGCCTTAGGGTCTCCTATACCCGCGCCATGGATATTCTCTGTTCCCTGACGGTCAGCGCTTGGGGCGCTGATAGGGCTACTGCCTTACTTTTTTATCGATCCTTTGTTCGTTCGAAGCTCGACTAAGGATGCGAGTTTATTGCGGAAGGTGGACTCGATCTTGCCTTCGTTTTGTGACCGGTGCCTTCCGTACTTCCCTCATTGAGAGCCTGTTGTTTGATGCTGGGGAGATGCTACTCGCTCTACGCCGCGTACAGTGCATCACTCGCCTGTACGCGCGAGCCCGGCGCCTCCCTCAATCGCCAACAGCTCTCACTGCATCCACAGCTGATCTCGACCGTGCCTATGCCGCCGAGAGACGCCAGTCATACCCTAAGCCTTTAGGTTTAGGGCCAAGTAACTCCTTCGAGAGCTAGGTATAGCTCTCGGGCCGGTGGCGCCCCTGATTCTGCCCAGGACGCCACCCTGGAGGGTACCACATTTGGCTATTTGTCCCCACGCCTTTGCTCCCAAAGCTTGTACAGCGCCGGGAGTAGTGCGTTCGACCATTTTGGAGCACACCTCGTGTCACGCTGGAACCGTGCCAGTGTATACGGATGGCTCCAAGTCCCAAGAGGGGGTCGGCTTCCACCTCGTATTCCCTCTGTTTGAAGTCAGCAGGGCTCTGCCAGGCGCTGCGTCTGTCTTCACGTACGATGCTGGTGGCAATACACCACTCGGTACGGGAGATTACGTGACGTGCCCGGTTCGGAGACCGGATTGTGATCTATAGCGACTCACAAAGCGCCCTGAGTGCTCTCGGGGCATTGGAATCTCCGCATCCCCTGGTTCGCGATATCCGTGATGCCACGGTTTTGGCAAGCCGGGCGGATGTCGAGATTATCTTCTGCTGGGTTCCTGGACATGAAGGAATTGTGGGGAATGAGGGCGCCAGAGTCCGCTAGGACCGGGAGACCGGACCAGTGTTTCGCTCTTCCTCACACCGACTACATGGCAGGAATACGGGCAGCTCTTCGGACTGCTTGGCAAAGAAGATGGGAGACGGTCGAAGGGAACGTAAAGTGTCGTGCCATTGCGCCGCGACTGTTCCCATGGATCTATTCCCCAATGCCGCGACTGCTTCAGGTCGCTTTCTGTCGTCCCCGAATCGGGCACACTCGTGTGACGCATCGCTATTTGATGGAGTGCTCGCCAGCGCCCTATTGTTACGACTGCGTCGTCCCCCAGACTGTTTGGCACATTCTTGTTGAATGTCCCAGTCTGGGTGATCTTCGCGCACGATACCTGTCCCGGTACCGGGATGGGTGGAGTCGCTACCGCCTGTCCCTTCTACTCGGAATGGATTTGTGCATACCAACCTGTGTACTTTTAGACTTTTTGGAGGAGGCCGGCCTTCTCCCTATTATTTAAAATAATAATATTTCTTCAATTTGTTTGTTTTGCTTTTGTTTTTCCTTTTTTTTTATTCTGGCTTTTAATGTACCCTAGATTTAGGCTGGCTTGAGTGCAGGTGCATTCCTAGAAGGCAGTCGCCAGATGACATAAAATTTTCCTTTTTTTTTTTAAATCTAGCCAGGATGCTGCTCCGCCAGCATTCAATGCATTTCTTGATGTTGCGGAAAGCCGCTGACTGGACTTTACCTCCAGGGTTAATTATATGTACTTTGATTCTCTTTATCATAAGTAGTTAGCCATTTATTGACTTCAAGAACCTTCACTGTACATTGGATCATTCCATATTTATTTATTTTTCAATGACATTTACTATAGTCTTGTGTCCCCATATATTTGCTCTAGTTGATGTGTATTTACTCGTAGGTTTTGATTGTGGGAATATATATATATATATATATATATATATATATATATATTCATTCTTATAAAGGAGAAAAAAAACAACAAGTATCTGTATTTCCTTGAGCCTCCTTCCGATCTAGCAGGTGTCTCACGAGTGAGTGTACAGACCCTTGTGGCGGGTGGTTTCCGGCACTGGCTGCTACATCTTCGCAGCTTACACTTACTTTTTTTTTCTTCTTTTTGCGGGCATGGCCAGATACTGAGAGTGGAGATGGGCCTCCCAGCACCTGGACACCCCTTTTTGTTTTTTTTGGCTTTGGCTTCTTTGGTGCTTTGGTTGCCCCTTTTTTTTAAATGACTAAGTGTGAGTATGGTGACTATGCCCCTGGTAGCAGTTTGCTAGATTAGCACCTTGTATTTTAAAAATGGCAGAGCTATTTGGGAGGAGTTGCAGAGGCTTATCTCGCACTTTCCTATAGCTGTCTGCCTTCAGGAGACTGGGTGCATCCCTACCCTGCTGACCCTCCCAGGACATCAGGGTTCCGCACCTCTACTACCCCTGGATGGAGGTTGGGCTGGTGAAGACGCACTATACACCTGATGTGATCTGTTTTTTTCTTAGTCTCTCAACACCTCCCTCCTGGTAATCATATTCCAGCTACACCATGACAGGAGTTCTCTTATTTCAATGTACGAGGGGCGGTCAATAAGTTTTGCAAATCAGTAGGGCAAAACAGAGGAAGGGGGATGGCTGTTTGTGGGGGTGTTAGGACAAGTTATGACAAGTCAGGACCTGCAGCCGCACGCTCCTGCCTTGTCTATTTAAGAAGCAGTAGCTGATCGCAGATCGTCAGTTACAAATTTTTCAACAATGGAGAAGGTTGAGCACCGCGCTGTAATCAAATTTTTGACCAAGGAAGGCAAGAATGCAAAAGAGATCCATGAACGCATGGTTGCAGTGTACACCGACACCGCCCCTTCCTATGCAACCATTGCTCGCTGGAATTCGGGGTTCCGCCATGGTCGTGAGTCCCTTGAAGATGATCCCCGTCCAGGAGGCCCATCAGATGTGACCAACAAGGACAATGTGGCCCGTGTGGAGAGGATGAAGATCGAAGAAATTGAGCGAGAACTTGGAATATCACATGGAAGTGTTATCAATATTATCCAGGACAATTTGACTCTGACCAAGGTCTCTGCCCATTGGGTCCCTAGAAACCTCACGAAACCTCACACCCCATGATTGACTTCAACATTGTCAAAGTCCACAAGACCAGATTTGCACAAGCTGCCCTGCATGAGTGCAGATTCGGGGAGCTCAACCATCTCCCCTAGAGTCCAGGTCTGGCCCCTAGCAACTACTTTTTATTCCACCAGCTCAAGCCTGCACTGCATGGACGCCGGTTTGGGGACGATGAAGATGTCCAGCTCGCCGTCCAGGAGTGGATTGAACAGCAGTCGGGAGATTTCTGGTTGTCGGGAATTCGAAGCCTCAGGGACAAGAGGCGCAAGTGCATTGAAGTCGAGGGTAGTTATATTGAAAAATAATAAAACACTTTTCCTCATATCTCGTTTCCTTATATCCAAATTGCAAAATTTATTGACTGCCCCTTGTACCTTCCACCATCAGCTGACTTTGACAATGTGGAGTTCTGCTGTGTTGCAATGTGATTTTTGAGGCTCTATCTGCTGCTTGGGTACCTGAAGGGTAGATAAAAACCACCACTTCTTGAGCTACCACTTCAGTGGTGCAGTGATTGACACAGTGGTCCACTGAGGAAAGGATTAATATTTGTCTCATTTAAGGAATTTTAATCATTAGATAAGGATAACTTTTATTCCTCATCCAGCCAGTTTGTACACTGAACACTGGTAGCCTACCTACTGTGATGGCCCTCCAAGAGAAGCAATGCATGTATAAGTCCTACAGAGGTTGTAAATGATTTCATCCTGCAAATTTTACTGTATAAGGGCCAAATTTTGTTTCATTTCAAAGCACACCTGCTGATCTTGGTAAGCATGTGTTTTCACTCAATGGGAAGACCCCTCATCCAGATGTGTGGAAGTATGTCCAGAGTAAGTTATCGCAAGAAATCCCTCCCTGTCCTCCAGGAAGGCACAACTACTGTATCAGACTGTATGTGGCAGAGTTCCTCATGTCCACATTCTCTAACTGGGATGATACTGCCCTAGTATTTAAAGCACATTGCATAGTTGCTGAGGGCTGCCAACTAGATCACCTCCAGAGGTGGTGAACCCTTAAATGACATGTATTTGCTGAGTAGTGAGTTGCATTTCACTGTCTTGATGCAGAGATGTGGTGTCACTGCTTGTACCCAAGACATCATCTGCATGGATAACTTCCACTGATCTAAATGATGTTACATAATATGCCATGCTTGGACACAGTTTGTAGGGTATGGCTGGTCTTCTAGCTCTCTGTATAACACGATCTGGTCAGAGGTTATCTTCCCATAATCATGTCAAATGTCTACTGTGCTTTTTGTAAATCAAGGACAGCATTCCAATTTACCTTGTTTTGCCCAATTTCTCTACCACGCTGTGTGTAAAAGTTAATGAAGAAATTGGTAGATATTAGGTTAGCTTATTTCCTAGACAGAGGTCACCTGTCCTCAGCAGAGTGTTGTTTCCATAAATTCTACTCTAGTCCGCTAGGAAACTCTTTTGAGAGTTTGCTGTAACTTTCATCTCAGTAGTGTCTCTGCTTGTACCCAAGAAACCATCTCTGAGGCTACTACTATCTTTGAACATTTGCCTTTGTTCCAAATGCTTCTACAGTAACAGGAGTATTACATTCATATTTCTTGGAGCGCATATTATGTACAGGAACTGCACCATTGAACACAGATGCTCCTCTTCTGAAAGGGGAATTAGCTTCCATTCTATCTCCCCTATGTTTCAAGCCAAATGTCTCTTCTTGGTGCCATCTTTCTTTACTGGTGAGCTGCTTGCAAAACAATGTCCTGTTTGGACACCGAATTATGGTTTATAACAACTCAATGTGCAAAGTGCCTTTGGGGCATTGAAATCTGTGCACCCCCTTGTTTGCAGTATCTATGATGCCATAGCTCCTGCAAGTTGAGACAATGTTGAGATTGGCCTTTGCATGGTCTTTGGACATGTAGAGGTTGCAGGAAATCAGTGTCAGTTGTTTTTCTCTTCCCACTCTGACTACATTGCATGAATCATGTCCATCCTTCATACTGCTGATATCCTGTACCTGGTTTTGCCATGTGGAAGTTTTTTCATTGTTGATGTTGCCACTTTGCTTTTTAGTCTCCTCTTTCTTTGTTTTTTGCAGAGTGGTGGGGGCCTTTTTATTTGTTTTAGTTTAGAAAGCCTGGCCTAGAGACGTGCTTTTTGTCATTTCAACTGCTGTACCCTCACTGGCAGCCGTATTCTGGTGACTGTCATCAAGGGTACACTCACCACCTGTATGATACAAATAGGCCTTGAAGTTGACACTCTTCAGCAAAGTTATAGATTGCTTTTTTGGTGCTTCTTGTATCTTAGCTTGAGATTGATGGTTAAGAAACAGGCTTTTGTAGTTGATATGGCAGTGTTTGGGTAGCGATTGTTTCCCAGGAGTATAACTAGATGCTATATTTTGGCATCATTATCAAGGTTTGTGTTTCCTACATGGTATGTTTATCTGGTGTTCTCATTCATCTTCATAGCTCTTATCACAAGGTCCTCCAAGCATGTGGCATCCTGTCAGTAATATCTCTCTGTTAGTCTGATCTTCATCTCATTTAGTTCATGCTCATTTATGATAATGTACCTACCTTTTTTTCCTTGGCTTTTAGATTATTGTGCTTTTATTTCTAAGTTTGGTTAATTCTCTTTTTTCTAAGCTGCTGCTTCTCATACCCATATTCCATTTCTTAATGAAAAGCATCAAAGTCTACTTTGTTCTTTTTGTCTTTCAAACATAGGTGAATTTCTTTTATATTTTATTTTTTATTCTTTGTGAAAGAGCACTTGGAATCATCATTTCAATGTTTGTATTTTAGGCTTTTAGCACATGATTCTTTTTCCCCTCCAGTGTGTTTTATATCTTATACCACCCCATTCCTCTTGACACCCTGGCTAATTTATCATTTTTCTTTTGTTGATTTATTTTACATTTGATATTTTTCATAACCCCAGAACCAACTGATGCCCCAACCAATTTTAGAGAAGTTTACAAGTGATAATGATGAAATGATTCTAGAAGATGAGCTTCAGAGAATTCAGCTTGAAGGAAATCTTAGTATTTCAGGATTGGTGACAGGTAGCTAGTCCTCTTTTTTTTTTTGACTACTCAGCTAAGAATATTTCTGCCCTCTAAATTTAGATCTTCATTTCTCTTTTTTGTAATAAGGATCCTTATTTTTCTACCATTTGCCCCCTTTTTTTCTATACTAAATTTCACTCACAAGTTTGCTATGTACCATTTCACTTCTTTTTTTTACTAAAACATCAAACTTTGTATTTCTGTACTTATAGAGCTAGTAGATACATTTTTGTTTGGTGTTTTCTTCTAGAGCTCTGCCATATTATCCAATAACAGTATTGGTATGCATGACTTCCATTGGATTGAAAAACTCTGTAAGACATGAGTAAAATTTGGGGTAAAAAAAGCAATAGACTACCTAAAAGTTGTTCAGGTTGTCAGTATATCCCCATAGCTGGCATGATTGGTTGGTTGTATAAAGAAATCAGCATGTACTTATATTACTGAAGTTCTGGGTAATGTCCATAACCATGACAGGGTGACTCTTGTGGTTCTTGGGAGGGACAGCATAATAGGATTAATTAATTTCAAGGGTTTAATCAGTATAATTGTAGGGCAGATGTGGTGATTTCAGTGTAGGGGTAGGGAGTATGTAGGTTAGTCAGAATCTTATAGTTAGTGGTGACAGATGCTTTTTTGTTGTAACAGATGAAGGTGCAGTGTAATAATGGGCTATACGGTTGGTAGGGATCTGGGCTCTTCTGATAGATTTGGATTCATACTGTATCAAGATAGAAATGGATTGGTAGGATTTGCCTTCCTGGCTGCCCCACCCTGATAATGGGACTCAGCGCACCGTCTAGCCCCAGCTTAGCCTCTTCTCCCTCTTTCTGACACCCTGTCTTCTTACCCTGCTTCCTCACTTTCCATACAACCTCCCACACAACTTTCTCTGGTCAGCCTTTAATTTCACAGGGTAGATACCGACCAGCTTCCTCTCACCCAACCAACCCAGATCGGGGCTGAGGTGGGAGGGGACAATGCCCTCTCACCCCTGAGCTCCAGGTTTGCTGGCCAAAGACAAGATGACCAAGGGTATCTTGAATGGGACCTGTGATATCTTGCGGGGTGGGTACATGGAAGCCCCCCTTCCCCTCCGAGATAGACATCCGTCCCTGAGGTGACCCAGCCCCACATGGTAGGATCTTTCATGGGGTCAAATGCAGGCTCAGTGCCAAACACAAAACCCAAGTCCGCCCCTGTGAAAGCTTCTCCTCAGGCGGCGTGGGTGCCCGAAGCCTTACAAGGAGAGTTGGGATCTCTTCTCTCGGGTGGTGGCCCTACGACAGCCAAGCCCTTCTCCATTTCAGGGAAAGATCTTGCTGTGCTCAGCCCACCTGACTCAGGGGCTCTGGCCGGCTGAGGGCAAAAGCGGGTTCATTCCCCACCCTCTTCTCATAAAATAAAAGAAAAGACAAAAAAAAAAAGACTGGGCTCATCTCCTCCCGCGGGAGCTGCGTGGATGGATGATCTAGTGCCATTTCGGTAAGCGACCAAACCAAGATTGGCACCTACGGCCCTGTTGCTCCCCCGGCTGGGAAGTCCCAGACCAAGACAAAAAGTGAGTAGACCAGAGCTTCAATTATGTCGGGGCACCTCATTCATAGGTTACTTGGCATTTTTTAGCACGCTGGTTTCAAACACTTCCCGTTTATTCGCTCCACTGATGGCAGCATGTTGGCTAAGGGCAACATGACCCATCAGAGGAGAGCTTTAGCTAGCGTGACTGGTAGAGAGCCGAAGGTGACCCATTTCTCGGATGGTAGCCTTCTGGCGAATGCTTCGAATCCCTCCGAGGCGGCCATGATTAGTGCCTTTTGGACATGTGATTGTGATCCTGCACTCTACCAGGAACTTCATGAAAGTATTAGTTTATATGAGGGAACTCATGGACTAGTCTATAGATGACATCACCTTATAGCTGGCTGACCATGTAGTGGTCAAGGTTGAACGTATGATGAGAAAATGGAGGGGCCTAGAGACCCACCCCTACACTTGTCACGTTCGACTGTGACAAGCTCCCTGAGTCGGTGCGTGCCGGTTGGCATGGCTACCGCGTGAAGGCATTCGTGCCACTGCCGCGGAGGTGCTACTACTGCCACAGCTTCGGCCATACTAATCGCTCTTGTAGATGCACAAAGTCGGGGTTACCCGAAGTCTGTGCAAGTTGCTCCAGGGCTGCACATGATAAGTCCAAATATTGTGTGGCAAAGTGTGTCAATTGCGGAGAGCCGCACGCCGCTTCTTTGAAGCAATGTAGTGAGTGTCTCCTTGAGAAAGAAATTCTGGCCATTTAGGCTCAGGATCGTCTCATTTCGCGAGGCTAAGGACATGGTCCTGGCACACCCGGCGTTGCATGGGACGTCCTATGCCTCAATGGTTGGAAAGACACCCTCTGCTCCTGACCTCTCCAGCCTTACGAGCACGTTCGTTTCCACGGCTATTCGGAACCCTTCTGCAGGTTCTACCCATTCCGGGCGCTCTCGTGGTAAAGGTGGCAGCACAAAGGGTTCACACCTAGTCCCGGCTAAAACCAGAGGTCCCCTCCCTCTCCCCAGCGTGACAGTTTCCCGTAAGGCAAAATGGCCGCGCGCGTCCACCGAGTCGTTAGACTTAGAAGGCAACACCTCTGAAGTTGGTCGTGAGGCCATTTTCCAGGGTTCCGAAAGCTGCCTCCCAGAAATGAGGACAGCACCAAAGGAGCATAGGCTCCTTCACCGACACCCATTGGTAGGCTGGGTGGCTCGGAGACGGTGGATCCTCGAAAAGAAGGCCCCCTGCCTCCGAAGCCATCCTGCTCGCCTAAGGTTTCGAGGCGGAGAGAGGAAAAGACGCATGACGAGCCCGACCTATCCCAATAAGTCCTCGGAAGGCGACAGCGCTCGGGGTTCTACCTCTTGGAAGCGTACAGCCATTCCTGTGAGGGTCTCTCCTTGAAGAGGGCCCCTGCCTCTCCTCCGAGCTAGGCTTGGAGGGCATATTTCTTCAATGGAATTGCCACGCACTCCGAGCCAACTGGGAGGAGCTGCGGCGGCTCGTCTCGTCCCATTCTCCGTTAGCTATCTTTTGCCGGAGACCATGCTGGGCGCGTGCTTCCTGCCCACCCTCCTGGGGTATAAAGGTTTTGCGACCCCACCACCACGGTACGGGTGGACGGACAGGAGGATGCGTGATTTACACCCGGCATGATGTCCCCATTCTTCTGTTTGCATTAGATACCTCTTTCCAGGCAGTAGCGTAGCAGCTGCACCTAGATAAGGAGTATATTCTTATTTCCGCGTACATTCCACCGTCAGCCGAATTCGACGAGGGGGACTTCCGCCGCATTATGGCACGGTTGCTGAGGCCCTTCCTCTTGCTCGGAGATCCGAACGCTAGACACCCCCCTCTGTGGGTATCCCAGGGGACAAGTCCTTGCCGAGCTTGAGATAGGTATTCTAAATGTGGATGAGTTTACCTATCACTGCCCGAGAACTGCTCATTTTCCTGCCTCGATTTATCTTTGTCCTCTCGAGATGCACAGCATTATTTTAGTTGGGTGGTGATCGATGACCTCCATGGTAGTGATCACTTTCCCATTCAAATATTTTCCTCGCCGCTGCAGCCCTAGAGCCCGCCCCGGCGGTGCTTTCAGCCGGCGCGGTGGTCTGCATTTGAAGAAATGACTGATTTCTCTATCTCAGTTGAGGATTTTAGGTCGGTTGATGAGGCCTTGAGTTCTTTCCCGGCAGCCTCATCGCCGCGGGCATAACTACTATTCCTAGAAGGTCTGGCCGTTTTGCACGCCGACCACTCCTGTGGTGGTCAACCGAGTGTGAGACGGCCCTCAAACAGAAGCGTTATGCCTGCATGCGCTATAAGCGCCGCCAAAATTATTTTACTATCGGTGAATTCCGTCGCTCTAGGACTAGGTCCGGTATATTTCGAAGCACGCCCGCCGCTCTTCTTGGCAGGCATACGTGTCTTCACTTAACAGGAAACCCCCTCTAGCAGAGGTATGGAAGCGAGTCAAAAGGATTAGGGGCAAGTTCTTGTAGGACCCCCCTCCCGTTCTCCAGGAGAATGGGACCGCAATCTTGGACCCCGCGTTCGTGGCGGAATCCTTCGTGACCGCTCTCTCCACATTCTAGCCGGGATGCTGATCCGCCAGCATTCAATGCACGTCTTGATGTCGCGCAAAGCTGCCGACTGGACTTTACCTCGAGAGGCGGGAAACCGTTCAACGACAGGTATACTCTTAGCGGGTTGGGTTCCGCTCTCGCTTCGTGCGCGGACACCGCCCATGGTCCGGGCGATGTCCCATAGCCATGCTTCGACACCTGGGTGAGTGAGGCATGGTATTTCTGTTAGATTTGTTCAAAAGGATCCAGGTAGAGGGTAGCCTCCCAGATAACTGGGGAATCGCTACTGTGCCCGCTTTTCACAAACCGGGAAGAGATCACTCTTCCCGACCGTTTCCGCCCAATCTCTCTAACCTCCTTATTGTGCAAGTAATTGAGAAATTGGTAAATGTTAGATTAGCTTTTTTTCTGAACAGCGGAGGCCATTTGTCTCTGGAACAGTGTGGCTTCCGTAAGTTCCACTCCACGTCGGATGCTCTGCTCCGACTGGAAAATGCCATCTGCGACTCTACGGTATTTTTCGATCTTTTCGATCTAGAGAAGGCTTATGATACTGCATGGCGATACAGTATTATGAAGACTCTCCACACGATGGCGGCGAGGAGACGCCTCCCAATCTTTAAATCTGAATTAGGTGAGATCGTCGATTCCGCGTACCGGTGGGGGGAGCCCTTTCCGGCCCAATGGAGCAGGAAGCGGTGGTCCCGCAGTGAAGTGTCCTCAATGTCACACTTTGCCCTGAACATCAAGGGCATCACCTCGGTGCTGCCGGAAGATGTTCTCGCTACACTCTACGCGGACGTCCTTTCGATCTCTTTTGTCGCAACCCAGATGTCGACTCCAACAGGCATTGAACCGCATGGGCTTCGGTTTTTCTTGGCCAAGACTAAGGTGGTGCACTTCTACCGCCATCCATGGCTCCACCCTGACCCAGACTTGCTTCTAAATGTGTTGCGCCTGGAAGCTTTGGACTCGTACCCGCGCCTTGGATATTCTTCGTTCCGTCACCTTATGCGGCGCTGATAGGGATACTGCCTATTTTTTATCGATCCTTTGTTCGATGCGAGTTTTATGCATCCGCAGCCGAGCGTGTATTGCAGAAGGTGGACTCGATCCACCACTGCGGCCTTAGTCTAGCTCCGGTGCCTTCCGCACTTACTCCATTTAGAGCCTACTTGACGTTTGGGAAATGCCGCTTGCCCTATGCTGTGCACAGTGCATTATTCGCCTCTACACAAGAGCTCAGCGACTCCTTCAGTATATAACAGCTCTCACTGCATTCGCAGCAGATCTTGACGTAGCCTATGCCACCGAGAGATGCCTTTCATACCTTAAGCCCTTCCTATTTAGTTCCAGGAAACTCCTTTGAGAGCTAGGTATAGCTCTCGGGCCCCGGGCGCCCCTAGTTCTACCCAGATCACCACCCTAGAGGGTACAACCTTTGACCATTTGTCGCCAAGTGCCAAGGTTTGTGCCCTTCGAGACGCCAAGTCAACAAGGCCCGCCTGTTCAGAAAGAGAACAACGTTAGAACAGCCATTGTTCTTTGAGCCCGTTTGACAAGAGACGGTTCTCACCCCCCTCCCTGTTGTTCAGAAAGAGGACAACGTTAGAACAGCCATTGTTCTTCAAGCCCGTGCGTCAAGAAACGGTTCTTGTTCCCAAGACATCACGTCCGGATAATTTAATTCCCCCCTTTTTAACGTTCTTCAAGAGAATGCTTGGTTTCAACAATAACTTCCATTGTTCATCTAGAACATCTCGGATTTGCTGTCACAAGGATCGCTCGTACTTCCGAGCCCCACTTCGCTCTCACTCCTCGAAGACTATCCTTGCCCCTCATTAAGGACAACCCCCCGAAGAACCCTTCTGCTGGAAATCGCCAGTGGACCGAAGATTCCTTCGCATCGTCTTCCTCTGCACAACAACTTTGTAATTACGTTAGCTGAGCATTACCTTTAATCATTTAACCTTTTGTCAACGCAAACCTGTGCTTTAAATGGTTTTGCGAACCATTTCCCCCTTTATTTTTTTGTTTGTTTACCTCTTTAAATCTCTCCAAATCTTAATCCTCAGATTAGTCAGATGTTCCCACGACCCTTTTTCATTCCCCGTTTATGTAAACATTTTCTTTGTGTGTTGTTAATAGTTTAATTAATAAAACTATTTTATTAATGGTAGCCATATTATTTATCCTTTGTGCAGTTCCACTTCTTAAGCATATTGAAGATAAATAAGCCGCTGTTCCAGCCCCCCGTCCCTTTTGGACTAACCTCGGTCAATCAGATTACCATGCACTCAAAATATTAGAATAATTCCCTCAACGAATAGTTATATATGTTATATCTTCGAGAGGCTATTCTACGACATATATATATATACTATTTAAATTTGGTGTCAAGTGTGTAAGGTTTAACGCTATATCTTTGCAAACACTAGTCTCAATCGGGTGAAGCATAGTGTTATGCATTATAAGAATAGAGTATAGTAGTTCCCTTTTGTTTTAACAATTGCTATTCCCTTTTTGAAACTTAAGAAGCTGGAGTAGCTCAAGGAACTGTTATAATAATTTGTTTGTGTTTTTTTGTGTTATTTTAGTCATTGGTTATCTAGGTCGAGAAACCAATCACGAATAGATCAGTGCCCATATTTAGGTAGGCCAATTCTCTAGAAGGCATAATTCTTATCGCAAGGAATTTAGTTGGTTGACTATTGCGCCCCCAAGTGCAAATGTGACTCAGTTTGAAATCTTCAAAGCGCAAGGAGAATCCTTGGGACTTTCCGGAAGAGAATTGATTGAGTATGTTCAAGATGAGCAATGAACAGAAAGAGAAAAGTTAAGAGAAGTAAGGCAAAGAAAAGGAAAAATCCAACGAGAAGAGAAAGAGAAATCCAATGAGAAGAAAGAGAAATAGAGGAACGGAAAAGACAAGCTGAGCTTCACCATCATCTTGAAATGGCTCGTGTAGATGCTGAAACCCAATCGGTAAGTTCACGTTCCGAAGCCCCGCCTAATCTCCCACTTAATCTCCCCAATTTCAGGGAATGAGAGGATTTCTGAGCATTTTTAGCACACTTCGAAAAGATCCTCGAGATCAATAACCTGGATTTGGAGGCTGAAGGTGTAGTAAGATTACTTTCCCTTTTAAATTGTAAATTGCGCGACATTTTCATATTTCTACCATCTGAATGTACAATTGAGTACAGCACCTTAAAAGCTGAGTTATTGGCCGCTCATAATATGACTCCCGATTTCTACCCACAAGAATTTCGAGGAGGTCGTATTAAACCCGGACAGACGTTCCGTCAATTCGGATACATTCTTCAGAGGAATTTTAAATTCGGTTAGAATCCTCAAAGGTTGATCCTGACTACGAGTCCTTAACAGACTTCGTGTTGCAGGATCAATTTTTGGCGTCTCTTCCGACGGAGATCCGCGCGTTCGTCAAGGATCGTGGGTGTCAGACCTTAAGAATGTACCGAAGAAGCGGCTGTCTATGCCGCAAGCCATAATTTATACCCCAAGGAGAATCGAAATTCTCATCAAGCCCCCTACCAGGAAAGAAGGAAGGATTCGCGCCCCTTTCCAGGAAAGCCGACGAAGTTTCCGGGCCCTGTAAAACCCCAAAACCTCATATGCTTCACCTGCGGTGTAGAAAACCACATGAGCTGGAATTGCCCCCAAAATTCTAGACTTAAAAGCGGACCAGCCCACCAAGTTCACCAGATTAATGCCACCCCGGCTTTCCCGGTGGTGCAGACCCAATCATCAACTTCTCGCCCTCCATCAGGCCACCAGGTAAATTTTATTTTTGATAAAAGTTCCCCGGGAACTTTGAAATTTGAGGAGGGCAGCGTGAACGGCTGCCGTGTATCTACTCTCGTCAGGGACACAGGATGCACGTGTTTCATCGTGTCCGACGAGCTCCTTCCCCCCAGTGGACCCTAACCACGAAAAATTTGCGGTGGTACATGACTACCTTGGGCGGGCGAACCGATTTCCCGTCGTTAGATGTTACCTACAGTGTCAGTATTATGATGGCTGGGCTGAAGTCATTTCAGCACCCATAAATTTTTGTTCCGTACTTATAGGACAGAGCCCTCAAGTAAGCTCCGACCCTGTGTCCCAGGCCGTCCTTACTCGAGGCCGAGCTAAGAAGGAAGCTCAGGAGTCCGTCCCCCTCAGAACCCCGATACCGTCCGAATTCTCAGAGATCCTTCACCAGGACTTTAGGTCCGCACAAAAGGAGTGTGAAGCACTAACACCCTTATGGGGTAAGGCCCAAAACAAGGACACGGAGACTGTCCGTGGACCCAAAGTAATAAGGTACCTGGAGCAAGGTGGTCTACTTTACCGATCCGCCGAGGACAGTAATAACGCTGTTACGACTGTCTTATGACTTCCACGATCCCATGTACCTATAGTGCTCAAAATAGCTCATGACAGCATCTTTTCTGGTCATTTTAGTCGTACTAAAACGGGTCAGCGTATTTGTAAATATTTTTATTGGCCGGGTACTGCAGCTGACATCTTAAAGCTTGTCGATCGTGCGATGTGTGTCAGAAGACGTCCGCTAAGGGGCGGGTCAAACCTGCTCCCTTACAAAGGGGACCAGTCATAACTGAACCCTTCTCCAAAGTGGCCATCGACCTGGTTGGCCCTATCCACCCCCCTTCGAGCGAAGGGCACAGCTATATTTTTACCTTAGTTGACTTTGCTACCCGTTTTCCCGAGGCTGTCCCCCTTCGCCGAATCGATAGTATTTCTTGCGCCGAGGCCTTCATTTCCATCTTTTCAAGTGTAGGCGTCCCCAAGGAAATACTCAGACAGAGGACGACAATTCACCTCCGAGTTGATGGAGTACGTAGGGAAGCTGCTCATGGTAAAGCCCCTTTTTACCACCCCCTTCCGGCCACAGACAAACGGGATGTGCGAAAAATTAAATGGAAATTTAAAATCCATTATTAAGAAGATTTGTGCCGAGCAGCCCCGCGAATGGCACCGATATCTCCCGGTCGCCCTATTCGCCTATCGAGAAATTCCTCACCGTACATTAGGCGTCGCCCCGTTCGAGCTCCTTTATGGACGTAATGTACGCGGACCACTCAGCATTTTAAAGGAGTTGCTAATCAAGCCCCAACTGGATCAAGAACTCCAGTCATCCTACGCCTAGGTCTTGGATCTACGCCAGAGGCTCGAGAAATGCCCAAACATCGCCTATGAAAATGCCGATGTCAATTTGGAAAAATATAAAACCTACTTTGATGTCAGGTCTGAAGATCGGAAATTTTAACCCGGTGATGAAGTACTCCTGCTCCTTCCCACAACGAGTAATAAATTACTGAGCCAATGGAAAGCTCCGTACTCGGTCCGCGAGGTACGAGGACCGGTAGATTACCTCATTGGTACCCCAGCAGGCGATAAACTCTACCACGTCAACTTGTTGAAAAAGTACCACCGACGCGCCCATGGAGCATACGTTCGTAGCACTGGACGAAACATCGGCGCTTGAAGAGGATTACCCCACGGAGTCCCTTAATGTCATACAGACAGTGTGCATCCAACCTGATGCCGATTACCCTCTTCCTTTCCTGCCAGGCGAGTCTTTTGAACCCTCTGACCTGGATATCGACGCGCAGCTGACATCACATCAAAAGAGTCAGCTACAAGAATTATGTCAGTTCGACGACGTTATTTCAGAGAAGCCTGGATGCGCTACTAGTTTCGAGCATGATATTAAATTAACGACCTTAGAACCTGTCCGTTCAAAACCCTATCCCATGCCGATTCATTTACGCCAAGCTTTTAACGCCGAAGTCGATAATTTGATTAGTTTAGATATAATAGAAACTTCCACCTCTAGTTATTGTTCCCCAATCGTCATGGTCAAGAAACCTGATGGCTCTTATCGGATGTGCATCGACTTCCGGAAGTTAAATTCGGTAACTGTGTTCGCCCCGAGCCCATCCCGTTGGTAGATCAAAACCTCCACCTTTTTGAAGACGCTAAGTTCATCTCAGAACTTGATTTGTGCAAGGCGTATTACCAAATTTCCCTCCGGCCCGATGTGAAAGCATATACCACCTTTGCAACTGAGAAAGGCTTAATGCAATGTAAGCGCCTTCCTTTTGGCCTCGTGACCGCTTTTAGTAACTATAACCGTCTCATGAGAAGGTTGTTAGATGGACTTCCGAATGTCTCCTTTTACTTCGATAACGTCTACGTCGCTACTCGTGAATAGAGTCATCATTTAACCACCCTATTAGCTCTCTTCGAGCGACTGCGCGAAAATGGCCTCACCAAATGCCATTTTGCCCATGAAACCATAAAATACTTGTGTTTTAAAATAGGACAAAGCCAGTTAGGTCCACAGGAGGACAAGATTAAGGCAATCGCTGACATGCCCCTCCCGAATACTAAGAAGCAATTAAGATCATTCCTAGGATCAGCTTATTACTATCGGCGATTTGTCCCGAATTTCGCTTCAATTTCGGCGCCCCTCAGCACCCTTTTAAAAAAAAATTCCCCCGATCGACTACGTTGGAATGATGTCGCTGTTTCTCATTTTAACCAGCTCAAGAGTAAGTTCATTTCTGCCCCATTTTGAAGTTGCCCAACCCGGAAAAATCCTTTGAGATTAAGACCCACGCGAGCAACGAGGGCATTTGGAGGTGTACTCCTTCAATATGAGGATGACGGAACGAGTCATCCAGTTGCATATGCTAGTCACCAGTTATTACCCCGCGAAAAGAGATATGCCACTATAGAGAAGGAAGCTCTAGCTATTATTTGGGTTATTGACAAGTTTAAGATGTATTTCATAGGAAAAGAATTTCAGATAGGAACTGACCACCGCCCGTTGGCCTATATTCGGAATGTACGACACTCCAACGGCCGAATTATGCGCTGGAGTCCACTCTTGCAAGAGTACCAATTTAAGATAAATTACATAAAAGGTTCCGATAATCAGGTCGCTGACGCACTCAGTAGGAATGCATTACCAAATAGTGTAGATTAATTTGTAATTCGTAGGATTAGGATCTCCATGTATGTATATACCGTCTTGTACGACTTAAATTAGATTCTCCTGTAATATAATTAGTTAATGTATATGTCTGAATTTTGTGGCTCAATGTCATTTTTTTTCTCGTATGTGTATATATTTGTACCCATTAATTTACATATGAATTCTTTTGTCCCATATGTACTAATTTTATATTATTTCATTGTTCCATGTCTCTTTTATGGTTAAGTTTATATTAAGGGTTAGTTTCCCCTATAATTAAATGATCAACATAATCATATGTATTGAGGTAATACTAGAGCTAGGTGCATGAAGGTACGGTCGGTGCAAGGAAGTGAGTTCTCCAAAACGGAGCTCTATGATTGTCCCTTCTCTCTTTTTTTTCGAAGTGACAACTTCCCCTGGAATGGAGGGGTGTGATAGAACGGTCTGAGGCCGCTTTAATTCAGCCTCTATCACATGTTAACCATGCTTACCCACGTGCATCCTGCCTGCGAGAGGAAGCAGAAGAGCTTTATCTCCCATCATAGCCAATGTTTAATCAAGGAGGTTCACTTCCCCTTTTCGCCTCCATACGTCGATCTCGCCAGATTGAATTAGGCTTATGGGCAGATAAGGTATTTTCCCAGGCGCCACCAGGACATTCCTCCGAAGTCCCACGCTCAATTATCCCCTACGCCACGGAGATGGCTCCGGGTATTTATACAATAGCTTTTCCCAATTGAAGCAGATCAGATCCCGATTATCTCCGCGAGGCATCAAGCTGATCCGGTCTCCCTTGTGCACCTAGGAACTCTGCCGAGAAACCCCTTATTGTCCAGAAGAGGACAATATCCCTTGAGTGCCAAGGTTTGTGCCCTTCGAGACGCCAAGTCAACAAGGTCCTCCTGTTGTTCAGAAAGAGAACAACATTAGAATAACGTTCCGAATGTCTCCTTTTTACTTCGATAACGTCTACGTCGCTACTCGTGAATAGAGTCATCATTTAACCACCCTATTAGCTCTCTTCGAGCGACTGCGCGAAAATGGCCTCACCAAATGCTATTTTGCCCATGAAACCATAAAATACTTGGGTTTTAAAATAGGACAAAGCCAGTTAGGTCCACTGGATGACAAGATTAAGGCAATCGCTGACATGCCCCTCCCGAATACTAAGAAGCAATTAAGATCATTCCTAGGATCAGCTTCTTTCTATCGGCGATTTGTCCCGAATTTCGCTGCAATTTCGGCGCCCCTTAGCACCCTTTTAAAAAAAGAATTCCCCCGATCGACTACGTTGTAATGATGTCGCCCGTTGACAAGAAACGGTTCTCACCCCCCATCCCTTGTTGTTCAGAATGAGAACAACGTTAGAACAGCCATTGTTCTTCAAGCCCGTGCGTCAAGAAACGGTTCTCGTTCCCAAGACATCACTTCCGGATAATTTAATTCCCTCCTTTTCAACGTTCTTCAAGAGAACGCTTGGTTTCAACAATAACCTCCATTGTTCGTCTAGAACATCTCCGATTTGCTGTCACAAGGATCGCTCGTACTTCCGAGCCCCACTTCGCTCTCACTCCTCGAAGACAGTCCTTCCTTCTCGTTAAGGACAACCCCCCGAAGAACCCTTCTGCTGGAAATCGCCAGTGGACCGAAGATTCCTTCGCATCGTCTTCCTCTGCACAACAACTTTGTAATTACGTAAGCTGAGCATTACCTTTAATCATTTAACCTTTTGTCAACGCAACCCTGTGCTTTAAATGGTTTAGCAAACCATTCCCCCCGTTATTTTTTTGTTTGTTTACCTTTTTATATCTCTCCAAATCTTAATCCTCAGATTAGTCAGATGTTCCCACGACCCTTTTTCATTCCCCGTTTATGTAAACATTTTCTTTGTGTGTTTTTGATAGTTTAATTAATAAAACTCTAATTTATTAATGGTAGCCATATTATTTATCCTTTGCACAGTTCCACTTCTTAAGCATATTGAAGATAAATAAGCCGCTCCAGCCCCCCCATCCCTTTTGGACTAACCTCGGTCAATCAGATTACCACACACTCGAAATATTAGAATAATTTCCTCAACGAATAGTTATATATGGTTTATCGTTGAGAGCCTATTCTACGACAGGCACATTCTTGTCAAATGTCCCAGTCTGGGTGATCTTCTCGCACGTTACCTGTCCCGGTACTGGCATGGGTGGGGTCGCTACCGCCTGTCCCTTGTTCTCGGGATGGGTTCGTGCACACCGACCTGTCGACGTTTATACTTTTTGGAGGAGACGGCCTTCTCCCCGTTATTTAATATTAAAATATCGATCGCGGCCCCATAAGGGGCTCGGCGATTTGCCATCCTGGCCGCCATGCTGACGGGATCCAGCGCTCCGTCCGGCCCCAGCTTAGCCTCTCTTCCTTCCTTCAGATAGCCTGTATTTCTCTCCTACAACCTCTCCCACAACTTTCTCTGGTCAGCCTCTAATTTCACAGGGTAGAAGCTGACCTCCTTCCCAGCCAATCGTCCAATCGGGGGGGAGGGGACAATGTCCCCTAACCCCTGAGCTCCGGTCTGGGGTGGTTGGCTTTTAACAACCTGCTTCATCCCCACCCATACCTTCGTCACATCCCTTTTCCTCTCGTCTTCAAAATCTATATTTTTTATGCCGTGTTCAAGGTGGAGCCGCCATGCCGAAGGACTGCCAGGCCACCAGGCGGGAGTGGTGGTCCCAAATGGCGGCGCCTGGCTCTGCCGGGCCTGTAAGCACCTCTTGCAGTGCGGGCTACTGCAAGAGGTGGTGAGCGATTGCGTCCCATAAAACAAAGAGGGTCACCATACCCAATGAAGCAAAACAAAAACATCTCCCCTTATTCCCCCTAAAACAACGGAGCCGCCCTCGTGCAGCTCCACAGAAAAGATGGAGGTCTCCCCCCCTGTGCTTGCGCAGGGGACCCTCCATACCTCTTTAACTGGAGAGGAGGCTTAATCCTCTCCTACACCTACGGGTGTAGGGGACTGCCCCTCACCCCCTTCTCTGGAGATGCTTTCGGCACCTCCCTATCTCCAGCGGCAGTCCCTCCTTTGCTTTCTAAGGGGACTGCCAAGAAAGCCAGCAGGCAGCCCATTGCCGACCGCCCCTCGTGCAAGCGGCTCGGTAGGGCAAACCCCCTTAAGCGGGAGAGGGAAGCCAGGCCCCTTCTGTCGCTTCCCTCAAAAGACCTGCTAGCAAGAATATTAAACCTTGCCGGAGTTAAGGCTTGTGCCTCCCCACAAATGATTCTTGACGCTGCCAAGGGGACCTGCGATGTCCTGGGAGGGGATGGCCAACTGGAGGCCCCTTCTGTGATAGACATGGTCCTTGAGGAAAACCAGCCTCAGACGGTAGGGCTTTCTATGGGGATGTATCCGGGCTCGGCACCAAGCACCGAACCTGAATCCGCCCCTATGTAAGGTCCTCCTCAAACGGCTGGGGCCTCCGAGGCAGCACAAGGAGGGGAGGGATCTCCTCTGACCGGTGGTGCCCCTGCAACCACTAGGACCTTTTCCATTTTGGAGAAGGACCTGGCTGAGGCCGGTCCATCTGGCCTAGGGGCTTCTGTCGGCGGAGGAGAGAAGCGGGTTCATTCCCCGCCCTCTTCTCCTAAAAAGAAGAAAAAGACTAAGAAAACTCGGGGCTCCTCTGCATCCGTTGGGACGGAGGGGTCTGCTGCTACTTTGGCCAGCGACCAAGCCAAGACCGGCACATCCGGCCCCTCTGCCTCCCCGGGTATGGAGCTCCTGACTATGACAAAAACGAAAAGTGCACAGGGCGGAGCCTCGATGACATCAGGGCCCCTGATTCAGAGGTTTCCTGGCGTTTTCGAGATCGCTGGCTTCAAACGCTTTCTCGTTATTCGCTCCACTGATGGTACCATGTTGTCCAAGGACAACATGATCCATCAGAGGAGAGGATTAGCTAGTGCAATTGGTAGAGAGCTGAAGGTGACCCGTTTCTCGGACGGCAGCCTTCTGGCGAATGCGGCGAATCCCGCCGAGGCGGCCAAGATATGTGCTCTTCGGACACTTCATGGCACCCCGGTGAGTGTGACGCGGCACTCTACCATGAACTTTGTGAAAGGAGTAGTTTATGCGATGGAACTCGTTGACTACTCCATTGAGGACATCACCCTAGAGCTGGCCGACCATGGGGCGGTCAAGGTCGAACGTGTGATTAGAAAACAGGGAGGGGCCTCGAGACCCACCCCTACACTCTTCGTCACGTTCGACTGTGACAAGCTCCCTGAGTCGGTGCGTGCCAGTTGGTACTGCTACCGCGTGAAGGCATTCGTGACACTGCCGCGGCGGTGCTATTACTGTCACCGCTTCGGCCCCCGTAAGGGGCGCGGCGATTTGCCATCCTGGCCGCCGTGCTGACGGGATCCAGCGCTCCGTCCGGCCCCAGCTTAGCCTCTCTTCCTTCCTTCAGATAGCCCGATTTCTCCCCTACCTTGTCGCTTTTCATACAACCTCTCCCACAACTTTCTCTGGTCAGCCTCTAATTTCAAAGGGTAGAATGCTGACCTTCTTCTCAAGCCAACCACCCCGGATCGGGGCTGAGGGGGGAGGGGACATTTTCCCCTAACCCCTGAGCTCCGGTTCGGGATGGGGGTTTTTTAACAACCTGCTTCATCCCCACCCATACCTTCCTCAAATCCCTTTTCCTCTCATCTTCACAACCTATATTTTTTACGCCGTGTCCAAGGTGGAGCCGCCATGCCGATGGACTGCCAGGCCACCAGGCGGGAGGGGTGGTCCCGAATGGCGGCGCCTGGCTCTGCCGGGCTTGTAAGCACCTCTCGCAGTGCGGGCTACTGCGAGAGGTGATGAGCTATTGCGTCCCGTGGCAAAAATAGGGTCACCATGCCCATAGATGAACAACAAAAAAAAAAACCCAAACCCCTTTAACTCCCCCTTGCTCATCGACGGAGCCGCCCTTGGGCAGTTCCACCGAAAAAATGGAGGTCCCCCCCCCTGTGCTTGCACAGGGGACCCTCCATATTTCTCTAACCGGAGAGGAGGCTTACTCCTCTCCTTCGCCTACGGGTGCAGGGGACTCCCCCTCACCCCCTTCTCTGGAGGTGCTTTCGGGCACCTCCCTTTTCCCAGCGGCAGTCCCATCTTTTCTTTTCAAGGGGACTGCCAAGAAAGCCAGCAGGCAGCCCTTAGCCAGCCGCTTCCCATCAAAGCGGCTCGGTAGGGCAAACCCCCTTAGGGGGGAGAGGGAAGCCAGGCCCCTTCGGTCGCTTCCCTCAAAAGACCTGCTGGCAAGAATTTTAAACCTTGCCGGGGTCAAGGCCTGTGCCTCCCCATACAAGACTGGCGACACTGCCAAGGGGACCTGCGATGTCCTGGGAGGGGATGGCCAATTGGAGGCCCCTCCTGTGATAGACATGGTCCTTGAGGAGACCCAGCCCCAGACGGTAGGGCCTTCCATGGGAGGGAATTCGGGCTCGGCGCCAAGCACCGAACCCGAATCCGCCCCTATGCAAGGTCCTCCTCAAATGGCTGAGGGCTCCGAGGCAGTAGAAGAAGGGGAGGGATTTCCTCCGACAGGTGCCCCTACGACAACCAGGACCTTCTCCATTTCGGAGAGGGACCTGGCTGAGGCTGGTCCATCTGGCCTGGGGACTTCTGCCGGCGGAGGTGAAAAGCGGGTTCATTCCCCGCCCTCCTCTCCGAAAAAGAAAAAGACTAAAAAGACCAAAAAGACTCGGGGCTCCTCTCCATCCGCGGGGGCTGCGGAGACGGATGGGTCTGCTGCCACTCTGGCAAGCGACCAAGCCAAGATCGGCACATCCGCCCCCTCTGCCCCCCCGGTTGCGGAGCCCCTGACAAAGAAGACTACTACCAAGAGTGCACAGGGCGGAGCCTCGATGACATCGGGGCCCCTGATTCAGAGGTTACCTGGCGTTTTCGAGCCCGCTGGCTTCAAACGCTTCCTCGTTATTCGCTCCACTGATGGCACCATGTTGTCCAAGGGCAACATGATCCATCAGCGGAGAGGATTAGCTAGTGCAATTGGTAGAGAGCCGAAGGTAACCCGTTTCTCGGACGGGAGCCTTCTGGCGAATGCGGCGAATCCCGCCGAGGCGGCCAGGATTAGTGCTCTTAGGACACTTCATGGCACCCCGGTGAGTGTGACGCCGCACTCTACCATGAACTTTGTGAAAGGAGTAGTTTATGCGAGGGAACTCGTTGACTACTCCATTGAAGACATCACCTTAGAGCTGGCCGACCATGGGGCGGTCAAGGTCGAACGTGTGATGAGAAAACAGGGAGGGGCCTCGAGACCCACCCCTACACTCTTCGTCACGTTCGACTGTGACAAGCTCCCTGAGTCGGTGCGTGCCGGTTGGTACCGCTACCGCGTGAAGGCATTCGTGCCACTGCCGCGGCGGTGCTATTACTGTCACCGCTTCGGCCATACGAATCGCTCATGTAGACGTGCAAAGTCGGGGTCACCCGAAGTCTGTGTAAATTGCTCCAAGGTCGCACACGATAAGTCCAAATCGTGTGTGGCCAAGTGTGTCAATTGCGGAGAGCCGCACCCTGCTTCTTCGAAGCAATGTGGTGCATATCTCCTTGAGAAAGAAATCCTGGCCGTTCAGGCCCAGGATCGACTCTCATTCCGCGAGGCAAAGGACTTGGTCCTGGCGCGCCCGGCTCTGCCTGGGACGTCATATGCCTCAATAGTTAGGAAGGCACCCTCTGCTCCCGGCCCATCCAGGCCAACGAGCACGGTTGTTTCCGCGCCCATTCGGAGCCCTTCTGCGGGCTCTACCCAACCCGGGCGCTCCCCTGGTAAAGCTGGCGGCAAAAAGGGCTCATACCCTGCCCCGGCTAAAACCAGGGCTCCCCCCTCTTCCCCCAGCGTGACCGTTTCCCGTAAGGCGAAACGGCCACGCGCCTCCACCGAGTCGTTAGACTCACAGGAGGCAACACCCCTGAAGATGGTCGCTAGGCCATCTTCCGGGGTTCCTAAAGCTGTCCCCCGAAAGGAGGACAGCAACAAAGGAGCTTCGGCTCCCTCGCCCACGTCCCGAGGTGGAGCGAGTGGCTCGGAGACGGTGGTTCCTCGAAAAGAGGGCCCCCCGCCTCCGAAGCCGCAACGCCCGCCTAAGGTTTCGAGGCGGAGGGAGGAAAAGACTCGCATGGCGAGCCCAACCTCCCCCAATAAGTCCTCGAAGGCGACAGCGCCTTCAGCGCTTTGTCCGGCCAACAGCGCCCGGGGTTCTTCCCCCGGGAAGCGTACGGCCATTCCCGTGAGGGTCTTCAATTCGAGGAGGGCCCCCGCGTCTCCTCCGAGCTAGGCCTGGAGGGCATATTCCTTCAATGGAATTGCCGTGGACTCCGGGCCAACTGGGAGGGGCTGCGGAGGCTCGTCTCGTCCCGTTCCCCGTTAGCTATTTTTTTGCAGGAGACCATGCTAGGTGCGTGCCCCCTCCCTGCCCTCCCGGGGTATAAGGGTCTTGCGACCCCACCACCTCGGGATGGCCGGGCTGGGGGATGCGCAGTTTACACCCGGCATGATGTCTCCGTTCTTCCTTTCTCTTTAGATACCTCCTTTCAGGCAGTGGCTGTGCAGCTGCACCTGGATAGGAGGTATACTATCATATCTGCGTACATTCCACCGTCAGCTGACTTCGACGCGGGGGACTTCCGCCGCGTCGTTGCACGGTTGCCGAGGCCCTATCTCTTGCTTGGAGATCTGAACGGCAGGCATCCTCTCTGGGGAGATTACTCCATAAATCCCAGGGGACAAGTCCTTGCCGATCTGATCGAAGAGCTTGAGATGGGTGTCCTAAACGTGGATGAGTTTACGCATCACTGTCCGAGAACCGCTTCATTTTCTTGCCTTGACCTATCTTTGTGCTCTTCGGATGCACAGCCTGATTTTGATTGGGGGGTGGTCGATGACCTCCATGGTAGTGATCACTTTCCCATTCAAATATCATTTTCAGGGCAACTGCCGCCTGAGAGACCACCTCGGTGGTGCTTGGCGCGGGCGCGGTGGCCTGCATTTCAGGAAATGACTGAATTCTCTATCTCAGTCGAGGAGTTTAGGTCGGTAGATGATGCCGTTGAGTTCTTTTCCGGCAACCTCATCGCCGTGGGCCTGACTACTATTCCTAGGACGTCTGGCCGTTTTGCACGCCGACCACTCCCATGGTGGTCGGCCGAGTGTGAGACGGCCCTCAAACAGAAGCGTTATGCCTACATGCGCTATAAGCGCCGCCCGAACGATTTCACTGTCGCTGAATTTCGTCGGGCTAGGGCTAGGTTCCGGTATATTTCGAAGCACGCCCGCCGCTCTTCTTGGCGGGCATACGTGTCTTCACTTAACGGGAAGACCCCTTTAGCTGAGGTGTGGAAGCGAGTCAAAAGGATTCGGGGCAAGTTCTCGCAGGACCCCCCTCCCGTTCTCCAGGAGAATGGGACCGCAATCTCGGACCCCGCGTCCGTGGCGGAATCCTTAGCGACCGCTTTTTCCGCATTCTCTAGCCGTGATGCTGCTCCGCCAGCATTCAATGCACGTCGTGATGTCGCGGAAGGCCGCCGGCTGGACTTTACCTCCAGAGGCGGAGAACCCTTCAACGACAAGTTTACTGTGAGTGAGTTGCGCTCCGCTCTCGCTTCGTGCGCGGACACCGCCCATGGTCCGGACGATGTCCCGTACGCCATGCTTCGACACCTGGGTGAGCGAGGCATGGCCTTTCTGTTAGATTTGTTCAACAGGATCTGGGTGGAAGGTCTTCTCCCAGACTCCTGGCGAATCGCTACTGTGCTCGCCTTTCGCAAGCCGGGGAGAGATCACTCTACTCCGACCGGTTTCCGCCCAATCTCTCTAACCTCTTGCGTGTGCAAGTTGATGGAGAAATTGGTAAATGTTAGATTAGCCTTTTTCCTGGACAGCGGAGGCCATCTGTCTTCCGCACAGTGCGGCTTCCGCAAGTTCCACTCCACGTCGGATGCTCTGCTCCGACTGGAAAATGCCTTCTGCGAGGCTTTCCTTCGTAGACAGCACTACGCCACGGTGTTTTTCGATCTGGAGAAGGCCTATGATACCGCATGGCGATACGGTATCATGGAGACTCTCCACACGATGGGGGCGAGGGGACGCCTCCCAATTTTTATATCTGAATTTTTGCGAGATCGTCGATTCCGCGTACGGGTGGGGGGAGCCCTCTCCGGCCCAAAGGAGCAGGAAGAGGGTGTCCCGCAGGGAAGTGTCCTCAGTGTCACACTCTTTGCCCTGAGCATCAACGGCATCACCTCGGTGCTGCCGGAAGATGTTCTCGCTACGCTCTACGTGGACGACCTTTCGATCTCTTTTGGCGCGGCCCAGATGCCAACTCTGGAGCGCCGACTCCAACAGGCATTGAACCGCGTCTCTCGCTATGCCGAAGCGCACAGGTTTCGGTTTTCTTTGGCCAAGACTAAGGTGGTGCACTTCTGCCGCCACCCACGGCTTCACCCCGACCCAGATTTGTTTCTTAATGGGGTGCGCCTGGATGTGGTTGAGTCGCACCGTTTCCTTGGTCTTGTATTCGACCGACGCCTCACCTGGGAGGCTCACATTCGCAGCCTTAGGGTCTCTTGTACCCGCGCCATGGACATTCTCCGTTCCGTGACGTTCAGCGCTTGGGGCGCTGATAGGGCTACCGCCTTACTTTTTTATCGATCCTTTGTTCGCTCGAAGCTCGACTACGGATGCGAGTTTTATGCATCCGCAGCCGAGCGTTTATTGCGGAAGGTGGATTCGATCCACCACACCGGCCTTCGCCTTGCGACCGGTGCCTTCCGCACTTTCCCCATTGAGAGCCTGTTGGTGGATGCTGGGGAGATGCCACTCGCTCTGCGCCGCGTGCAGTGCATCACTCGCCTTTACGCGCGAGCCCGGCGCCTCCCTCAGTCGCCAACAGCTCTCACTGCATCCGCAGCTGATCTCGATGGTGCCTACGCCTCTGAGAGACGCCAGTCATACCCTAAGCACTTTGGGTTTAGGGCCAGGAAACTCCTTTGAGAGGTAGATATAGCTCTCGGGCCGGTGGCGCCCCTGGTTCTGCCCAGGACGCCACCCTGGAAGTTACCACATTTGGCTATTTGTCGCTACGCCTCTGCTCCCAAAGGATGTACTGCGCCGAGAGTATTGCGTTCGACCTTTTTGGAGCACACATCGTGTCACGCTGGTACCGTGCCAGTGTATACGGATGGCTACAAGTCCCAAGAGGGGGTCGGCTTCCACGCCGTATCCCCTCTGTTTGAAGTCAGCGGGGCTCAACCAGGCGCTGCGTCTGTCTTCACGGCCGAGCTGGTGGAAATACACCACTCGGTACGGGAGATTACGCGACGTGCCCGGTTCGGAGACCGGATTGTGATCTATAGCGACTCACAAAGCGCCCTGAGTGCTCTCGGGGCATTGGAATCTCCGCATCCCTTGGTTCGCGAAATTCGTGACGCCACGGTTTTGGCGAGCCGGGCCCCCGTAAGGGGCGCGGCGATTTGCCATCCTGGCCGCCGTGCTGACGGGATCCAGCGCTCCGTCCGGCCCCAGCTTAGCCTCTCTTCCTTCCTTCAGATAGCCCGATTTCTTCCCTACCTCGTCGCTTTTCATACAACCTCTCCCACAACTTTCTCTGGTCAGCCTCTAATTTCACAGGGTAGATGCTGACCTTCTTCTCAAGCCAACCACCCCGGATCGGGGCTGGGGGGAGAGGGGACATTGTTCCCTAACCCCTCAGCTCCGGTTCGGGATGGGGGTTTTTTAACAACCTGCTTCATCCCCACCCATACCTTCCTCACATCCCTTTTCCTCTCCTCTTCACATTCTATCTGTTTTACGCCGTGTCTAAGGTGGAGCCGCCATGCCGAAGGACTGCCAGGCCACCAGGCGGGAGGGGTGGTCCCAAATGGCGGCGCCTGGCTCTGCCGGGCCTGTAAGCACCTCTTGCAGTGCGGGCTACTGCAAGAGGTGGTGAGCGATTGCGTCCCGTAAAACAAAGAGGGTCACCATGCCCAATGATGAAAAAAAAAACCATCTCCCCTTAATTCCCCCTAAAACAACGGAGCCGCCCTCGTGCAGCTCCACAGAAAAGATGGAGGTCCCACCCCCCCTGTGCTTGCGCAGGGGACCCTCCATACCTCTTTAACCGGAGAGGAGGCTTACTCCTCTCCTACGCCTACAAGTGTAGGGGACTCCCCCTTACCCCCTTCTCTGGAGGTGCTTTCGGGCACCTCCCTATCTCCAGCGGCAGTCCCTCCTTTGCTTTCTAAAGGGACTGCCAAGAAAGCCAGCAGGCAGCCCATTGCCGACCGCCCCTCGTACAAGTGGCTCGGTAGGGCAAACCCCCTTAGGGGGGAGAGGGAAGCCAGGCCCCTTCGGTCGCTTCCCTCAAAAGACCTGCTGGCAAAAATATTAAACCTTACCGGGGTCAAGGCCTGTGCCTCCCCACTAAAGACTTATGACGCTGCCAAGGGGTTGTGATGTCCTGGGAGGGGATGGCCAACTGGAGGCCCCTCCTGTGATAGACATGGTCCTTGAGGAAAACCAGCCTCAGAAGGTAAGGCCTTCGATGGGGGGGAATCCGGGCTCGGCGCCAAGCACCGAACCCGAATCCGCCCCTATGCAAGGTCCCCCTTAAACGGCCGAGGGATCCGAGGCAGTAAAAGGAGGGGAGGGATCTCCTCCGACAGGTGCCCCTAAGACGACCAGGACCTTCTCCATTTCGGAGAGGGACCTGGCTGAGGCCGGCCCATCTGGCATGGGGGCTTCTGCCGGCGGAGGTGAGAAGCGGGTTCATTCCACGCCCTCCTCTCCTAAAAAGAAAAATACAAAAAAGACTAAAAAGACGAAGAAGACTCGGGGCTCCTCTCCATCCGCGGGGGCTGCGGGGACGGATGGGTCTGCTGCCACTTTGGTAGGCGACCGAGCCAAGATCGGCACATCCGGCCCCTCTACCCCCTCGTGTGCGGAGCCCCTGACTAAGACTAACACCAAGAATGCACAGGGCGGAGCCTCGATGACATCGGGGCCCCTCATTCAGAGGTTACCTGGCGTTTTCGAGCCCGCTGGCTTCAAACGCTTCCTCGTTATTCGCTCCACTGATGGCAGCATGTTATCCAAGGGCAACATGATCCATCAGAGGAGAGGATTAGCTAGTGCAATTGGTAGAGAGCCGAAGGTAACCCGTTTCTCGGACGGGAGCCTTCTGGCGAATGCGTCCAATCCCGCCGAGGCGGCCAAGATAAGTGCTCTTCGGACACTTCATGGCACCCCGGTGAGTGTGACGCCGCACTCTACCATGAACTTTGTGAAAGGATTAGTTTATGCGAGGGAACTCGTTGACTACTCCATAGAGGACATCACCCTAGAGCTGGCCGACCATGGGGCGGTCAAGGTCGAACGTGTGATGAGAAAACAGGGAGGGGCCTCGAGACCCACCCCTACACTCTTCGTCACGTTCGACTGTGACAAGCTCCCTGAGTCGGTGCGTGCCGGTTGGTACCGCTACCGCGTGAAGGCATTCGTGCCACTGCCGCGGCGGTGCTATTACTGTCACCGCTTCCGCCACACGAATCGATCATGTAGACGTGCAAAATCGGGGTCACCCCAAGTCTGTGTAAATTGCTCCAAGGTCGCACACGATAAGTCCAAATCGTGTGTGGCCAAGTGTGTCAATTGCGGAGAGCCGCACCCTGCTTCTTCGAAGCAATGTGGTGCATATCTCCTGGAGAAAGAAATCCTGGCCGTTCAGGCCCAGGATAGACTCTCATTCCGCGAGGCAAAGGACTTGGTCCTGGCGCGCCCAGCTCTGCCTGGGACGTCATATGCCTCAGTAGTTCGAAAGGCATCCACTGCTCCTGGCCCATCCAGGCCAACGAGCACGGTTGTTTCCGCGCCCATTCGGAGCCCTTCTGCGGGCTCTACCCCCAACCCGGGCGCTCCCCTGGTAAAGCTGGCGGCAAAAAGGGTTCATACCCAGCCCCAACTAAAACCAGGGCTCCCCTCTCTTCCCCCAGCGTGACCGTTTCCCGCAAGGCGAAACGGCCACGCGCCTCCACCGAGTCGTTAGACTCACAGGAGGCAACACCCCTTAAGATGGTCGCTAGGCCATCCTCAGGGGTTCCTAAAGCTGTCCCCCGAAAGGAGGACAGCAACAAAGGAGCTTCGGCTCCTTCGCCCACGCCCCGAGGTGGAGCGAGTGGCTCGGAGACGGTGGTTCCTCGAAAAGAGGCCCCGCCGCCTTCGAAGCCGCAGCGCCCGCCTAAGGTTTCGAGGCGGAGGGAGGAAAAGACTCGCATGGCGAGCCCAACCTCCCCCAATAAGTCCTTGAAGGCGACAGCGCCTCCAGCGCTTTGTCCGGCCAACAGTGCCCGGGGTTCTGCCCCCGGGTAGCGTACGGCCATTCCCGTGAGGGTCTTCAATTCGAGGAGGGCCCCCGCGTCTCCTCCGAGCTAGGCCTGGAGGGCATATTCCTTCAATGGAATTGCCATGGACTCCGGGCCAACTGGGAGGAGCTGCGGAGGCTCGCCTCGTCCCGTTCCCCGTTAGCTATTTTTTTGCAGGAGACCATGCTAGGCGCGTGCCCCCTGCCTGCCCTCCCGGGGTATAAGGGTCTTGCGACCCCACCACCGCGGGATGGCCGGGCTGGGGGATGCGCGGTTTACACCCGGCATGATGTCTCCGTTCTTCCTTTCTCTTTAGATACCTCCTTTCAGGCAGTGGCTGTGCAGCTGCACCTGGATAGGAGGTATACTATCATTTCTGCGTACATTCCACCGTCAGCTGACTTCGACGCGGGAGACTTCCGCCGCGTCGTTGCACGGTTGCCGAGGCCCTATCTCTTGCTTGGAGATCTGAACGGCAGGCATCCTCTCTGGGGAGATTACTCCATAAATCCCAGGGGACAAGTCCTTGCCGATCTGATCGAAGAGCTTGAGATGGGTGTCCTAAACGTGGATGAGTTTACGCATCACTGTCCGAGAACCGCTTCATTTTCTTGCCTTGACCTATCTTTGTGCACTTCGGATGCACAGCCTGATTTTGATTGGGGGGTGGTCGATGACCTCCATGGTAGTGATCACTTTCCCATTCAAATATCATTTTCAGGGCAACTGCCGCCTGAGAGACCACCTCGGTGGTGCTTGGCGCGGGCCCGGTGGCCTGCATTTCAGGAAATGACTGAATTCTCTATCTCAGTCGAGGAGTTTAGGTCGGTAGATGAGGCCGTTGAGTTCTTCTCCGGCAACCTCATCGCCGTGGGCCTGACTACTATTCCTAGGACGTCTGGATGTTTTGCACGCCGACCACTCCCATGGTGGTCGGCCGAGTGTGAGACGGCCCTCAAACAGAAGCGTTATGCCTACATGCGCTATAAGCGCCGCCCGAACGATTTCACTGTCGCTGAATTTCGTCGGGCTAGGGCTAGGTTCCGGTATATTTCGAAGCACGCCCGCCGCTCTTCTTGGCGGGCATACGTGTCTTCACTTAACGGGAAGACCCCTTTAGCTGAGGTGTGGAAGCGAGTCAAAAGGATTCGGGGCAAGTTCTCGCAGGACCCCCCTCCCGTTCTCCAGGAGAATGGGACCGCAATCTCGGACCCCGCCTCCGTGGCGGAATCTTTAGCGACCGCTTTCTCCGCATTCTCTAGCCGTGATGCTGCTCCGCCAGCATTCAATGCACGTCGTGATGTCGCGGAAGGCCGCCGGCTGGACTTTACCTCCAGAGGGGGAGAACCCTTCAACGACAAGTTTACAGTGAGTGAGTTGCGTTCCGCTCTCGCTTCGTGCGCGGACACCGCCCATGGTCCGGACGATGTCACGTACGCCATGCTTCGACACCTGGGTGAGCGAGGCATCGCCTTTCTGTTAGATTTGTTCAACAGGATCTGGGTGGAAGGTCTTCTCCCAGACTCCTGGCGAATCGCTACTGTGCTCGCCTTTCGCAAGCCGGGGAGAGATCACTCTACTCCGACCGGTTTCCGCCCAATCTCTCTAACCTCTTGCGTGTGCAAGTTGATGGAGAAATTGGTAAATGTTAGATTAGCCTATTTCCTGGACAGCGGAGGCCATCTGTCTTCTGCACAGTGCGGCTTCCGTAAGTTCCACTCCACGTCGGATGCTCTGCTCCGACTGGAAAGTGCCGTCTGCGAGGCTTTCCTTCGTAGACAGCACTACGCCACGGTGTTTTTTGATCTGGAGAAGGCCTATGATACCGCATGGCGATACGGTATCATGGAGACTCTCCACACGATGGGGGCGAGGGGACGCCTCCCAATGTTTATATCTGAATTTTTGCGAGATCGTCGATTCCGCGTACGGGTGGGGGGGAGCCCTCTCTGCCCCAAAGGAGCAGGAAGAGGGTGTCCCGCAGGGAAGTGTCCTCAGTGTCACACTCTTTGCCCTGAGCATCAACGGCATCACCTCGGTGCTGCCAGAAGATGTTCTCGCTACGCTCTACGTGGACGACCTTTCGATCTCTTTAGGCGCGGCCCAGATGCCAACTCTGGAGCGTCGACTCCAACAGGCATTGAACCGCGTCTCTCGCTATGCCGAAGCGCACAGGTTTCGGTTTTCTTTGGCCAAGACTAAGGTGGTGCACTTCTGCCGCCATCCACGGCTTCACCCCGACCCA
The DNA here is from genome assembly GCA_963969495.1 of Ceratothoa steindachneri. Lineage (NCBI taxonomy): Eukaryota > Metazoa > Arthropoda > Malacostraca > Isopoda > Cymothoidae > Ceratothoa > Ceratothoa steindachneri. Next base: position 56,107,187 of record OZ018325.1, on the reverse strand, counting down.
GATTTGTTTCTTAATGGGGTGCGCCTGGATGTGGTTGAGTCGCACCGTTTCCTTGGTCTTGTATTCGACCGACGTCTCACCTGGGAGGCTCATATTCGCAGCCTTAGGGTCTCTTGTACCCGCGCCATGGACATTCTCCGTTCCGTGACGTTCAGCGGTGGGGCGCTGATAGGGCTACCTCCTTACTTTTTTATCGATCCTTTGTTCGCTCGAAGCTCGACTACGGATGCGAGTTTTATGCATTCGCAGCCGAGCGTTTATTGCGGAAGGTGGATTCAATCCACCACACCGGCCTTCGCCTTGCGACCGGTGCCTTCCGCACTTCTCCCATTGAGAGCCTGTTGGTCGATGCTGGGGAGATGCCACTCGCTCTGCGCCGCGTGCAGTGCATCACTCGCCTGTACGCGCGAGCCCGGCGCCTCCCTCAGTCGTCAACAGCTCTCACTGCATCCGCAGCTGATCTCGATGGTACCTATGCCGCCGAGAGACGCCAGTCATACCCTAAGCCCTTTGGGTTTAGGGCCAGGAAACTCCTTCGAGAGGTAGATATAGCTCTCGGGCCGGTGGCAACCCTGGTTCTGCCCAGGACGCCACCCTGGAGGGTACCACATTTGGCTATTTGTCGCCACGCCTCTGCTCCCAAAGCTTGTACTGCGCCGGGAGTATTGCGTTCGACCTTTTTGGAGCACACATCGTGTCACGCTGGTACCGTGCCAGTGTATACGGATGGCTCCAAGTCCCAAGAGGGGGTCGGCTTCCACGCCGTATCCCCTCTGTTTGAAGTCAGCGGGGCTCTACCAGACGCTGCGTCTGTCTTCACGGCCGAGCTGGTGGCAATACAACACTCGGTACGGGAGATTACGCGACGTGCCCGGTTCGGAGACCGGATTGTGATCTATAGCGACTCACAAAGCGCCCTGAGTGCTCTCGGGGCATTGGAATCTCCGCATCCCCTGGTTCGCGATATCCGTGACGCCACGGTTTTGGCGAGCCGGGCAGATGTCGAGATTATCTTCTGCTGGGTTCCTGGACATGTAGGAATTGCGGGGAATGAGCGCGCCGATGAGGGCGCCAAAGAGTCCGCGAGGACTCTGCGACCGGACCAGCGTTTCGCTCTTCCTCACACCGACTACATGGCAGGAATACGGGCAGCTCTTCGGACTGCTTGGCAAAGAAGATGGGAGACGGTCGAAGGGAACTTAAAGTTGCGTGCCATTGCGCCGCGACTGTTCCCATGGACCTATCCCCCAATGCCGCGGCGGCTTCAGGTTGCTTTCTGTCGTCTCCGAATCGGACACACTCGTGTGACGCATCGCTATCTGATGGAGCGCTCGCCTGCGCCCTATTGCAACGACTGCGTCGTCCCCCAGACTGTTCGGCACATTCTTGTCGAATGTCCCAGTCTGGGTGATCTTCGCGCACGACACCTGTCCCGGTACCGGGATGGGCGGGGTCGCTACCGCCTGTCCCTTGTGCTCGGGACGAGTGCGTGTACTTTGACTGGTGGACTTATTGACTTTTTGGGGGAGGCCGGCCTTCTCTCTTTTATTTAACCGGATTTAATTGTTGTTGTTGTTTTTGTAATTGTTTTGTTATTGCTTTGTTATTGTTATTGTTATTTCTTTTTATTGTTTTCTGTTTAATTTTTTAAAGTAGCCTAAAACTAGGCTGTTTGTTTACGGCAACTTATGCCTTAGTCGGCAGTCGTCAGATAGCCCCTTAATTAAAAAAAAAAAAAAAATGGCGAGCCGGGCAGATGTCGAGATTATCTTCTGCTGGGTTCCTGGACATGTAGGAATTGCGGGGAATGAGCGCGCCGATGAGGGCGCCAAAGATTCCGCGAGGACTCTGCGACCGGACCAGCGTTTCGCTCTTCCTCACACTGACTACATGGCAGGAATACGGGCAGCTCTTCGGACTGCTTGGCAAAGAAGATGGGAGACGGTCGAAGGGAACTTAAAGTTGCATGCCATTGCGCCGCGGCTGTTCCCATGGACCTATCCCCCAATGCCGCGGCGGCTTCAGGTTGCTTTCTGTCGTCTCCGAATCGGGCACACTCGTGTGACGCATCGCTATTTGATGGAGCGCTCGCCTGTGCCCTATTGCAACGACTGTGTCGTCCCCCAGACTGTTCTGCACATTCTTGTCGAATGTGCGCCTGTCCCTTGTGCTCGGGACAGATTCGTGCACATTGACTTGTGGACTTGTTGACTTCTTGGGGGAGGCCGGCCTTCTCCCTATTATTTAAGCAAGGTTTGTTTGTTTTTTTTGTTTTTTTGCATTTGTTTTTTTTCTTTTGTTTTTTGTTTGTTTTTTTCCTTTAGTTGCACGCTCCTGCGCCGGGGGGACCTCTCCCCGACGCACCAGCTTGCTTCCTTTCCCCCTTTTGGGGTGTTTTTTTTTTTTCTCTTTAATTTTATTTTAAAGTAGCCTAGAACTAGGCCAGTTTTAATACGGCGACTAATGCCCAAGTAGGCAGTCGACAGATGAGCTCTTAAAAAAAAAAAAAAAAAAATCTTGTCGAATGTCCCAGTCTGGGTGATCTTCGCGCACGCACCTGTCCCGATACCGGGATGGGCGGGGTCGCTACCGCCTCTCCCTTGTACTCGGGATGAGTGCGTGCACATATACTGGTGGACTTATTGACTTTTGGGGGGAGGCTGGCCATCTCCCTATTATTTAAGCAGGGTTTGTTTTTTTCCTTTCCCCCATTTAGGGTGGTTTTTTTTTCTTCGTTTAATTTTATTTTAAAGTAGCCCAGAACTAGGCCAGTTTTAATACGGCGACTAATGCCCATGTAGGCAGTCGCCAGATGAGCTCTAAAAAAAAACAAAAAACAAAACCCTATCTCTTGCTTGGAGATCTGAACGGCAGGCATCCTCTCTGGGGAGATTACTCCATAAATCCCAGGGGGAAAAGTCCTTGCCGATCTGATCGAAGAGCTTGAGATGGGTGTCCTAAACTTGGATGAGTTTATGCATCATTGTCCGAGAACCGCTTCATTTTCTTGCCTTGACCTATCTTTGTGCTCTTCGGATGCACAGCCTGATTTTGATTGGGGGGTGGTCGATGACCTCCATGGTAGTGATCACTTTCCCATTCAAATATCATTTTCAGGGCAACTGCCGCCTGAGAGACCACCTCGGTGGTGCTTGGCGCGGGCGCGGTGGCCTGCATTTCAGGAAATTACTGAATTCTCTATCTCAGTCGAGGAGTTTAGGTCGGTAGATGAGGCCGTTGAGTTCTGTTCCGGCAACCTCATCGCCGTGGGCCCGACTTCTATTCCTAGGACGTCTGGATGTTTTGCACGCCGACCACTCCCATGGTGGTCGGCCGAGTGTGAGACGGCCCTCAAACAGAAGCGTTATGCCTACATGCGCTATAAGCGCCGCCCGAACGATTTCACTGTCGCTGAATTTCGTCGGGCTAGGGCTAGGTTCCGGTATATTTCGAAGCACGCCCGCTGCTCTTCTTGGCGGGTATACGTGTCTTCACTTAACGGGAAGACCCCTTTAGCTGAGGTGTGGAGGCGAGTCAAAAGGATTCGGGGCAAGTTCTCGCAGGATTTCCTTCCCGTTCTCCAGGAGAATGGGACCGCAATCTCGGACCCCGCGTCCGTGGTGGAAGACTTCGCGACCGCTTTTTCTGCATTCTCTAGCCGTGATGCTGCTCCGCCAGCATTCAATGCACGTCGTGATGTCGCGGAAGGCCGCCGGCTGGACTTTACCTCCAGAGGCGGAGAACCCTTCAACGACAAGTTTACTGTAAGCGAGTTGCGTTCCGCTCTCGCTTCGTGCGCGGGCACCGCCCATGGTCCGGACGATGTCCCGTACGCCATGCTTCGACATCTAGGTGAGCGAGCCATGGCCTTTCTGTTAGATTTGTTCAACAGGATCTGGGTGGAGGGTCTTCTCCCAGACTCCTGGCGAATCGCTACTGTGCTTGCCTTTCGCAAACCGGGGAGAGATCACTCTACTCCGACCGGTTTCCGCCCAATCTCTCTAACCTCTTGCGTGTGCAAGTTGATGGAGAAATTGGTAAATGTTAGATTAGCCTTTTTCCTGGACAGCGGAGGCCATCTGTCTTCCGCACAGTGCGGCTTCCGCAAGTTCCACTCCACGTCGGATGCTCTGCTCCGACTGGAAAATGCCTTCTGCGAGGCTTTCCTTCGTAGACAGCACTACGCCACGGTGTTTTTCGATCTGGAGAAGGCCTATGATACCGCATGGCGATACGGTATCATGGAGACTCTCCACACGATGGGGGCGAGGGGACGCCTCCCAATGTTTATATCTGAATTTTTGCGAGATCGTCGATTCCGCGTACGGGTGGGGGGAGCCCTCTCCGGCCTAAAGGAGCAGCAAGAGGGTGTCCCGCAGGGAAGTGTCCTCAGTGTCACACTCTTTGCCCTGAGCATCAACGGCATCACCTCGGTGCTGCCGGAAGATGTTCTCGCTACGCTCTACGTGGACGACCTTTCGATCTCTTTTGGCGCGGCCCAGATGCCAACTCTGGAGCGTCGACTCCAACAGGCATTGAACCGCGTCTCTCGCTATGCCGAAGCGCACAGGTTTCGGTTTTCTTCGGCTAACACTAAAGTGGTGCACTTCTGCCGCCAGCCACGGCTTGAGCTCGACCCAGATTTGTTTCTTATTGGGGTGCGCCTGGATGTGGTTGAGTCGCACCGTTTCCTTGGTCTTGTATTCGACCGACGCCTCACCTGGGAGGCTCATATTCGCAGCCTTAGGGTCTCTTGTACCCGCGCCATGGACATTCTCCGTTCCGTGACGTTCAGCGCTTGGGGCGCTGATAGGGCTACTGTCTTACTTTTTTATCGATCCTTTGTTCGTTCGAAGCTCGACTACGGATGCGAGTTTTATGCATCCGCAGGCGAGCGTTTATTGCGGAAGGTGGATTCGATCCACCACACCGGCCTTCGCCTTGCGACCGGTGCCTTCCGCACTTCCCCCATTGAGAGCCTGTTGGTGGATGCTGGGGAGATGCCACTCGCTCTGCGCCGCGTGCAGTGTATCACTCGACTGTACGCGCGAGCCCGGCGCATCCCTCAGTCGCCAACAGCTCTCACTGCATCCGCAGCTGATCTCGATGGTGCCTATGCCGTCGAGAGACGCCAGTCATACCCTAAGCCTTTTGGGTTTAGGGCCAGGAAACTCCTTCGAGAGGTAGATATCGCTCTCGGACCGGTGGCGCCCCTGGTTTTGCCCAGGACGCCACCCTGGAGGGTACCACATTTGGCTATTTGTCGCCACGCCTCTGCTCCCAAAGCTTGTACTGCGCCGGGAGTATTGCGTTCGACCTTTTTGGAGCACACATCGTGTCACGCTGGAATTGTGCCAGTGTATACGGATGGCTCCAAGTCCCAAGAGGGGGTCGGCTTCCACGCCGTATCCCCTCTGTTTGAAGTCAGCGGGGCTCTACCAGGCGCTGCGTCTGTCTTCACGGCCGAGCTGGTGGCAATACACCACTCGGTACGGGAGATTACGCGACGTGCCCGGTTCGGAGACCGGATTGTGATCTATAGCGACTCACAAAGCGCCCTGAGTGCTCTCGGGGCATTGGAATCTCCGCATCCCCTGGTTCGCGATATCCGTGACGCCACGGTTTTGGCGAGCCGGGCAGATGTCGAGATTATCTTCTGCTGGGTTCCTGGACATGTAGGAATTGCGGGGAATGAGCGCGCCAAAGAGTCCGCGAGGACTCTGCGACCGGACCAGCGTTTCGCTCTTCCTCACACCGACTACATGGCAGGAATACGGGCAGCTCTTCGGACTGCTTGGCAAAGAAGATGGGAGACGGTCGAAGGGAACTTAAAGTTGCGTGCCATTGCGCCGCGACTGTTCCCATGGATCTATCCCCCAATGCCGCGGCGGCTTCAGGTTGCTTTCTGTCGTCTTCGAATCGGACACACTCGTGTGACGCATCGCTACTTGATGGAGCGCTCGCCTGCGCCCTATTGCAACGACTGCGTTGTCCCCCAGACTGTTCGGCATATTCTTGTCGAATGTCCCAGTCTGGGTGATCTTCGCGCACGATACCTGTCTCGGTACCGGGTTGGGCGGGGTCGCTACCGCCTGTCCCTTGTACTCGGGACGAGTGCGTGCACCATGACTGGTGGACTTATTGACTTTTGGGGGGAGGCCGGCCTTCTCCCCTTTATTTAAGGTTCCTTTTTTGTTATTGTTTTTTTTGTAGGTTGCACTCTCCTGCACCGGGGTGAGGGGGACCTCCCCCCGCTGCCGGAGATTGCTTCGATTGTTAAGTTTTTCCACTTTATATCATTGTTAAGTTTTCATATTTTTACTTTAAAATATCCTTGTTCTAGGCTGTCGTGTTTTTCGGCGACTTATGCCCAAGTGGGTAGTTGCCAGATGGGCTCCATAAAATTAAAAAAAAAAATTCTGCTGGGTTCCTGGACATGTAGGAATTGCGGGGAATGAGCGCGCCAAAGAGTCCGCGAGGACTCTGCGACCGGACCAGCGTTTCGCTCTTCCTCACACTGACTACATGGCAGGAATACGGGCAGCTCTTCGGACTGCTTGGCAAAGAAGATGGGAGACGGTCGAAGGGAACTTAAAGTTGCGTGCCATTGCGCCGCGACTGTTCCCATGGACCTATCCCCCAATGCCGCGGCGGCTTCAGGTTGCTTTCTGTCGTCTCCGAATCGGACACACTCGTGTGACGCATCGCTACTTGATGGAGCGCTCGCCTGCGCCCTATTGCAACGACTGCGTTGTCCCCCAGACTGTTCGGCATATTCTTGTCGAATGTCCCAGTCTGGGTGATCTTCGCGCACGACACCTGTCCCGGTACCGGGATGGGCGGGGTCGCTACCGCCTGTTCCTTGTACTCGGGACGAGTGCGTGCACTTTGACTGGTGGACTTATTGACTTTTGGGGGGAGGCCGGCCTTCTCCCTTTCATTTAACCAGGTTTCATCGTTGTTGTTGTTTTTGTTATTGCTTTGTTATTGTTATTTCTTTTTATTGTTGTTTCCTGTTCAATTTTTTAAAGTAGCCCAGAACTAGGCTGTTTGTTTACGGCGACTTATGCCTAAGTCGGCAGTCTCCAGATAGCCCCTTAAATAAAAAAAATATATATATCGATCGCGGTCTTCTTCGGCGGGAGAGGGCGGGCCTCCCCCCGTCGATGGAGCTTGCTCTATATTTTTTTAAATTCGTTTGCTTTTTGTTTGTACTTTTGTTTTTGTTTTGTTTTTGGCTTTTAATATAGCCTAGATTTCGGCTAGCTTGAGTACGGCGACTTATGCCCGTACTCTGTTTGAAGTCAGCGGGGCTCTACCAGGCGCTGCGTCTGTTTTCACGGCCGAGCTAGTGGCAATAAACTACTCGGTACCGGAGATTACGCGACGTGCCCGGTTCGGAGACCTGATTGTTATTCATAGTGACTGCTCTCGGGGCATTGGAATCTCCGCATCCCTGGTTCGCGATATCCGTGACGCCACGGTTTTGGCGAGCCGGGCGAATGTCGAGATTATCTTCTGCTGGGTTCCTGTACATGTAGGAATTGCGGGGAATGAGCGCGCCAAAGAGTCCGCGAGGACTGGGCTACCTGACCAGCATTTTGCTCTTCCTCACACCGACTACATCGCAGGAATACGGACAGCTCTCTGGTCTGCTTGGCAAAGAAGATGGGAGACCGGTCTAGGTGAACTTCAATTTGCGTGCCATTGCGCTGCGACTCTTCCCATGGACCTAGACCTAATGTCGTGACGGCTTCAGGTTGCTTTCTGTCGTCTCTGAATTAGACACACTCGCGGGACGCACCGCCATTTGATCGAGCGCTCGCCTGTGCCCTACTGTGAAGATTGCGTTTTTTCCCAGACTGTTCGGCACATTCTTGTTGAATGTCCCAGTCTGGGCCATCTTCGTGCACGTTACCTGTACCGGGACGAGTTCAGTCGCTGCCATTTGTCTCTTCTACTCAGGACAGATTCGTGCACATTGACTTGTGGACTTCGACTTTTTGGAGGAGGCCGGCCTTCTCCCCTTAATTTAACTAGGTTTGTTGTTGTTTTCTTCGTAAGGTCGAACGTTCCTGCTCCGAGTGGAGGCGGACTTTCATCCCCTTCCCTACTCAGTCCCTTGCATCCTGCTTGTTGCCCATTTCCTGTTTCCTTTTTTTTAATTATTGTTCTCTTTTTTGTTTTGATTTGCATATTGTTCTTTTAAAGTAGCCTAGTACTAGGCGGTCTTGAGTACAGCGACTTATGTCCAAGTAGGCAGTCGACAGATGAGCTTAAAAAAAAAACACAAAAAAAAACCCTGTTCCTGCATCTTGGGGAGGTGGGCCTACCGCTGACCCCAGATCCCGCTGCCTTCTTTCCTTTTTGTTCTTTTTAGGGGGGGTCTTTTTTTTTCTCCTCATTCTTAGCATTATTTGTTTGTTTTTTTAATATAGCCTAGTAATAGGCTAGGTCGAGTACAGCGACTTATGCCCAAATAGGCAGTCGCTAGATGGGCTTCTAAAGTTGAAAAAAAAATAGGAGGGTTTTGCTTTTATAGTGGAAGTGATTGATTGATGTAGTGGTGTTGCCTGTGCTGGTTAGTATTGAGGCATTTTGAGCTATTTTTGTTTTGGCTACCATGTTGGAGAGGCATAATTCAGGGTTATTCAGATGTATGGGATGCTTTAAATAGTCTTAAAGTAGTAGTGAAAATGTCTTGAGGTCATTGTTTTTCTCTGTAGCTTTTGCAGTTTATTAAAGGTCATGTATTAAAATTAAAGCCAAACATGATATGGTTTTGCTAAAGGGTTCTCAACCTTTCTAGGTAAACTTCAGTTTGTAGCCCTTGGTGGCTATGCAACATGTATTATATGCTGGAGAAAGTGGCCATACATGACTGCCATGTATGGCAGTCCCATCTTCCTTGAGGATGGGAGGCAGGTCCTGTGAGAAATTACCCCAGATCCTTCTGACATGCTTCCATGTCCTCCCATTTTAGTTGAGAAATGTATGCCCACCATAAAGAGCCATAATTGTGCTTCAAAACAAAATGGAATCTATAGTCAGCGATATAATACTTGACATGAAAACACTGTGTCGACTATTATTATTGCATATTTTAACATGCCTCCCCAAAAGGTACCTAATGAACATGCTGCATGGCAAAGACGTGAGACAGCTGGGAGGAATTTAAATTTGCGTGCCATTGCAACCAACTTTGCCTGCAACCTACCCCCAATTCCTCCATGGTTTCAGGGCATTTTTTGTTGCTTCCAAATCTAAAACCCTAGAGGGACGCAGCGCCATTTGATTGGCTATTCACTTGACCCTTACTGTCAAGATTGATTGGTTTCCCAGACAGTAAGACATTTTTTGGTTGAGTCTTCTTTTCTTGGAGAGTTCTGTGATTTGTACTTATCCGAGTATCATAGCGGGTGTGGTAGCTACCCCCTGTCCCAGGTCTTTGGATGGAACTACTACACACCTGATTGGGTGATTGAGTTTTATTAGGTGAGCCTCTGCTATAGTATTAAACTGTTATTGTTGGTTGTATGTTCAGCTGAGCATGACTTTTGGTTTGGATTTGTTGGTCATTTTTTCTGTTTTGTTTTTATTTTGATTCCCCATTTTTAATGTTGCCTAGTCATAGGCTTATTTTAGAATTTCAGGTGGCTGTACCACTGTGAGCAAGTGCCAATTTGGCATCTTGGAATTATATAAAAAAAGGATGCCCTTCTTGGGTTTAATGAAGCCAAACTTAAATGTGCCTTTGAGCTTAATCATCTTCAGTCTCTCTTGAGCTCTTTGCAGATATTTTTTCAACTAAAACTCTGCATCTAATTTTCAGGAATCGTCTGTGCTGTCAAAGGTTGTGAAGAAAGTGGTGGCAAGTTTCAAGTAGATGACATTTGCTTCGCCGGGCTGCCACCAGGGTCTTCCACCCATAGCATGGAAGATGACAAGTAAGATTTCATCTTTTCACTCATGTTTCTCCTTTCTCCTCATTAACAAATGCTGGCTAACTTCCATCTTGGATTTTTCTGCTTGCATTGACTCATATTCTCCTCTTATAGGCTAACTTAATCTAAACTGTTGGCCAAAAGTAAAAAGCACCCTATGGAATCATTCATATAATGTAATTAGACATTTGTGGTAAATGAATTCAGTATATTATATATTTATTTTTAATTATTTTAATCCTTTTTGACCCCCTTTTCCTGTAATTACAGCCATAATTCTTCGTGGCATGGATTTCACTAAATTTTTATATTTCTGACAATCTTTTCCCACTCAGCTTGTAATTTATCATAGTTCTGTTTTATTTGTACTTGTAATTATTATTGCTTTTCCAAGCACACCCTACAAGTGTTTTATTGGATTTAAGTCTGGGCTCTGTGGTGGCCACTCCAATAGGAGTGATTCCTATATCTCCAAACCAATTCTTTGTGTGGGTGTTAAAATATATCATCATTTCTTTGTGTTGTGGGATGCGATTCCTGGATAGATGACTATAACTTGTGACAACATGGTGGTATAAGTAATAAAGTTCATTCATTCTCTCTTGACATAAAAACATCTCTCCTGGCCTTAATGAAGACATACAGCCCTATACCATGATAGAAACACCATGCTTCTCAGTTGTTACCACAAGCAGAGTGAAATGCCTCTCCAACTCTTTCTCTCTCAAATGTAGCCCAAAAGTGCTGAAAATCTACAAAATTGTTAGGAAAAAAATTACATTTTTAAATAATTTTCTTCCCAAATATACTTAAATGGAATTACATAAAATACATGTAAAACAACAAGACAATAATATTTCTTACATATCTCATTACTACTTGGACCATTACCAAGTGTCCAATTTTTGTCATCTTTGGCCCACTGAAGATATTTTTTTCATTGACTGAATATACATAGCTTCTTTCTCCCCTTACATCTTATAGTTCTTGATCTTTAAGTCTCATAACTGTTCTGGGTAGTAATTTTGAACTTGAAGCTTCATTGAACTTCCTGGCAAGTTCAGACGATGTTTTCTGAGATTTTATAGTGAACCCCAAATACTAACTAAAAACTCATGGACTTGATACCGCTTTATAGTGGTTTGGACATCATATCTTGGAACATTTTATTTTTTTAGCAATTTCTATTTGTGATAATCCTTGCCTATGAGGAAGTTGGATTTGTGCTAGTCATATTACTTATTTAGAATGATATTGAATACACAAAAGTTATAAATTTAAGCAAAAAGAAACTTAAGAAATATTGGTTAAATTCTCATTTTAAAAAACATACTATTTTATTAATTACATACCATTTATTAAATATTTAGTAATTCAAAAAACAAAATATTCAAACTTATTAGCAAAATACACATTATTATCATAGATATTTATGAATAATATGATAAATTCTCGGAAGTTTGATTAAATATGTTAAATATATAAATCTATACAGGGTGCTTTATACTTTTGATTAAGGATGTATTGTATATGCTTTATTTAAGCTGTACTATTGCTGGCCTCATTCTTCATTCATCTTTTTATTCATACCCACTCGAATACTTTGGGGTCATTGATAAGATTCAAGTTCTTACTTTATCTAACTGTTCTCCCCTCTTTAGCAAGTATTCTGCATTGTGGGTCTTTTGTTTGTTTTGCTTTCATGCTTTCTTCCTCCTTTCTTGCTGACTGTTCCTATCCATTATTTTTTGCTCACTCCTTTTTTTACTAATTTTTTTCTCATCTAGTTATTACTGTGATTTTTATACCAATCTGCCGAGTTAAGGAAAAAGAATTTAGTTCATTAATAATCCCATCCTCTTCTCTATGTAGGAAAGGCAAGGAAATATATATCAGGTGTCATATGATGACTTTGAGAGTCTTTACACAAAAAAATTCTTACACAAGTAAATGGGGAGAACCTGCTGTTAATAAGTGTGCTTGGAAACCATTTATAACGGAGTATATTTGGAGTCCTAGTACTCAGAGTATGGACCTCCCTCGGGAAAAAGTATGATACTTGAGATAGTAATAGAATCGTATATGATAGCCCGAGTTGGAGACAATTTATCAGGCAATGTGCTTTGAGCACTCTGGCTCATGGCATGAACTTGACACGAGGACATGCCAAGTCCGCTATTACCATGACTACTGAGACCGAGGGCCTAAAGGGATGGATGGGGAAAGGTACTTCTAATTGCATTGATGCAAATTGACTTTGTGTAGATAGTGGTAAATGATAATGAGCTTTTTTTCTTATTACTCCCAACTCCCCTCGTTACCAGTCTTTGTTTTTTGTTGTAGATTCGTATTGCTGATGTCAGGTCTGGAACTGAGCACCGCCGACTGTCTGCTTCCCCTGCAACTCCTTGTAGATTACGTTGTCGGGCACTTAGGCGAGCCCTCAGAGCAAAAGGGCATCTCTAATATTATCCGGGTTATAATTGCCGGTATTTAATTTTATTTTACCGTCTATTTGTTCCTGATGCATAGTGTTTATCAAAGTGGGGGACTAGAGTTTAATGTATATTCCAAACCTTGAGTCATTATGACCACAGCTGCCACAATATCACCCCTTATTGTGGTCGCATTCAATGACTACCAAAGTCAGATGTACCTTAATTTTGCTGATAGTGGGATGCACCATTTCCACTTGGTTTGATCCTAACCCAAGAATTGGTAGATAACCATTTATATTTTTTATCAATCAAGCTGAAGAAATAATAGTATGAAAGATAGTAAACTACCTAATCTGATAAATGGATAGTCACTCAATGGAGAAAGAATGGAGCCACCAGGACCCAAGAAGAACAAGCTTAAGTAAGAAGAGAAATCACTTAGTATAGCAATAAGTAGCTACCTTCACACTGCATTGGGCATATCTGGTGGATGCGCCTCATCCAGACCAAGCAAGTGATGCCTGCTGCACTTGGTATCCAGAGGAGTTGCACATCTCCCTTCCTGACGGCAAATTAAGCAAGCCCGGTCACTCGGTTGATTTGAACTCTGATGGGGCCTGAGAAAGCTGTTGGTGTGCTTTCCATTCACCCCCTCTCAGCAGTACTTTACCCTTTTTTTAAATATTATTATTGTTAGCATTCTTCTTCTTATGATTATTTATTATTATTATTTAGTAGTATTTATTAGTATATCGCATTATTTATGTATTAAAAATATTGTATTATTACTATCATCATTTTGTAGCATTATTATTATTACAGCTATCCCTTCAACCTTTTCTACCAGCACCTTCATTCTAGTAGCAATAATGCCTTGGTGGACTGCATGCCATCCTGGTATCACCTAGCACCAGGGTATGATAATAAGTTGATGCTGGGGAGATGCCACTCACTCTAAGCCTTGAACAGTGCACTATGTGTCTGTATGCGTGAGCCCGACGCCTCCCTCAATCGCCGAGGACTCTCACTGCATCCACAGCCGATCTCGACGGTGTCTATGCCGCCAATAGACGCCAGTCATTGGCGGCAAGAGCTCAATGTAGTTTTCAGGCCGGTGGCACCCCTCGTTCCGCCTAGTATGCACCCTGGAGGGTACCATCTTTGACTATTTGTCGCCGCCTCTCTTCTCCTAAAGCTTCTCTAGCAACGGGAGTATTGCATTTGGCCTCTTTGGAGCACACTTGTCTCCTGCTGGAATTTTGCCAGTGTATACAGATGGCTCCATGTCCCAAGAGGGGGTTGGTTTCCATACCATATCCCCTCTGTTTGAAGTCATTGAGGATGCTGCGTCCGTCTTCATGGCCGATCTAGTCACAATACACCGCTTGGTATGGGAGATAACGTGACGTACCTGGTTCGGAAACCAGATTGTGATTTATAGCAAGGGATCCATGTACACAGACTTGTTAACTATATGACTTTTTGGAAGAGGCTGGCCTACTCCACTTTATTTGATACTCTTTGTTCAAGGTTGCATGTTCCTGCGCTGGGGGCGGAGGGGTCAGGTCTACCACCCTATGCCTGAGCACGCTTCCTTGTTTAATTTTTTTTAGCTTTGTTTACACGTTTTTTAATCTAACCTAGTATTGTGCTATAGCGTAATTGCGGCGATGGGCTCTTAAAAAATTGTTAATGTTTTGGGATGAACAAAGTCGCTACTACTTGTCTCTTGTTTTCTGGATGGGTTTGTGGATTATCTGACTTTTTGGAGGAGGCTGGCCTCCATTTTATTTCACTATTGCAGGTTGCCTGTTCTATCACTGACTTTTTTCTTCTTCTTTTTAGGGGGGGGGGTTCTTTTCCATATGTTTGTTTATTTTTAATCTGGCCTAGCATTAGGCTATAAGGTGATTACGGCCACTTTTGCTCTAGTAGGCAGTCGCCAGATGGGCTCTTAGAAAAAAAAGCAAGCAAGTGACTATTCAATAGACCAATCTAACAGCTCTATTGGATACAGTCACTTGCTTGGCATAGATGAAGAGTGCCCTCTCAGGCCTGCCCAATGCTGTGTGAAGGTGGCTACTAACTGCATGCCATGACTGTGTACATTGCAGTTTACCTTACTATTGTATGAGGATAGAGATCCGAAGAACAATATGTAAGAGAAAATCTGAATTACTGAAAAAGATGTGAGACTGAGAAGAGGTGCCATTGCACACTTTATAAGCCTAATAGCTGGGGCCAAGAGAGTGCATCAAATTCTCCCCTAAGAAATTTTCTTTAAAGTCACACCTGCATTCTCAAGTATAACGCTGATCATCCTTGGGAGTGCTTCTTTTAATATATGAACCAATGCTTCATTGTGCTTTGCAAGATCAGCCAAAAAACTATTCTTACCAAAACACTTTGTAGTAGTGTATCTGTATCTTACATAGAGTTGCTGTGATTTTCATACATTCTTGCTCATAAAGCTTTTTGAAAGTATTACTTAGCCCTATTCAAGGAGCAGCATTTTATTGTTCATTTTGTGTAACAACATTGGATTCAACAACCCACAAAGGAAATAAAACAAACAGTAAGCTTGGGGAAAAGACATTTGTTACTGTTTTGAAAGCTCACTGTTTGTTTTATTTCCTGTGTGGTTTTTTTAATTTAATTTAGTGCTGAAGATTATTGCTGAATTTTATTGTAACAACATTGGGTGAAATTCATTTTTTCTTTGTGTTTGAGTATGAGTCCCAGAACCCTGATGTCAGCTACTCTTTGTAGGTGAAAACTAATTGTGACTTACCTATGGCTCAAATGGGTGGAGACACTGTTGAGGAGCATCCCATATAATAGTGTATTAAATGACCTCGAGGTCATGTGACTTTCCTTCCCCAACTTGCCCTCCCTTTTCTCTTTTTTTTCATTTTATGGCATGATACAGAAGTAGGCCCAATTAATTAAAAGGCTGTAATGAAATGCTGATGATTCTTTATCTGGTAATTTTCATGTAATCTCAACAGGAAATTCCATATGTGGGAAAGAGAAGATTCCCATAAGTGAGAAGGTGAAATTAACAAAATCTTTTGATGATCTTCTTCTACAAGTTTGTGTAAGTTGAACCAAAATTTGAATTGCTTAGGAAAGGAGTACAAATATTGCACTATAATTTAGGTTGGTCCGCCTAAGTATGTGTACAGAAACACCCTTCACCTTATCAAATACCTCACTCTCTTTAGAACACAGTGTTCAGGGGCACTATGGATACAAAAATGACTATGATAATACACAAACAAAGCTGATGATACCTGATAAACCAACTGAACACTCAAAGGAACCACATCATTGCAATCCAAGGAGTCCATCATCCACATATAAGCAATATATTTAATTCACTCACATATGTCTCACCGTGGCATTCAATCTCACATCCACTCACCTCATCAAACTACAGAAAACACAAAGTAAGGGATGCATATACAGTTATGACCTTTTTGACTTCTCCAAAGAGGAGATAGTTGAGATATGCCCTGACAATGTGAGCCATGTCACAAAAATGAAGGGGTAAAAAATCTGATAATTTGGGTTTTCTTTGCATACTTTGCACCCAACAGGATCAAGATCGGCCCTCAATCAATGAAAGTGAAAGGTTTCCCCTTCATTGATTGAGGGCCCATTCTACTGGTGCTTCAATTATGGAGATGGGAGGAAACGCCGTAAAGATATACCACGGTGCGGCAACTGTTCTGCCCTACATAATCATGCCACGGCGGAATGCAGTAAAGAGGCCTACTGCTTCCACTGCAGGGGAGATCATCCTGTGAATTCCCGGCAATGCAAAACCTATAAATTGGAGCAGGACATCCTACATCTGGTCTACTCGCAGAAAATCAGCCTGGGGAGCGCTAGAAGAGAGTTGATGTTTCAACAGGTAAAGGAGAGAGAGGAGTGAAGACCTTCTCCTCCACCGTGGCTAGCCGCCTTGCCAAAGAAACAAAAGCTGCTCTCCCAAAACAGAAGGTGCATCTGTTGCATCGGCAGTTGGGAACAGATTTGGTGCCATAGAAAAGAAGGCAGAGTGGACAATGCAAAACCTATAAATTGGAGCAGGACATCCTACATCTGGTCTACTCGCAGAAAATCAGCCTGGGGAGCGCTAGAAGAGAGCTGATGTTTCAACAGGGGAAGGAGAGAGAGGAGTGAAGACCTTCTCCTCCACCGTGGCTAGCCGCCTTGCCAAAGAAACAAAAGCTGTTCTCCCAAAACAGAAGGTGCATCTGTTGCATCGGCAGTTGGGAACAGATTTGGTGCCATAGAAAAGAAGGCAGAGTGGACACATGCCAACCTAACTGAGGCACCACTGGTCGACTCAGTCCAGGATCCAGAGCACAATCCAAAGAAAGACATCTACAAAATTCTTACAGCAGAAAAGACGTCGCTCCTTCTCACAGTCCTTGGACTCGGCGGAGGCTCCACCACTGGCTAAAATCATCTTGGCAGCAGAGGATCAGGAGCCGGAGGCAGTACGTGCTGCCTCCACATCTCCAGTACCCCCAGCGGACAAAGACACCGACAACATGTCAAGTAACGGCGACATAGAGAAGCAGGAGAGCAACACTGTCATCAGCTCTAGCCTGAAGCTCCGCCTCGCACCCCATAAGGAGAAGGACGTCTTGTCGCGCCCTGTGGAGGTAGAGTCCCTCAAGAATTCTAGAAGGACATAGAAAGATGATAAGCAGCCATCATTGGGTTCCCCCACAAAGGGGACCACTGAGGCTTCACAAAAAAACATCAAGCCCTATAAAGAACGATAGAGAAGAAAAGAGAAAAAGATCTCTTAACCCCTACCTTCACCTCGGGGATGTTAAAAAAAGGTTAAGTTCCACTGCAGGAACATCAGCAAAAAAGACAGGCCTAGTGGTCCTTAAACCTCGATCAAAATAATCATGGCCACGATCCTGCAGTGGAACATTCGTGGTCTAAGAGCAAACTTGGAGGAACTTGCTACCTTGGTGGCAGACTCCTCCCCAGCAGTTATCTGCCTCCAAGATACCATGATGAGGCAGGGAAATTGTCCCTACCCCACGGGATATGAGGTGCTGCAAACCTCTACTTTTGGTGGTGGTGGTTGTTTATACCACCGTTATGATTTCTCCTTCCAAGAAATATAATTTCAATCACCCCTGCAGGCTGTGGCACGACGTGTCCACCTAGGCACAGACTACACACTCTGTCCCATTTATCCACCACCAAGTAATGACATTTTACCCCAGCACCTAGCAAACCCTATGGGTCAGCTCCCTCTCCCATTCTTACTGCTCGGAGAGTTCAATTGTCATTTGTTCTGGGAGGATTTCATCTGCAATAGCAGAGGTGACTCCCTCCTCACCTTTATTGACGAGCATGACTTAGTTGTCCTCAACACTGGTGAGCCCACCGATTTGCATACTCAAACAGGCACATCCACTGCCATATACTATAGCAGCGGATTTCACTTGGATGGTGGACAAAGATCTACGTGGAAGTGACCACTGTCCTATAATTCTAAAGACCGTGGTATCCCCTCCCACTACTTGTCTCCCAAAGTGGTCTCTTCCCCGTGCAGATTGGCTGAAGTTTGTGGAATCCTGCAACCTTGACTGCCTTGCAGTAGACTTTGGCAATTTCGCCGCATCAGTGAGCATCCTCTGCACATCTGGGAATTTTCCATGACGTCCGGTTTCCTGGTGGAACCAGGATTGTTCAGCTACCAGAAGGGCCGAGAGGATCTACAGATCTCAGCCTAACTCGCAAGCCCGTAAGATTGCCTTCCACAGAGCTAGGGCTCACTACCGCTGGACGATGAAGTCTGTTCGACGCTCCTCTTGATAATGCTATGTGAGCTCCATCTCGCCGTCCACACCAATGTCAATGATATGGCAACGAGTCCGTAAAATGAAGGGGAAGTACGTTCCCCCATCCTGCCGTTGAATGGAAACGCTGTGGCTACCCCTGCCGATGTGGCAGAGGCCTTTGGCACCTTTTTCGCTTCAGTAGCCCAGTGCGACACCTCTTACCCTTCAGTTATACGATGACTCCCAGAGGAACGGAAGGATATTGACTTTGCATCCAGAGGTGGAGAGTCGTACAATGTGCTCTTCGCCACGTCTCCGAATCGGACACCTCGTGTGACGCATCGCTATTTGATGGAGCGCTCGCCTGCGCGCTATTGTGACGACTGCGTCGTCCCCCAGACTGTTCGGCACATTCTTGTCGAATATCCCAGTCTGGGTGATCTTCGCGCACGTTACCTGTCCCGGTACCGGGATGGGCGGGGTCGCTACCGCATGTCCCTTGTACTCGGGACGAGTGCGTGCACATTGACTGGTTTGACTTATAGACTTTTGGGGGGAGGCCGGCCTTCTCCCTTTTATTTAACTAGGTTTTGTTGTTTTATTTGATCGTCGCACGCTCCTACGCTGGGGGGGGGGGCTCCCCCCCCCCCCGACCCCGGAGCTTGCTTCCTAATTGTCATCTTCCCTTCTTATCGTTGTTTTGTTTTCAAATTTTTATTTTAAAGTAGCCTGGAACTAGGCTGTTTGTTTGCGGCGACTTATGCCCAAGTGGGCAGTCGCCAGATAGCCCCTTTAAAAAAAAAAACTCTTCGCTATACGTGAATTAAGAGAGGCGACAGCTCCCCAGGGCACGACGACATCCCCTATGCAATAATTCGACATCCTCCGCAAGAGGAGATGTCTTTTCTGCTAGGTCTATATAACCGAATCTGGCCTGAGGGAGCATTCCCGAGCAGCTGGAGCGTGGTGGTGGCGATTGCGATCCCGAAGCCGGGAAAAGATCACTCGCAGCCTACCAACTTCCGTCCAATCTCTCATATCGTGCATGTCCAAGCTGCTTGAGAAGATGGTCAATGGATCCTGGAACGCGAAAAGTTCTTCGCAAAATGCGCATGGAGATCTGCCTCCAAGCACAGCCTCGTCCTCCCTAGGTATTTGGTAGAATGAGGAAAATTTAGGCAGCCCTTTGACCAGTGGAGGGGGTCCCCTCTCACCATCATCATTGGGCAAAGAGGTTCCCCCTTTGTCATCTTTGAAGCCGCTCTCAGGCAGCTCCAAAGGAGGTTTCTCCCTCAGGGCCACCTACAGTCGCCACATTTGAAATCTATACTTATAAAATTTTAGGCTAATACAACAAGTAAAGTTAACTTACACGCTTTTATTTTCGCATACTAGTGTTTTGTCATATTTCCCTTATCTTTGATGACCTTCTCCAGTCTCCGGGGTATAGAACTGGCCAGGTTACTGAAGTATTGGGCTTCCACACCAACCCACAACTTCCTCAGTGTCTCCTTCATTACTTGGATGTTAGACGGACGTTCCTTTGCAATCTCATTTTTTATGATGTTTCAGACGTTCTTAATGAGATTCAAGTTGGAGGAGTTACCAGGCCACTCTAAAACACTAATATTATTGTCTTTAAGAAAGTTTTTAACTGCCATGGACCTGTGGGTAGGGGCACTATTATGTTGAAATGTGCTACACATGTATTTCCCAGAGAAAAACAGACCCACATTTCCATGTTTCCACTAAAAGCACTCAATACCATAACACTGTCGGGCTGCTTAACTTTCTTGATGGTGTATTTGGGATCAAACCGCGAGACCCCAGTCGGACGTTGCATTGTCTTTGATGCGCTCCTGACCAGCCCGAAGGTGTGTTCATCACTGAACATTATCTTTTCCCACTGCTCAGAGGTTGAGTGAAGTTATTTCCTGGAGAACTTCAGTTTCAAATCCGTTTGCAGGCGTGGCTGACTCGTTCGTATAGCGACGTCCTTCAGGAGTTTGGGATGCCTTTTCTTGATTTCTGAAATAGTTATAGATGGGTCGGACATCACTTCTTGCTCCATTAAGATGTCAGTTCGTACTCTTTTTTTTTATGGCCGCCAGACCCTGGTTTTCTAGGTGGTACTCTGCCTCTAGTCAGTACCTCGATGGATACTCACTTGATTGCTTTCCTCAGGAAGTAAATAGCCATATGCGTGACCTTAAGGTCTGCAGCCACATGTAACACAGACATGTAATTTTCTAATAATGTCAAGGTACGACTTTTCTCTACCATGAAAAGTTTAGATCTCCCCATTCTGACCTCAAGGAGCAAAGTTATAGGGCATCAAATTTGGCATAAACGCAAAAAGAGGCGCTCCAGAAAATGTGCGAGGACAACCTTTCTGAGTGAGCTCTGACTGAGCATTAAGCACCGGTTTGCCGATTGTATGTCGCTAGGGCCTATTCCCTATTATAGAACCTGCCCTATCCAAAGCAGAGTAGTCTGCATATGAAAACAAAAAATAAGATGAGAAAAAGAATGAATTTATTTGAAAGCATCGCGAGACTCCTCTCTATGTTGTCCTCGGTTTTGAAGAATATTGTACTGTCAACTTTTGCTCAATATCAGAAAATATAGTTTATGAGGATGCTAAATGCCAATAAATATTTCTTTGCTGTTTGTGCTACCTATCAAATTTATTTCATATTTATTAATGTGGAGAAATGGCTACATTAAGCCTCCTGGAGGAGTATAGGTACATTCAAGCCCCCCTCCCTTCATGAGGAGAAGCGTGGGAAAGGTAGCCGGCGAAAATGCTTACCATGTGTGATCTCCTCGCCGCTGTGGGCAGTTGGAGCTAACATATGTTTGAAGGCGACCACCTAAGGTCCTTAAACGACGCTCTAACGATCGTATTACCTACGAGACCCATAAACCCGTGGTTAGGAAAAAAAAACGGTGCGAGTCAGAAGGCACGCCAAGTAGCGGTGCGGTTGCGAGCCTATAATTTGCGAGCTGACTTGGGCACCCCAGTGCCACCTCAGGAATTCTCGCTCTCCCCAGATGCTAACTCTCCATTCGCTCCCCCCCTCCCTTTTGCATCTGTGGCGTGGTCACTTCCCCCTTTAGATGGGGCGGCAATCCGCCTATATATAAGCCCCGCAAAGAAAGAGAAGTGATTATCAGAAGTCGATACGCTAGAGGTGGATTAGTTCGTGAAGATCGATCCATCGGCTAGACAAGAAGATTATCAGAAGTCGATACGCTAGAGGTGGATTAGTTCGTGAAGATCGATCCATCGGCTAGACAAGAAGATTATCAGAAGTCGATACGCTAGAGGTGGATTAGTTCGTGAAGATCGATCCATCGGCTAGACAAGAAGATTATTAGAAGTCGATTCGCCAGAAGAAAGATTAGTTCGTAAAGATCGATCCTTCAGCCATACAAGACTATTTCCGTGAGAAACGATAGGATCAGATTGAGAAAATCGATCCCCCCTTTCAGGGCCGTATTAACCTAATTAGTCAAGTTTTATATCGGTGCCATACCGAAGAAGCCTTTTCCGTCTGCAAAGAAGCCCGACTGAAGAAAAGCAAAGCCGCTCACACTCGAGTGATTCTCACATCTCAAGCAATCCCTCTACGAAAATTTCAACCAGCGACCACCACACTTCAAAGCGAGAGATAAGTCCTCCAGCGACATCCGGCAATCCCTAATACCTACCTGTAAGTTAACAATAACATTTATATCTCTATTGCGATAGTAGAAGTTTAGTACGTCCCACGTTTTAAAGCAGAGTAGAAACCATTATTCTTGAACCTAGGTCATATGTGTTTGTAGATGACAGTACATTAATTTAATGTTTTATGCTAAACAAATAGGGTCGTGATAAAAATACTAATTGGCAATTGGTTTGTTTATTGGAAGCCTACTTGTTTATGTTTTGTCATTGAACAATCTTTGAGGCCAAATTTAGAAATGCTTTTACTGTTGGTTTGTAATATTTAATTTAAAATACATGTTTATTTTTGGTAGATTCGGGTGTTTCCCCTTATCCTTATGTGTTTAAAAATAGCTCTTCCTTAAGGACTAAACCACTAAAATAGCACTCTTAGAACAAAGCCTACTTCATCATAGAAGTAACTCACGCCCCTTAAAGCACACCGCTACTAAAAGGGTGTCAAAGCGTAGAGTGATCAAAGCCAAGGGTCATTCTACGACAATTAATATTATTGTTGTATACATAAAAGGTTACTTTCTTTAAATCAAAATAAAGATTAAATATTACAAAATAACCAGGTAAATTTGTTATTCAAGAAAATTAAAAATATAAACTTTTTAGGCAACGTAAGCAGTAACCACATTGACTACTTAGCTCTCAAAGTAGGTATGCCTCATTTAAAGTCAAGAAAAGCCAGCTAAATCAAACTGGATAATAATAAATATTTCACAGTAATTGTAAAAACATTTTGATAGAAACTGTACTTAACTTCGTAAATGGTTAGAATTTGAACATAGATGTTTGGAGGTAGGTTTGATGCTATGATGGTATAGAGGTCCTGGTTGTCATGACAACTGGTCTTTGATTGGATATGCGTAGTGGAAAGTAAGTTTCCCTATTCTGTTTGCTGTTTTTCCTTCCCCATTCTGTTACACTTTTGCATGATTATACCTTTAAATATTTTCTTTATTTATATTCCTGTTATTAATGAAGATTGTGAGGGACTATAGTCAGAAACTGCTAAACCTATTCTATTAAGCCACTCAGAAAACTGCTGCATGGGGATGTTCAGTGACATCTTGGCATCCTCTGTGCCCTCTTGGCCCCAATGTGTACTAGAGGATTTGTGGCTATATATTTTCACATAGTTTCCCTTTTTCTAACCACTATTTTTTACAAATCTCTCCTTACAAACGTTTTTTTTTAATTCTAGAAAAAACGAGCAATCTCAAAGAATATGATCACATTAATCAGTAGGTCCCCATTGAAAATTTTAAGGCACCTTAATGAGTACAGATCCCTAGTCAAAACCCCTACCAATTCTTTTTTTCTCAGGGAGTAGCCATTTTGTGTGTACTTCTGAGTGCCTAATCCAAATGGTACCACTCTTTAAAGGTTAATCAAATTTCAGTTCCCATCCTGAACTTTAGGAAGATCAGCTCCTAAATTCAAATGAAAAAAAGATATTTTGTCACCAAATATATAATTATAAGAAATTACTTTTGCTTTACTTTCTTGTCCACTTCAGAGCGTTTGTCCAGTGGATGTCATGCCTGGGCAGTTCGACCCCACTAATCATATCCTGCCACAGCAGCCACTACATCATTGCCTTTTCACTCAGGTAAGTGTAGTACTTCATTTACAATGTCTCCACTCAACCATCCTTAGTGAAGCCATGTATATCACCACTAGCCATCTATCTTTTCATTTCTTCCTGAACCCTAATTCTCCCAAATCCTTTTTTTTGTCCGTAACTAAAATGAGTCTGGTTGGATATATTTGGTCCCATATTTTGTTTGATTGAATGTAAGGCCAGAGATATACCTATACTGTCTTCAGCATGTTGTAAAAGCTGATTAAGCCTGGAAAAGCCCCAAAAGTTTTGTTTGTTAGTGTGATATGAAATGATTGGTATTAATGCACACCAATCACACTATGAGGAAACTTTTGATGATGCTGATAATTATATTAGTATTGTAAGGAAAGTGGATGAGATCATAGCTAGAGTTATCATTAGTCAATATGATTTTACCATACTGGGGTTTGGAGACAGATTTTAAGCAATCTCCTTTTAGCTACACCATCACTAACTACCTAATTCAGTTGTTTTACCTGCATATGTTAAAAAAAAAATGATTTCATCCATTACTATATTCTGACTGTGCAAATTTGTCTGGATTTTTTTTTTTTTTTTAAACAAAAGTTTGTATGTACAAATTGACAAAGAGCAAATTAATACTGGTATAGTCATGGCCAAAAGTGTTGACATTAGTTTATCATAAGAGTATATTTTAATTTTGGAATTTTTAAAACCAAATGGTGAAGTTCAGAAAAAAATAAATATGATTATCGAATATCTTGGAATTTTTTTAATGCAAAAAGAGTTACAAATGATAATCGGCACCAGCTCGTGTCTGAGCATTGGTTCCGTCATCTGTTATCCTATCTTCTCTTGATGTTTGTGAGTGATGTGACTTAGAAGGTCCAATCTGTGGTGGAAGAGTCGTGGGCACTGATCACATGGGAGGGTGTGGGGAGGACGAGGTTTTTCCAGTCCCTCTTTTCTTCCTTTTGTCTCGTCCCTTCCTCGAACGCCACGGTACCAGCACGGACGGCTCTCCCCTCAGGTTGAACGGTCCCCTGCAGTTTGTTCCCATGGGGAGGGATCAATGTTAGTTAGGGTCATGGTAAGCTTTAGTTGATCTTTGTAGCGTCGTTTGGGGCTCTTCGTGGTCCCGTACCATTGGTTAGTTAGCTGGAGTTAGGTGTCTTAAATGTGGATGAGTTTACGCATCACTGTCCGAGAACCGCTTCATTTTCTTGCATTGACCTATCTTTGTGCTCTTCGGATGCACAGCCTGATTTTGATTGGGGGGTGGTCTATGACCTCCATGGTATGATCACTTTCCTATTCAATTATCATTTTCAGGGCAACTGCCGCCTGAGAGCCCACCTCGGTGGTGCTTGGGGCGGGCGTGGTGGCCTCCATTTCAGGAAATGACTGAATTCTCTATCAAGAGGAGGAGCTTAGGTCAGTAGAGGAGGCCGTTGAGTTCTTCTCCGGCAACCTCATCGCCGCGAGTCTGACTACTATTCCTAGAACGTCTGGCAGTTTTGCAAGCCGACCACTCCCATGGTGGTCGGCCGAGTGTGAGACGGCCCTCAAACAGAAGCGTTATGCCTACATGCGCTATAAGCGCCGCCCGAACGATTTCACTGTTTCTGAATTTCGATGGCTAGGGCTAGGTTCCGGTATATTTCGAAGCACGCCCGCTGCTCTTCTTGGCGGGCATACGTGTCTTCACTTAACGGGAAGACCCCATTAGCAGAGGTGTGGATGCGAGTCAAAAGGATTCGGGGCAAGTTCTCGCCGGACCCCCCTCCCGTTCTCCAGGAGAATTTGACCGCAATCTCGGACCCCGCGTCCGTGGCGACCGCTTTTTCCGCATTCTCAAGCCGGGATGCTGCTCCGCCAGCATTCAATGCACGTCGTCATGTGGCGGAAGGCCGCCAGCTGGACTTTACCTCCAGAGGCGGAGAACCCTTCAACGACATGCCTACTGTGAGTGAGTTGCGTTCTGCTCTCGCTTCGTGCGCGGACCCCGCTCATGGTCCGGACGATGTCCCATACGCCATGCTTCGACACCTGGGTGAGCGAGGCATGGCTTTTCTGTTAGATTTGTTAAACAGGATCTGGGTGGAGGGTTTTCTCCAAGATTCCTGGCGAAACGCTACTGTGCTCGCCTTTCGCAAGCCAGGGAGAGATCACTCTACTCCGACCGGTTTCCGCCCAATCTCTCTAACTTCTTGCGTGTGCAAGACTTTTTCCTGGACTCTCCACACGATGGGGGCGAGGGGACGCCTTCCAATGTTTATATCTGAATTTTTGCGAGATCGTCGATTCCGCGTACGGGTGGGGGGAGCCCTCTCCGGCCCAAAGGAGAAGGAAGAGGGTGTCCCGCAGGAAAGTTTCCTCACTGTCACACTCTTTGCCCTGAGCATCAACGGCATCACCTCGGTGTTGCCGGAAGATGTTCTCGCTACGCTCTACGTGGACGACTTTTCGATCTCTTTTTGCGCGGCCCAGATGCCAACTCTGGAGCGTCGACTCCAACAGGCATTGAACCGCGTCTCTCGCTATGCCGAAGCGCACAGGTTTCGGTTTTCTTTGGCCAAGACTAAGGTGGTGCACTTCTGCCGCCATCCACGCTTCACCCCGACCCAGATTTGTTTTTTAATGGGGTGCGCCTGGATGTGGTTGAGTCGCACCGTTTCCTTGGTCTTGTATTCGACCGACGCCTCACCTGGGAGGCTCATATTCGCACCCTTAGGGTCTCTTGTACCCGCGCTATAGACATTCTCCGTTTCGTGACGTTCAGCGCTTGGGGCGCTGATAGGGCTACTGCCCGACTTTTTTATCGATCCCTTGTTCGTTCGAAGCTCGACTACGGATGCGAGTTTTATGCATCCGCAGCCGAGCGTTTATTGCGGAAGGTGGATTCGATCCACCACACCGGCCTTCGCCTTGCTACTGGTGCCTTCCGCACTTCCCCCATTGAGAGACTGTTGGTCGATGCTGGGGAGATGCCACTCGCTCTGCGCCGCGTGCAGTGCATCACTCGCCTGTACGCGCGAACCCGACCCTCCCTCAGTCGCCAACAGCTCTCACTGCATCCGCAGCTGATCTCGACGGTGCCTATGCCGCCGAGAGACGCCAGTCATACCCTAAGCCCTTTGGGTTTAGGGCCAGGAAACTCCTTCGAGAGATAGATATAGCTCTCGGGCCGGTGGCAACCTTGGTTCTGCCCAGGTCGCCACTCTGGGGGGTACCACATTTGGCTATTTGTCGCCACGCCTCTGCTCCCAAAGCTTGTACAGCGCCGGGAGTATTGCGTTCGACCTTTTTGGAGCACACCTCGTATCACGCTGGAACCGTGCCAGTTTATTCGGATGGCTCCAAGTCCCAAATTGGGGTAAGCCCCTGAGTGCTCTCGGGGCATTGGAATCTCCGCATCCCCTGGTTCGCGATATCCGTGACGCTACGGTTTTTGCAAGCCTGGCGGATGTCGAGATTATTTTCTGCTGGGTTCCTGGACATGTAGGTATTGCGGGGAATTAGCGCGCCAAAGAGTCCGCGAGGACTCTGCGACCGGACCAGCATTTCGCTCTTCCTCACACTGACTATTGGCAGGAATACGGCCAGCTCTTCGGACTGCTTGGCAAAGAAGATGGGAGACGGTCGAAGGGAACTTAAAGTTGCGTGCCATAGCGCCGCGACTGTTCCCATGGACCTATTCCCCAATTCCGCGACGGCTTCAGTTCGTTTTCTGTCGTCTCCGAATCGGGCACACTCGTGTGACGCATCGCTATTTGATGGAGCGCTCGCCTATTGCAACGACTGCGTCGTCCCCCAGACTGTTCGGCACATTCTTGTCGAATGTCCCAGTCTGGGTGATCTTCGCGCTCGTTACCTGTCCCGGTACCGGGATGGGCGGGGTCGCTACCGCCTGTCCCTTGTACTCGGGACGGGTTCGATCACTTTGACTTATTGACTTTTGGGGGGGAGTCCGGGCTTCTCCCCTTTATCTAAGTAGTTTTTATTTTGTTTTTTGTTTTCTCTGTAGGTTGCACGCTCCTGCGCCGGGGTGAGGGGGACCTTCCCCCGTCGTCGGAGATTGCTTCCTAATTGTTAAGTTTTTTCCAATTTTATGATTATGTTTTCACATTTTTATTTTAAAGTAGCCTAGTTCTAGGCTGCCGTGTGTCCGGCGACCTTTGCCCAAGTGGGCAGTCGCCAGATGGGCTTCATCCCCTGGTTCGCGATATCCGTGACGCCACGGTTTTGGCAAGCCGGGCGGATGTCGAGATTATCTTCTGCTAGGTTCCTGGACATATAGGAATTGCAGGGAATGGGGGTGCCAAAGAGTCCACCAGGAGTTGTCGACTGGACCAGCCTTTTGCTCTTTTTTACACCGACTACATGGTAGGAATACGAGCAGCTCTCTGGGCTGCTTGGAAAGAAGATGGGAGACGGTCGAAGGAGCCATTGCGCCGCGGCTGTTCCCAATGACCCCCCCCCCCCCTGCCGCGAAGGCTTCAGGTTTCTTTCTGTCGTCTCCAAATTGGACACACTCGCAGCACCCACCTCCATTTGGTGGAGCGCTTGACTGTGCCCGACTGTGAAGACTTTTGTTTGTAGTTTTCTTCGTAGGTCCATGTTCCTGCGCGGCGGGGAGGTGCACCTTTTCCCGCCCCTGGAGCTCGCTTCCTGCTTGTTGCCCTTTTCATTTTTTTATTGTTATTTTGTGTGGGGTTTTTTGCTTTGCATATTGTTTTTTTTTTTAATTACCTAGTCCTAGGCTGTCGCGATATGCCCCAGTAGGCAGTCACCAGACGCGTTCCTAAAATTAAAAAAAAACAAAACAAAACCCATTGGTTTAAAACGCTTTCGTGTTATTTGTTCCACTGATGGCAGCATCTTGGCCAAGGGCAACATACTCCATCAGGTAAAAAAACAATTAGCTAACCTGATTGGTAGAGGTCGATCCCTCCAGGTTGGCCATGATTACTGCCCTTCGGACACTTAATGGCACGCCGGTGAGTGTGACGCCGCACTCTACAATGAACTTCGTGAAAGTAGTAGTCTACACAAGGAAACTCACACCCTACTCCATAGATAACCACCTTAAAGTTGGCTGACCATGAAGCGGTCAAAGTCGAATGTGTGATGAGAAAACAGGGAGGGACCTCGTGACCCACCCCTACACTCTTCAAGTTCGACTATGACAGGCTCCCTGAGTCTGTGCGTGCCGGTTGGTATCGTTACCTCGTGTAAGGCCAAGTGTGTCAATTGCGGACAGACACCCCGCTTCTTCGAAACAATGCAGTGTGTGTCTCCTGCAGGAGAACCTGGCTGACCGCTGTTCAGGGTACCGATCGTCTCTCATTTCGCGAGGCTAATTACTTGGTACTGGCGCGCCCGGCGCTCCCTGGGGTGTCTTATGCCTTAATTTTTTAAAAAAAAACCCTCTGCTCCTACCCTCTCCAAGCCCAAGACCACGGTCGTTTCCGTGCCTATTCGGAACCCTTCTGCTGGTTCTACTCATTTCGGGGGGCCCCCATGTAGAGCTGGCGGCACAATGGGCGAAACGACCGCGTCCACCACCGAATCGTTACGCACAGGAGTGACACCCCTGAAGGTGGTCGTGAGACCGTCTTCCGGGTTCTTAAAGCTGCTTCCTTAGAGGAGGACAGGACCAAAGGAGCTTCGGCTGCTACGCCCACACCCAAACGAGGGACCCCGCCCGCCTAAGGTTTCGAGGCGTAGGTAGAAAAAGACTCCTATGACGAACCCAACATAGCCGGGAGTTATTCCTCCGGGAAGCGTACGGCCATTCCCGTAATTGTCTTCCCTTAAAAGAGGGGCCCCCTGCATCTCTTCTGAGATAAGCTGTGGGCCATATTCCTTCAATGGAATTGCCGCTGTCCCGGGCCAACTGAGAGGAGCTGTGGAGGCTCGTCTCCCCCCGTTCCCAGTTAGCAATCTTTTTGCACAAGACCATGTGCCAGCCCAACCTCCCGGGGTATAAGGGTTTTTGACCCCACCACCATGGGATGGGGGCCGGGCAGGAGGATGCGCGATTTACACCCGGCATGATTTCTCCGTTCTTCTCTCTGGTTTAAATAGTTCATTTCACGCAGTAGTTGTGCAGCTGCAATTGAATAGGAGGTATCCTATTATTTCTGCCTACATTGCTCCGTCAGCCGTCGTGGGACGGTTACCGAAGCCCTTTCTCTTCTTCGGCAATTTGAACGGTAGACATTCCCTCCCTGGAGACTACTCGATTGATCCCATGGACCAGGTCCTTGCCGACCTGATCGACGAGCTTCTTGGTGCCTTTGCTTTTTTTTGTTATGTTGTTTTTTATCTTTATTTGTTATTTATATATTTGTTTTTTAATCTAGCCTAACATTAGGCAGGGGGGGGTGAGTACGGCGACTTTTGCCCTAGTAGGCAGTCGCCAGTTAGGCTCTCAAAATTTGTTTTTTAAAAAAAAGCTATCTCGAATCTCTCTTCATTTGACAGTCCAAGAATTGTAATCTGCTGCAAAACGTCACGAATCCCTATGAGTTTGAATTAGGAGGAAGAGTTTGGTTGGGGACCTCGGGCCAGAATGTGATGGATATCGAGCGCTGTTCCGAACTCACTGATCCACTAGAGATCCTCGAGAGGATTTGCCGCTGGGGACATCTGGCCCCTTCGGCTCCCGACACACTCTGTGAGTTATTTTGCAAAATTGAGGGGGTTTTTTAAGATATTTAGAGTGCTTGAAAGCGTTAGGCCAATTACGGCACGGGTATATGAGAGATGTTTGGAGAAGCTTTGTAAAGATCAAAAGTAGCGTAAGGCGAGTTACGAATAGTTTCCTCCATCTCTGGTCAGCGGCTTATCGACTGCGTCATCTTAAGTCTCAAAATAGATTCATCTCATTCAAGCGAAGTTTTTAAGCTGCTCCTCTGTATGCTACCCTATAACACTATTACCTTGGAAAATATATGGCCAAGCAAGGGTATGTTATAGGTGCATATCGGTAAGTCCAGTTTCCTGATTCTATCTCTTATTGCGTTTTCTTCTCCACTGTCATTTACTTGTGTTTTCCCCTTGTCCCCGTTTTCCTCACTCGAACCCAACAATACTCAAGAATGATGAATCCACGGTACGTGATCCTTCCAGACCTCCTCGATAGGTTATATGAGAGTTGTTCTGAGGGGCAGGGTAGGAGGAAATGGGGATTTTTTTAGTTTGGAGGGGTGTCGTGATTTAATCTATTTTATTTGCCCCCGCTGTAACTTCCATCATCCAGTTCTCGGGACGGATTCATGTATACAGATTTGTGGAGTGGACTGTGCATGCTCATATTGGTTTTTGTTTGTTTCTTTATGGGGCTTCTCTTTTTTTTTCTTATGTAGCCGACTTAGTGGCAGTCCCCAGATAGATTTTTTTATGTAAATGAACTATTATTGGATCCTCCTCCTTTATCCTATCTCGGCCATAATATTTTGCAATCACATCCTAGCCTTTCACCGTACCTTTAATATTGATGAGGCTGGTGAAGGTCTATACCGTCTTGCAGAGGATGCCATAAAAATAGATTATGGGGTGCGGGAAGCCGCCTTCTCTTCAAAGTATCGGCATGTTTTGGATTTGGATCTTGTCCATTGGTACTAGTGTGAATCAAAGATATTTTTGTGGACTGATAGATATATGATAGAAAGAAGCGGGGTATTGAATAGGTTTAAAAGATATTTTAATAAATTAAGACGAACTTGAAGGAATAAAAACTGTGTGGAGTTTGAATTTAGTTGGATCAGGTGTGTTACTCCTGTTGGCACGGGTAACAGACGGATCTGTGCTATTGCGTAATGAATTACATGATAATGCCCTTTGTTGTATGAGCATCTTCAAAGCTACAGGCCCTCACAGTGCGTCTCTTCCCTCTAAGAAGAGGTGGCTCTTCACGGCGCCAAAGGAGGGGGATTAGCGTAGAACAGCAGGC
This sequence comes from Ceratothoa steindachneri, assembly GCA_963969495.1. Taxonomy (NCBI): domain Eukaryota; kingdom Metazoa; phylum Arthropoda; class Malacostraca; order Isopoda; family Cymothoidae; genus Ceratothoa; species Ceratothoa steindachneri. The sequence goes on along the minus strand of OZ018325.1, from coordinate 56,075,717 downwards.
AGATCATTCCACACCCAAAGATCACACATTGAGAAAGCACGATTACTCTTGCATCACAGGCGACTACGAATTAAAATAAAGAATTAGAACTATATCATAGAACTTCAAGCCCGGGAGAGTCGGAGATGTTCGTGTCTGAAGATTGGGTGTCAAGGTTGTGTTTGGTGTGGGCGAGGTGGTATTTAAGATGTGCATGGCGCGCCAGATATTTGAGGACAAATTTGAATTCTTTGAGAAACTAAACTATTCAATAGAAAATAACAAAACACTGATTTTCCATAGAAATTTTTAAATATGTATAGGATAGGGTTATTCAAAGCCGCATTTAGCCCCAATGCAGCCTCCGAAGTGATTTCATGCCTTGATCGGGCCTTCTCAATCATGTTGGCCAACATGGTAGCCTTCAACTAATCTATGATATTATGGTGGTGTTAGTTAGTCTTTCTCAACCTTGCCATACACATAGTAGTCCATGGGCTTCAAATCTGGAGAGCTAGGAAGCCATATGGATCACATGATCGTGAATATTCTCGTCCAATCGGTCCTGACCTGACTGGTGTGAGCTGTCTAGAAGGGTCTAGAGTCCTGCTGACACACGTACAGCTACCTATTCTTTCCGGGGCTTGAAAACTGGGTATTCCTCGACTTGCTAAGGTTGTCGTTGGTGATGTCCTGGATCTACTAGACGAACTGGCGCGTCTGACCAGTTCGTCTACTGGTGACTAATTACATGCCTTCCCCTTTCAACACGAAGGACCCGCTCACGGTCAAGGTGGATATCTCCGAATCAGCGTGGTTGAAGGTCAAGACGATGAGGAAGACTGAATTTCCTTCCTTGTCTTATTAAAATCTGCCGTGTTAGGGTAACACGGCAGAGAGATGATACTCGTAAAGCTTGGGGCATTTATAGCGTGCTAAGTTGTGTTCTCAAACACGTCTCCAAGAGGTTGGGTCATTGCTAGAATGAGAACGGTGCAAATACACAAGTCGATATTGGAATTGGGTATAGAATGAAAAACGAATGGATAATAGATATCTATGATGTTAATGAGGTGGTACGCTAATGTAAGAATGTATGTGAATAAATTAATGGGTTGAGGAATAAGTTCTTGCGGTTTTATCAAATTTATTCATTACCATTAACAATTTTAGAAAAACTTCATTTTTAATTGATAACAAAATGCAATTTAATCAATAATGTATGCTCCGGTTATTTACGACTTCTTCCCAACGTTGAACTAGTTTTTTTGATGCCTCTGTAATAAAAATTCTGGATTTTGACTCGAATAATTTGTCTAACCAGGTTCTTAATTCCTCATCAGTATTAAACGAAACGCCACGCAACTTGTTGGAGAGCGATCGGAACAGATGGAAATCCGATGGAGCCAAGTCTGGCGAATATGGAGGATGCGGCAGGATTTCCCAATTAAGCGTTTGGATGGCGTCTTTTGTCATATTGGCAATGTGAGGACGAGCATTGTCGTGTTGCAGAAGGAGTCCATAGCGTCGATGAGGTCGCTTTTTACGAATAGCTTCGGCGAGTCGATACATTTGTTAATCGTAGAGTTCTGCATTGACAATCTCGTTTTTCGCAAAGAGCTCATAAAGGATGATGCCTTCACAATCCCACTACACACACAGAATTGTCTTTCTGGGATGAAGTCCTTGCTTTAATCGCGGAAGTGGTTTTTTATTGGGGCTAAGCCATTGTTTTCGATGGTTCATGTTGACATAAACACACCACTTTTCGTTACCAGTGATGATACGGTGAAGAAATCTGTCCTTATATCCACGATTAGCCTTGTGACGAGCAAGCAAACCTGCGGCAATCGTGGAGCATGGAAGATTGTTGCTTTCATTCAAAGCGTGCGGAACCCATGCACAGAGTTTTTTAACTTTCCCCATCGAATGAAGGTGATTCACTGCAGTTTTCTGATCACACGCCAATTATCTAGTTGATTGATGAGGATTTTTATGAAGAAGGTCGTTCAATCGATCTTCATCCAACTTAATGGGGCAACCAGAACGTTCTTCGTCATTAAGATTGAAATGACCGTTTTTGAAACGTGAAAACCACCATTGAGTTGTCCTTTCTGATAAAGCATTTTTTCCGTACACAGCACAAATATCGCGACGAGCTTTGGCTGCGTTTGCATTGTTCCCGTCTCGATTGAAAATGAATAGCAACAAGTGTCGAAAATGCGCCTTTCTTTCAACTTGACATTCCATTTTGAGTGTACAGAACAAAAATTCAATTAACACAACTTTTAAATAAACCGCAATGACTTATTATCAATTTCAAGACGTAGCCTAAGCAAAAACCTAAGAGAAGTAGCCTAACCTTTACAAATTTGCTCTTATTATTTATTATTGTTTCTTAATATGTGCACAAATCACGTTAACAAAACTTAAATCAACACAACATTTAAAAAAAAATGCAACAACTTATTCCTCAACCTGATATGAAGGAAATACTCGTACAGCTAAAAAAAATAGAATATCTTGAAAAAGTTAATTTAGTTTCGTAATTTTCACATTGTGTAATGAGCATAGAATATATTAAATTATGAAAATGAATTAACTGTCCCAATATTATAATTTTTTTTTTTAACTGCACTAGTATGAGTGGTGATATTAGGTAAAGGGTTCCGTAGGCCGAGCAAAAAATAATGGGGGGGAGGGTAAGAAGGGGTCTGAGAGGGCCAAATGGAAGATATGTAAGGAGGGGGGGGGGGCGTACTTAGGACAATATAACTCGTGATAAACCTTGAATGCATGATATGCAACACTAGCTAAAAGTCCCATCGCTGAGGACCATAAAGGGGTGTTGAATATTCAGGATACTTATAGCGATGATAAGCCCCAACCACGTACTTAAGGGGAGTTAGACTGATGAACATTATTTTAATAGACGCCCACTAAGTTTTAAGCTTCGAGAGTGACTACTCTGCTTTAATAGTCCGCACTGTTTTCCATTGTCAATCACTTGGCTGTTTGGGCCAAGTCCCAAACAACTTCAGCATTACCGATTATTATTGATCGACAATCATAATTTCCAGTGTCGTATCCTTACCACAAAGCAGAACCCTTCGTTATCGAGTCTTGTCCCGATATCTTATTTGCCGGAAACCAAAAGTCCTTAGCATCTAAATTAATTCCAGGTAAGAAAAGCTTTTTTTGTTGTTTCTCTTTGTTGTAGCCATTTTGCATAACCATGAAGACATAGTGCATCATTTTGTTCATCAACTATGATTTGTCAGTGTAGTAGTTTCTGAAAGCCAGGTTAAATTCTTAAGTATTTAATTTGAGTGGGTTTTCGCTGCAGGGACTGCCCCCGAGTCAAGGCGGTGTTTTTTTTAAACTATCTCCCCTGTGGGGCAAGAATTAATAGTCTTAGAGTGGTCAGTGCTTTCCAAGTGGATAGAACACGGCCACCTCACCTGGATGCAATCTGCGTTAGGTTACATGTTATCTTACCTTGGGGAGCAATGCAACAACATTACTGCAAGGTTTTTATGTTCATTTTCTTTCTCCATTCTCCTCTACCCCGTGTTATTAGAGCTTTCGCTTGCCTTGAAGATACGGCATTGGTTTTCTAGCGTCGAGGTACCGGGTTTGATCCCAAGCGAGAGCGAACCCAAACATCAGCACACATAACACATGTATAACCCAATCACAACATCGCTCTCTTTCCTCCCGTATTCACAGCGCAACACACTTCTCTTCGAAGGAATAATGCCGATTATTGGTTGTTTCTACTTACTCCTGACGCGGGAACGGGTTCTCCCTTCCCCCGGGATGGTGGAAGTTCCTACCCGATCGTTGATTGGTAAAAACATTTCCCCCCCCCCCTCCCCTCCGAAAAGAGGAGTGACTCCTAGTGCTCTCTGGTATCCGGTCGGGGGATAGCCTTGACCAAGAGACTGAAGGGGTTCCCTTGCGGGTTATCTCGGACCCCGTCCAATCATGCCGATACTCTCATTGATGCGCGCCAATCCCATTGTGGAAAATCAGTCAATGATGACTTTGTATCTAACCCTAAATGCTAGGACAGGGTGAGTGCATTCAAATCCTCCTTGAACGCATACAAAGAACACTGGAGCTGCCTCGTATAGGCCATTAAGGCACATTAAAGATTAGATCATTAATGCACTAATAAAATAAAGCGAAGCATTTTTGAGTAATACTATAATCCCTTCCTTATGCCTCGTACGAATTGTTTGGGATTGTTTTGAATGCTTGGTTTTTAGCTTTGCTTTGATGATCTTTATTTTCATTTTAGGTCCCTCTCCCATTGTTTATAAGTGAACATGGCTCGTGTGATTACACGTTTCCTTTTTAGGATCTTAACTGCCAATTTTTTTTAGAACCACATATTTGCTAAATATGCAGGTAAAGGGATAATAGTTGACAACCAACCATTGTGTGTGTGTTATCGAGGTGGTATAAAATTATATTTATGATTCCGTTTGTGCAAATGATGGCTACGCAATGAAAAGGACTCTCATGCAATTTTCATTAATCCCAAATGCTGCAGCTGGGAAAATGCCTTTAAGGCGCCCGGGAAACAAATTTGTATAACGTAAAGTTAAGGAAGAGTTTGAATTATGTGAAGCGTGCAGGGGAAGGTAAAATGGAGACGTATTTGCATAAAATGTCAGGGAAGTGTGGACGAATTCATACAAGAAGGCAAAAAGAAATGGTCACGTGGATACGAGTGCCCCCATGTGAGAGACCAGTACTCCTTCCGCAGTGTTTCGGTGCAGATGAGAGTAGGTATTTAGTGATTTAATGGTATTATTACAAGGATTAGTACTCAGGGTGTTTGTGCTCTTTCGATGTCATCAAAGCTTCTTTTTTTTTGAGGTCTGTATTAAGTAGTGGTTGACTGTAATGGTCTAAAAACACATTGTATAGTGCTAAGCGAATATGTGGAATGATCTGATAGGAGGCGCTTTATGACTTTAGAGGAGGTACTAAGGAGAGGGAGATGATGTTGGGTTTAGGGATTGTAAGCATGAGTGATTAGCCAAAGCAAGAAAGCAGCAAATGAAACATTCAGTTATAAATAGGATTCGGGCAGGAAGAGGAATGATTAAGAAGAGAAATCAAGAGGAGAATGGCATGGTACTTGTGAGTAGATGGTTAGAGTACTTTAACATGTAAATGTCGAGTGTGGGGATGGAAAATGATAATGTGAATATGATTGGTTTTATGGCTGTAAACCTAGTGCTGTATCAAGGTATGGAAAAGATGGTATGAAAGGTGTAAAAGCAACTTGAATAAATGATAGTCGCTGGCTTGAAAAAAAGGTTGTGGTGATTGTGTTTATTGGGTCTTTTGTGTTGCAAGGCATCTGAAAGTGGAATTGTGTTTGAAGACTGTATGTAAAAATACATATGTAGGTGTTTTATTGTGTTATGGTTGGTGTTGTTGGGGGAACTCTTCACAGTAGTTGGGGCGTGGGGGAAGTGCGCAAGGATGGAGGCGGTGTCGCAACTAGTTGAAGAATTGTGTACCCACCATGTCTAGGTGAGCACTGATAGATAGTATTTTAGTCTGCCTGTAGGTTGTATATCGGAGTGCTTTGTGTGCAGCCAGTTGCGATGCGTCGGGCTGTGTTTTGTGCGGTTTATTTTCTCCAAGCTGTAATTGGATGCCCGGGCTGGGGAGGGGTAATTTAGGGTGGTGCGAATGAATTGTTTGCATAGATTGTATGTTGTTTCTGTCCCCCGTAAGGGACGCGGCGATTTGCCATCCTGGCCGCCGTGCTGACGGGATCCAGCGCTCCGTCCGGCCCCAGCTTAGCCTCTCTTCTTTCCTTCAGATAGCCCGATTTCTCCCCTACCTCGTCGCTTTTCATACAACCTCTCCCACAACTTTCTCTGGTCAGCCTCTAATTTCACAGGGTAGATGCTGACCTTCTTCTCAAGCCAACCACCCCGGATCGGGTCTGGGGGGAGAGGGGACATTGTTCCCTAACCCCTGAGCTCCGGTTCGGGATGGGGTTTTTTTAACAACCTGCTTCATCCCCACCTATACCTTCCTCACATCCCCTTTCCTCTCCACTTCACATTCTATCAATTTTACGCCGTGTCCAAGGTGGAGCCGCCATGCCGATGGACTGCCAGGCCACCAGGCGGGAGGGGTGGTCCCGAATGGCGGCGCCGGGCTCTGCCGGGCTTGTAAGGACCTCTCGCAGTGCGGGCAACTGCGAGAGGTGATGAGCTATTGCGTCCCGTATTAAAAAGAGGGTCACCATGCCCATGTATGACAAAAAAAAAATTAAAAAAACCTAACCCCCAACTTCCCCAAGAAAATACACGGAGCCGCCCTCGGGCAGCTCCACCGAGAAAATGGAGGTCCGCTTCCTTGTGCTTGCGCAGGGGACCCTCCATAATTCTTTAACCGAAGAGGAGGCTTACTCCTCTCCTACGCATATGGGTGTAGGGGACTCCCCCTCACTCCCTTCTCTGGAGGTGCTTTCGGGCACCTCCCTATTTCCAGCGGCAGTCCCTCCTTTTCTCTCTAAAGGGACTGCCAAGAAAGCCAGCAGGCAGCCCATTGCCGACCGCCCCTCGTGTAAGCGGCTCGGTAGGGCAAACCCCCTTAGGGGGGAGAGGGAAGCCAGGCCCCTTCGGTCGCTTTCCTCAAAAGACCTGCTGGCAAGGATATTAAACCTTGCCGGGGTTAAGGCTTGTGCCTCCCCACAAATGACTCTTGACGCTGCCAAGGGGACCTGCGATGTCCTGGGAGGGAATGGCCAACTGGAGGCCCCTCCTGTGATAGACATGGTCCTTGAGGAGACCCAGCCTCAGAGGGTAGGGCCTTCCATGGGGGGGAATCCGGGTTCGGCGCCAAGCACCGAACCCGAGTCCGCCCCTATGCAAGGTCCCCCTCAAACGGCTGAGGGCTCCGAGGCAATACAAGGAGAGGAGGGATCTCCTCCGACAGGTGCCCCCACGACTACCAGGAACTTCTCCATTTCGGAGAGGGACCTGGCTGAGGCCGGCCCATCTGGCATGGGGGCTTCTGCCGGCGGAGGTGAGAAGCGGGTTCATTCCCCGCCCGCCTCTCCAAAAAAGAAAAGGACGAAGAAGACTCGGCGCTCCTCTCCATCCGCGGGGGCTACGGGGACGGATGGGTCTGCTGCCACTTTGGCAAGCGACCAAGCCAAGATCGGCACATCCGGCCCCTCTGCCCCCCCGGGTACGGAACTCCTGACGATGACAAAGACCAAAAGTGCACAGGGCGGAGCCTCGATGACATCGGCGCCCCTCATTCAGAGGTTACCTGGCGTTTTCGAGCCCGCTGGCTTCAAACGCTTCCTCGTTATTCGCTCCACTGATGGCAGCATGTTGTCCAAGGGCAACATGATCCATCAGAGGAGAGGATTAGCTAGTGCAATTGGTAGAGAGCCGAAGGTAACCCGTTTCTCGGACGGGAGCCTTCTGGCGAATGCGGTGAATCCCGCCGAGGCGGCCAAGATAAGTGCTCTTCGGACACTTCATGGCACCCCGGTGAGTGTGATGCCGCACTCTACCATGAACTTTGTGAAAGGAGTAGTTTATGCGAGGGAACTCGTTGACTACTCCATTGAGGACATCACCCTAGAGCTGGCCGACCATGGGGCGGTCAAGGTCGAACGTGTGATGAGAAAACAGGGAGGGGCCTCGAGACCCACCCCTACACTCTTCGTCACGTTCGACTGTGACGAGCTCCCTGAGTCGGTGCGTGCCGGTTGGTACCGCTACCGCGTGAAGGCATTCGTGCCACTGCCGCTGCGGTGCTATTACTGTCACCGCTTCGGCCATACGAATCGCTCATGTAGACGTGCAAAGTCGGGGTCACCCGAAGTATGTGTAAAATGTTCCAAGGTCGCACACGATAAGTCCAAATCGTGTGTGGCCAATTGTGTCAATTGCGGAGAGCCGCACCCTGCTTCTTCGAAGCAATGTGGTGCATATCTCCTTGAGAAAGAAATCCTGGCCGTTCAAGCCCAGGATCGACTCTCATTCCGCGAGGCAAAGGACTTGGTCCTGGCTGCCCGGCACTGCATGAGACGTCATATGCTTCAATAGTTAGAAAGGCACCCTCTTCTCCTGGCCCATCCAGGCCAACGAGAACGGTTGTTTCTGCGCCCATTCGGAGCCCTTCTGCGGGCTCTACCCAACCCGGGCGCTCCCCTGGTAAAGCTGGCGGCAAAAAGGGTTCATACCCTGCCCGGGCTAAAACCAGGGCTCCCCCCTCTTCCCCCAGCGTGACCGTTTCCCGTAAGGCGAAACGGCCACGCGCCTCCACCGAGTCGTTAGACTCACAGAAGGCAACACCCCTGAAGATGGTCGCTAGGCCATCTTCCGGGGTTCCTAAAGCTGTTCCCCGAAAGGAGGACAGCAACAAAGGAGCTTCGGCCCCTTCGCCCACGCCCCGAGGTGGAGCGAGTGGCTCGGAGACGGTGGTTCCTCGAAAAGAGGGCCCCCCGCCTCCCAAGCCGCAACGCCCGCCTAGGGTTTCGAGGCGGAGGGAGGAAAAGACTCGCATGGCGAGCCCAACCTCCCCCAATAAGTCCTCGAAGGCTTCAGCGCTTTGTCCGGCCAACAGCGCCCGGGGTTCTGCCCCCGGGAAGCGTACGGCCATTCCAGTGAGGGTCTTGAATTCGAGGAGGGCCCCCGCGTCTCCTCCGAGCTAGGCCTGGAGGGCATATTCCTTCAATGGAATTGCCGTGGACTCCGGGCCAACTGGGAGGAGCTGCGGAGGCTTGTCTCGTCCCGTTCCCCGTTAGCTATTTTTTTGCAGGAGACCATGCTAGGCGCGTGCCGGCTGCCTGCCCTCCCGGGGTATAAGGGTCTTGCGACCCCACCACCGCGGGATGGCCGGGCTGGGGGATGCGCGGTTTACACCCGGCATGATGTCTCCGTTCTTCCTTTCTCTTTAGATACCTCCTTTCAGGCAGTGGCTGTGCAGCTGCACCTGGATAGGAGGTATACTATCATTTCTGCGTACATTCCACCGTCAGCTGACTTCGACGCGGGAGACTTCCGCCGCGTCGTGGCACGGTTGCCGAGGCCCTATCTCTTGCTTGGAGATCTGAACGGCAGGCATCCTCTCTGGGGAGATTACTCCATAAATCCCAGGGGACAAGTCCTGGCCGATCTGATCGAAGAGCTTGAGATGGGTGTCCTAAACGTGGATGAGTTTACGCATCACTGTCCGAGAACCGCTTCATTTTCTTGCCTTGACCTATCTTTGTGCTCTTCGGATGCACAGCCTGATTTTGATTGGGGGGTGGTCGATGACCTCCATGGTAGCGATCACTTTCCCATTCAAATATCATTTTCAGGGCAACTGCCGCCTGAGAGACCACCTCGGTGGTGCTTGGCGCGGGCGCCGTGGCCTGCATTTCAGGAAATGACTGAATTCTCTATCTCAGTCGAGGAGTTTAGGTCGGTAGATGAGGCCGTTTTGTTCTTCTCCGGCAACCTCATCGCCGTGAGCCTGACTACTATTCCTAGGACGTCTGGCCGTTTTGCACGCCGACCACTCCCATGGTGGTCGGCCGAGTGTGAGACGGCCCTCAAACAAAAGCGTTATGCCTACATGCGCTATAAGCGCCGCCCGAACGATTTAACTGTCGCTGAATTTCGTTGGGCTAGGGCTAGGTTCCGGTATATTTCGAAGCACGCCCGCCGCTCTTCTTGGCGGGCATACGTGTCTTCACTTAACGGGAAGACCCCTTTGGCTGAGGTGTGGAAGCGAGTCAAAAGGATTCGGGGCAAGTTCTCGCAGGACCCCCCTCCCGTTCTCCAGGAGAATGGGACCGCAATCTCGGACCCCGCGTCCGTGTCGGAATCCTTCGCGACCGCTTTTTCTGCATTCTCTAGCCGTGATGCTGCTCCGCCAGCATTCAATGCACGTCGTGATGTCGCGGAAGGCCGCCGGCTGGACTTTACCTCCAGAGGCGGAGAACCCTTCAAAGACAAGTTTACTGTAAGCGAGTTGCGTTCCGCTCTCGCTTCGTGCGCGGACACCGCCCATGGTCCGGACGATGTCCCGTACGCCATGCTTCGACACCTGGGTGAGCGAGGCATGGCCTTTCTGTTAGATTTGTTCAACAGGATCTGGGTGGAAGGTCTTCACCCAGACTCCTGGCGAATCGCTATTGTGCTCGCCTTTCGCAAGCCGGGAAGAGATCACTCTACTCCGACCGGTTTCCGCCCAATCTCTCTAACCTCTTGCGTGTGCAAGTTGATGGAGAAATTGGTAAATGTTAGATTAGCCTTTTTCCTGGACAGCGGAGGCCATCTGTCTTCTGCACAGTGCGGCTTCCGTAAGTTCCACTCTACGTCGGATGCTCTGCTCCAACTGGAAAATGCCGTCTGCGAGGCTTTCCTTCGTAGACAGCACTACGCCACGGTGTTTTTTGATCTGGAGAAGGCCTATGATACCGCATGGCGATACGGTATCATGGAGAGTCTCCACACGATGGGGGCGAGGGGACGCCTCCCAATGTTTATATCTGAATTTTTGCGAGATCGTCGATTCCGCGTAGGGGTGGGGGGAGCCCTCTCCGGCCCAAAGGAGCAGGAAGAGGGTGTCCCGCAGGGAAGTGTCCTCACTGTCACACTCTTTGCCCTGAGCATCAACGGCATCAACTCGGTGCTGCCGGAAGATGTTCTCGTTACGCTCTACGTGGACGACCTTTCGATCTCTTTTGGCGCGGCCCAGATGCCAACTCTGGAGCGTCGACTCCAACAGGCATTGAACCGCGTCTCTCGCTATGCCGAAGCGCACAGGTTTCGGTTTTCTTTGGCCAAGACCAAGGTGGTGCACTTCTGCCGCCATCCACGGCATCACCCCGACCCAGATTTGTTTCTTAATGGGGGTGCGCCTGAATGTGGTTGAGTCGCACCGTTTCCTTGGTCTTGTATTCGACCGACGCCTCACCTGGGAGTCTCATATTTGCAGCCTTAGGGTCTCTTGTACCCGCGCCATGGACATTCTCCGTTCCGTGACGTTCAGCGCTTGGGGCGCTGATAGGGCTACTGCCTTACTTTTTAATCGATCCTTTGTTCGCTCGAAGCTCGACTACGGATGCGAGTTTTATGCATCCCCAGCCGCGGAAGGTGGATTCGATCCACCACACCGGCCTTCGCCTTGCGACCGGTGCCTTCCGCACTTCCCCCATTGAGAGCCTGTTGGTGGATGCTGGGAGATGCCACTCGCTCTGCGCCGCGTGCAGTGCATCACTCGCCTGTACGCGCGAGCCCGGCGCCTCCCTCAGTCGCCAACAGCTCTCACTGCATCCGCAGCTGATCTCGATGGTGCCTATGCCGCCGAGAGACGCCAGTCATACCCTAAGCCCTTTGGGTTTAGGGCCAGGAAACTCCTTCGAGAGGTAGATATAGCTCTCGGGCCGGTGACGCCCCTGGTTCTGCCCAGGACGCCACCCTGGAGGGTACCACATTTGGCTATTTGTCGCCACGCCTCTGCTCCCAAAGCTTGTACGTCGCCGGGAGTATTGCGTTCGACCTTTTTGGAGCACACATCGTGTCACGCTGGTACCGTGCCAGTGTATACGGATGGCTCCAAGTCCCAAGAGGGGGTCGGCTTCCACGCCGTATCCCCTCTGTTTGAAGTCAGCGGGGCTCTACCAGGCGCTGCGTCTGTCTTCACGGCCGAGCTGGTGGCAATACACCACTCGGTACGGGAGATTACGCGACGTGCCCGGTTCGGAGACCGGATTGTGATCTATAGCGACTCACAAAGCGCCCTGAGTGCTCTCGGGGCATTGGAATCTTCGCATCCCCTGGTTCGCGAAATCCGTGACGCCACGGTTTTGGCGAGCCGGGCAGATGTCGAGATTATCTTCTGCTGGGTTCCTGGCCATGTAGGAATTGCGGGGAATGAGGGCGCCAAAGAGTCCGCGAGGACTTTGCGACCGGACCAGCGTTTCGCTCTTCCTCACACTGACTACATGGCAGGAATACGGGCAGCTCTTCGGACTGCTTGGCAAAGAAGATGGGAGATGGTCGAAGGGAACTTAAAGTTGTGTGCCATTCCGCCGCGACTGTTCCCATGGGCCTATCCCCCAATGCCGCGGCGGCTTCAGGTTGCTTTCTGTCGTCTCCGAATCGGCCACACTCGTGTGACGCATCGCTATTTGATGGAGCGCTCGCCTGCGCCCTATTGCAACGACTGCGTCGTTCCCCAGACTGTTCGGCACATTCTTGTCGAATGTCCCAGTCTGGGTGATCTTCGCGCACGACACCTGTCCCGCTACCGGGATGGGCGGGGTCGCTACCGCCTGTCCCTTGTACTCGGGACGAGTGCGTGTACTTTGACTGGTGGACTTATTGACTTTTTGGGGGAGGCCGGCCTTCTCCCTTTCATTTAACCCTGTTTAATTGTTGTTGTTTTTGTTATTTCTTTTTATTGTTTCCTGTTCAATTTTTTAAAGTAGCCTAGAACTAGGCTGTTTGTTTACGGCAACTTATGCCTTAGTCGGCAGTCGCCAGATAGCCCCTTAATTAAAAAAAAAATAAAAAATGTTTCTGTCTGTTGCCCGAAATTGGTATTTGTGAGTGTCTGAGATCATTTAGTTTGTAGTGATGGTGTGTGTGTGTTTGTTGCATACAGGGTGATGCCCAGTAGGGTGGGGTTACGGGTGAGTGGGAGTAGTTGGCCTTAGAGCATGATTGATGTATTTTTGGATGTGGGAGTGAAGAGGATGACTATTTTAGGATGGAGATATCATGCATAGAAGGATGGTGCCCTGTGGGAACCCCTTTGTGGAGTCTGGGTCTTAGACTCGGCAGTGCTGTAGTACTTGGCCCTTGGTCTTGTATTTGACCGACGCCTGTCCTGAGATGCTAATATTAGCAGCCTTAGGGTCTCTTGTACCCGAGCCATGATTATTCTTTGTTTCCGTGACGTTCAGCGCCGATAGGGCTACTGCCTTACTTAATTATCGATCCTTCGTTCGAAGCTTGACTACGGATGCGAGCTTTATGCAGCCGCCAGTGTATTGCTTAAGGTGGACTCGATCCACCACAGTAGCCTTCGCATGTCACCCATTACTTGTCGATACTGGGTTGATACCACTCTCTTCGCCGTGCTCAGTGCATTTTCACCTGTACGCGCGAACCTGGCGTCTCCCTCAGTTGCCAACAGCTCTCACTGCATCCACAGCCGATCTCGACGGTGCCTGTGACACCCCTTTGGAATTACGTCTAGGAAACTGCTTTGAGAGCACTGTATATCTCTTGGGCCGTTGGCGCTCCTGGCTTTGACATTTGTCGCCACGCTTCTGCTCCCAAAACTTCTTCTACAGCGCTGGGAGTATTGCGTTCGGTCTTTTTGGAGCATACTCCGTGTCACGCTGGAATCGTAACAGTGTATACGGATGGCCCTAAGTCCGAAGACGGGGTCGGTTTCCACGCCGTATCCCCTCTGTTCGAAGTCAGCGGGACTCTCCCAGGCGCTGAGTAAAATCTTCACGGCCAAGCTGGTTGCAATACACTGATCGGTACGCGAGATGACGCGGCGTAACCAGTTAGGAGACTGGATTGCGATTTATAGCGACTCAAAGAGCGCCTTGAGTGCTCTCCAGGCATTGTAATCTCCGGATCCTTTGGTTCGCGATAATCTTCTGCTGTGTTCCTGGACATGTAGAGAATGAGTATGCCAAAGAGTCCGCCAGAATTGAGCGACCAGACCAGCGTTTCGCTCTTCCTCACACCGATTACATGGCAGGAATACGGGCGACTTGGCAAAGAAGATTGGAGACGGTAACTTAAAGTTACGTGCCATAGCGCCGCGAGTGTTGCTATTGGCCTACCACCCAATGCCGCCAAGCTTTCAGGTTGCTTTCTGTAGTCTCCGAATTAGACCCACTTGATGGAGCGCTCGCCTGCTCCCAAACTTCGGCACATTCTTCTTGGGTAATCTTCGCGCACGTTACCTCTCCCGCTACCGCTTGTACTCGGACGTCTTCTTGGACTATACGACTTTTGGGGGAGAAGGCTGGTCTCCTACTTATTTGACTGCTTGTTGTGTGTCGTATGTTCCTTGGCCGGGGAAAGGCGGGCCTACCCCCGACGCCTCCTTCTTGCCTTTTGGATTTTTTTTGTTTGTCATTTTTTATTTTGTTTTAATATAGCCTAGCAAGTAGGCGACTGCCCAAGTAGGCAGTCGCCAGATGGTTTTCCAAGTAGTTCTCATGTGGAGCATAAAGTCGTGTCAGATGAGGTGGGGTTCTGGTTGTGTTAGAACAGTTTCTTTGTTGGCTGGTCCTGTCGATGTTCCAGTGAGTGTAGCTTCTTGGTGTGAGGTATGCCAGGCGGGGTCGTGGGCATTGCCCCCCCCCCCCATTTTTGAGTTGTGAAAGGTTTGGTGAGAAATTTTCCGGGCAGTGTTTGGATGAAGAATGGGGGATGTTTATGATGTTATAGGTGGTTTTGCTTTTTTTTTGGCTATTGCTTCTAGTTTTGTGCATCTTGGATGTATCACAATCGATATTGGTACATATGATGCAGATTGTAACCAAAAGTTATTAAGTGTTAGCCAATCACAAGCCTCTAATTCCTTAGCACAGCATTCAGAAGCCGCAGAATGCTTAGCTCTTGGGCTACGAAGGGTTCCTTGGTTGTTGGTAAAATAGTACCCTTTCTCTTCCTCCACCTTATTGCTTCAACGAGGGGCATACTGATCTTTGCGAATATCCATATCTAATCTCACCTGGGTGGGGGGAGGGGGCAGCATGTTTTGAATTAACGTCTGTCCCTCTCGTTGCAGGTTCTTCAAAATCACATTTACTTCTGAGTATACCTAAATTCAGTTCGACTAAGTGCTGCTTCCTGGTGAACTTGCGATCTCTTGAAGCCCAACCTCTGAACTTCGATATTGAAAACTGACTTTCTCTACTAATGGACAAATTCTTCCTACCACGTTATCAAAGAATCCCTTTGAGGTTCTACTTACTATAATTTGGGAAAAAGAATATAGTTATGTATTAAAATAAATTCATATTTTTCCATACTCTGTTTTAATAAAACGAATCTAAGTGGGCATGGTGTCCACTACCGGCCATCTTACAATCCTAGTCAAGTTTGGGGCGGCATTAGGTGTGGCATGTTAAGGAGTCTCGATTAGGAATGTATTAACGATGACTATCAAAATTTGATAATAAAATGACAATAAATTAACTTTTAATGGAAATCTTTCTAAACAAGTTCTCTATAAAGCGTTTAGTTATTTTTAAAAAAAACATGAAAAAAGTATCAAATCGAGTGGAGATAAGTGGAAGTGGTGAAATCCTACACCCCAAAATGGTGGTGATGTGCATTGACCACTTTTCCAGTGGTCGATCACCATAATATTGCTTACTCTTCCTGACTTCTCCACGAACCTCTTCAGAAACACAGATGTTCTAGTTGGTGTAACTTAAAATTTAAATTTTCACTTGTTCATCACGTTTCTATAGAAAGTGGATAAACAAGCAGCAACCAATGGAATGGAATCACTGCAGAAATATTTTAACTTACATCTTATGCCTTTTCTTTCTAGCCTTCAATTTCAGGTTCATGTAACAATGCAAAGTTCTGTTGCGAGTCCACTGCAACAGAGGCATGACGGAGAAAGCTCGAAGATTAGGAAATATGACCCTTCAAAATTATGAAATGCCGGTTGCAAATGCCCTCGTGGGGCTTTCTGAAACGTCAAAATGTGCAGCTCTGGATTTCAGAATATCCAATGCTTTTTCTTGCCGGCCTTCTAGATTCAAGGACGAGGTCTCCTTAAGGGCCTTTTCTAGATATATTAACTTGTACTTCATGCTGCTCTTCGAGTAGTGATGATGGGAAACCTGAAAATGATGGAAGACTTAATTTAAGTCAAAAAGATGAGTACCAGCAAATAGTTAACTTTTTTTTGTACAGTACTGTCGAAAAAGATCAGTATACCTGTATTTCTATCACAACATCGTGAATAACTTTTGCCAGAGAAAATCCAGTTTCCAAAATTGGTCTACAATAATCTACAGGCATAAAGTACTTATGTGTAAAGGTTATGCAAATTTGAATGAAAAAAAAGCTATCAGCAGATGAGCAATGTGCTAACAAAATTGTTTATAATGATCAAAACAACAGAGCTTACATAAATTTCTCTTGTATATAAGAACATAAGAAAAGAAGGAGACTGCAAAAGACCATTCATGGCCTACACTTGGCAGCTCCTGTTCCAGTCAACACACAAAAGATTTCTTACCAGAGAAAAGTCATCGACATTGTCAGATCTAATCTACAATATACATAAAATGCCTCCAGAGGATTATGTCCATTCATGCAACCGCAAAATATAATCTCCCCACTCCTTAGAAAAATATATACATATGTACATAAAAAAGGTCAGTCCCATCTAGCAGCTTTATCCATATATTTATCTAATCTCTTCTTAAAACTACCCAGAGAGGAGGCTTCTATCACGTGTCTAGTGAGCCTATTCCATTCATCTACCACACGATTTGTAAACCAATTCCTCCCAATCTCCTTCCTAAACCTATACTTAT
Source organism: Ceratothoa steindachneri (assembly GCA_963969495.1). Taxonomy (NCBI): domain Eukaryota; kingdom Metazoa; phylum Arthropoda; class Malacostraca; order Isopoda; family Cymothoidae; genus Ceratothoa; species Ceratothoa steindachneri. Next base: position 56,059,153 of record OZ018325.1, on the reverse strand, counting down.
CAAGCTTAAACCCATTGCTACGTGTTCTGTCATGTTCACTAAGTATAAGAACCTTACCCAGATCCCCTTTATTATATCCTTTTACCCATTTGAAGACTTCAATCAATTCCCCTCTGACTCTTCTCCTTTCCAATGTATGAAGATTTAGTTTTCTGAGCCTTTCACCATAAGGTAAGTTCCTTAGCCCACCAATCATCTTTGTCATCCTTCTCTGCACAGACTCAAGCAAATCAATATCCTTCCTATAATATGGTGACCAAAATTGTACTGCATAGTCTAGATGAGGCCTAACTAGCGCCAGATACAGTTTTAGAATGACTTAGCACTCTTATTGCTTACACTCCTCCTAATGAATCCCAATATCCTATTAGCTTTATTCTTAGCATTTAGGCATTGCTTTCTAGGACGAAGGTCTGAACTTACCAAAATACCCAAGTCCCTCTCACAATCGGTCCTCCCTAAAATTCTCCCATTTAATTTATAACTATTCAATAGATTATTTCTACCTATACTAAGTACACTACATTTGTCTATGTTAAACTTCATTTGCCATTTCTCGGCCCAATTGGACAGAATGGTCAATTCCTCCTGCATTACAACAGCATCAGAATCACCTCTAATGGCCCTACCTAGCTTAGTATCATCAGCAAATTTACTCAGGTCACTACTTATACCTATGTCAAGATCATTAATATAAATTAAGAATAGCAAGGGACCCAAAACAGATCCTTGCGGAACTCCACTGCTAACACACCCCCACTCAGATTTAACTCCATCTATACTAACTCTTTGCTGTCTGTCACCAAGCCATGACTGAATCCACCTAAATATACTGCCATCGATCCTGTGTAACAAATAAAATTATTAGTGACAAATTTGACAAGTTTTAAGTAATGAGCATTTAGGGTGTTTATTCTGGATGATGCTTTGACATCTGCAGCAAGAATGAACCAACTTGACCTTGCTCAGTATATTTCTCTATTCAGCTTGAAGAAATTCCTAGAGTTCTTGAACTTTGGGGATTCCTCGCTTTAGACCTCTCTGTGTCTAAACATTTTTAAAGGGATTCAGGTCCGGAATCTGCAGGCCAGGCCATAACAGTGATGTATTTATGGTCCAGAAAGGTCTTCACCATCTTGGCAGAGAGAGGTATGCAGATTGGGCAATTCCTTGTACACGTGTGCATGCACTGTGCCACATAAGAGGCCAAGCGCTTTCTACCAAAATCACATTCCAGACCATGACAATTCCTCAGCCAAACCAGAACTAGTGTAATTGACAGACTGACAATCTTTCATCTGCTCTGCGAGGAACGAACCTCCTGCCATCGGATCGGAACAAATTGAACTTTGATTCATCAGTGTAATGAACTTGGCTACATTGGTTATCTGTGGATGTAACGAATCTAGGATGAGCCTTTTTGTACTTCATACTGGTCAATGGCTTCACTAATCTCTAAAAACTGCTGCAGTCGTCTTGAAAAGATCCTTCACAATTGAGGTAATGACTCGGTCTTCCTTGGTATACCTGTTGGTTTATCAGTCTTTCACAAACCTGTTTGTCATAGGTTGACCGAATATTATTTACTACACTTGAAATACTAGACAGTCTACAATGGCTCCAAGAGAACATAAGGTACACGAAAATGAACTGAAGTTAGTTGCTATGCAAACAATACTGGTTGTCTACAGGAAACTAGGCGTTCCGATCATTTTTTGACATTTCAATTTTTCGAGTAAATTGTTTATCTACTGATAACTCGTCTTATCCATCCAAATTTGCATAACCTTTACCCATGCCTCGTTTCTACCTGTAGGTTATCATATACCAATTTTGTAAACCTTGTACTTATTCTAGCAATGGTTCTGAGAATAGAAATAGAGAGCATTCGCAATTATATCAAGGGAGGGAGACCAGTGGCAGAAAGGAAGGAGATGAGCATATTTGTGGAGAACAAGTGGCCATCAGTCAAAATTAAACAGAATTCTTTCTAGTTATTATTTTTTTTTTAAGAGCTCATCTGGCGACTGCCTACTTGAGCATTAGTTGCAGTATTAAAAACTGCCTAGTACTAGGCTACTTAGAAATCTAATTCAATAACACAAAAAAAACAGCAACCCAAACAACACCAGAAATTAAAAAAAGGGGAAAGGAAACGAGTAGTAAGGAAGCTCCTGCGCCGGGGGAACCTCCCCCCGACGCAGGAGCGTGCAACCTATAAGGAAAAAAGGCAACGAAAAGCCTGGTTAAATAATAGGGAGAAGGCCGGCCTCCCCCCAAAATTCAACAAGTTCACCAGTCATGGTGCACGCACTCGTCCCGAGTACAAGGGACAGGCGGTAGCGACCCCGCCCATCCCGGTACCGGGACAGGTATCATGCGCGAAGATCACCCAGACTGGGACATTCGACAAGAATGTGGTGAACAGTCTGGGGGACGACGCAGTCGTCACAATAGGGCGAAGGCGAGCGCTCCATCAAATAGTGATGCGTTACACGAGTGTGTGCGATTCGGAGACGACAGAAAGCGACCTAAAGCCGTCGTGACATTGGGGAATAGGTCCATGGGAACAGTTCCCTTCGACCGTCTCCCATCTTCTTTGCCAAGCAATCCGAAGAGCTGCCCGTATTCCTGCCATGTAGTCGGTGTGAGGAAGAGCGAAACGCTGGTCGGGTCGCAGAGTCCTCGCAGACTCTTTGGCGCGCTCATTCCCCTCAATTCCTACATGTCCAGGAACCCAGCAGAAGATAATCTCGACATCGGCCCGGCTCGCCAAAACCGTGGCGTCACGGATATCGCCAACAAGGGGGTGCAGAGATTCCAATGCCCCGAGATCACTTAGGACGCTTTGTGAGTCGCTATAGATCACAATCCGATCTCCGAACCGGGCACGTCGCGTAATCTCCCGTACCGAGTAGTGTATTGCCACCAGCTCCGCCGTGAAGACAGACGCAGCGGCTGGCAGAGCCCCGCTGACTTCAAACAGAGGGGAAAGGTGCGTGGAAGGCGACACCCTCTTCGGACTTGGAGCCATCCGTATACACTGGCACGGTTCCAGCGTGATACGAGGTGTGCTCCAAAAAGGTCGAACGCAATACTCCCGGCGCTGTACAAGCTTTGGAGGCAGAGGCGTGGCGACAAATAGCCAAATGTGGTACCCTCCAGGGTGGCGTCCTGGGCAGAACCAGGGGAGCCACCGGCCCGAGAGCAATACCTAGCTATCGAAGGAGTTTCCTGGCCCTAAACCCAAAGGACTTAGGGTATGTCTGGCGTCTCTCGGCGGCATAGGCACCATCGAGATCAGCTGCGGATGCAGTGAGAGCTGTTGGCGACTGAGGGAGGCGCCGGGCTAGCCTGTACAGGCGAGTGATGCATCGTACGCGGCGTAGAGCGAGTGGCATCTCCCCAGCATCGACCAACAGGTTCTCAATGGGAGAAGTGCGGAAGGCACCGGTCGCAAGGCGAAGGCCGGTGTGGTGGATCGAATCCACCTTCCGAACGAACAAAGGATCGATAAAAAAGTAAGGCAGTAGCCCTATCAGCACCCCAAGCGCTGAACGTCACGGAATGGAGAATATCCATGGCGCGGGTACAAGACACCCTAAGGCTGCGAATATGAGCCTTCCAGGTGAGGCGTCGGTCAAATACAAGACCAAGGAAACAGTGCGATTCAACCACTTCCAGGCGGACCCCATTAAGAAACAAATCTGGGTCGGGGTGAAGCCGTGGATGGCGGCAAAAGTGCACCACCTTAGTCTTGGCCAAAGAAAACCGAAACCTGGGCGCTTTGGCATAGCGAGAGACGCGGTTCAATGCCTGTTGGAGTAGATGCTCCAGAGTTGGCATCTGGGCCAAACCAAAAGAGATTAAAAGGTCGTCCACGTAGAGCGTAGCGAAAACATCTTCCGGCAGCACCGAGGTGATGGCGTTGATGCTCATGGCAAAGATTTTATTTATTTTTTTTTTAATTAAGGGGCTATCTGGCGACTGCCGACTTAGGCATAAGTTGCCGTAAACAAACAGCCTAGTTCTAGGCTATTTTAAAAAATTGAACAGGAAACAACAATAAAAAGAAATAACAATAACAAAGCAATAACAAAAACAACAATTAAACCGGGTTAAATGAAAGGGAGAAGGCCGGCTTCCCCCAAAAAGTCAATAAGTCCACCAGTCAAAGTGCACGCACTCGTCCCGAGTACAAGGGACAGGCGGTAGCGACCCCGCCCATCCCGGTACCGGGACAGGTGTCGTGCGCGAAGATCACCCACACTGAGACATTCGACAAGAATGTGCCGAACAGTCTGGGGAACGACGCAGTCGTTGCAATAGGGCGCAGGCGAGCGCTCCATCAAATAGCGATGCGTCACACGAGTGTGGCCGATTCGGAGACGACAGAAAGCAACCTGAAGCCGCCGCGGCATTGGGGGATAGGTCCATGGGAACAGTCGCGGCGCAATGGCACGCAACTTTAAGTTCCCTCCGACCGTCTCCCATCTTCTTTGCCAAGCAGTCCGAAGAGCTGCCCGTATTCCTGCCATGTAGTCAGTGTGAGGAAGAGCGAAACGCTGGTCCGGTCGCAGAGTCCTCGCGGAATCTTTGGCGCCCTCATCGGCGCGCTCATTCCCCGCAATTCCTACATGTCCAGGAACCCAGCAGAAGATAATCTCGACATCTGCCCGGCTCGCCAAAACCGTGGCGTCACGAATTTCGCGAACCAGGGGATGCGGAGATTCCAATGCCCCGAGAGCACTCAGGGCGCTTTGTGAGTCGCTATAGATCACAATCCGGTCTCCGAACCGGGCACGTCGCGTAATCTCCCGTACCGAGTGGTGTATTGCCACCAGCTCGGCCGTGAAGACAGACGCAGCGTCTGGTTGAGCCCCGCTGACTTCAAACAGAGGGGATACGGCGTGGAAGCCGACACCCTCTTCGGACTTGGAGCCATCCGTATACACTGGCACGGTACCAGCGTGACATGATGTGTGCTCCAAAAAGGTCGAACGCAATACTCCCGGCGCAGTACAAGCTTTGGGAGCAGAGGCGTGGCGACAAATAGCCAAGTGTGGTACCCTCCAGGGTGGCGTCGTGGGCAGAACCAGGGGCGCCACCGGCCCGAGAGCTATATCTACATCTCAAAGGAGTTTCCTGGCCCTAAACCCAAAGGGCTTAGGGTATGACTGGCGTCTCTCGGCGGCATAGGAACCATCGAGATCAGCTGCGGATGCAGTGAGAGCTGTTGGCGACTGAGGGAGGCGCCGGGCTCGCGCGTACAGGCGAGTAATGCACTGCACGCGGCGCAGAGCGAGTGGCATCTCCCCAGCATCGACCAACAGGCACTCAATGGGGGAAGTGCGAAGGCACCGGTCGCAAGGCGAAGGCCGGTGTGGTGGATCGAATCCACCTTCCGCAATAAACGCTCGGCTGCGGATGCATAAAACTCGCATCCGTAGTCGAGCTTCGAGCGAACAAAGGATCGATAAAAAAGTAAGGCAGTAGTCCTATGAGCGCCCCAAGCGCTGAACGTCACGGAACGGAGAATGTCCATGGCGCGGGTACAAGACACCCTAAGGCGTCGGTCGAATACAAGACCAAGGAAACGGTGCGACTCAACCACATCCAGGCGCACCCCATTAAGAAACAAATCTGGGTCGGGGTGAAGCCGTGGATGGCGGCAGAAGTGCACCACCTTAGTCTTGGCCAAAAAAAAACGAAACCTGTGCGCTTCCACATAGCGAGAGACGCGGTTCAATGCCTGTTGGAGTCGACGCTCCAGAGTTGGCATCTGGGCCGCGCCAAAAGAGATCGAAAAGTCGTCCACGTAGAGCGTAGCGACATCTTCCGGCAGCACCGAGGTGATGCCGTTGATGCTCAGGGCAAAGAGTGTGACAGTGAGGACACGTCCCTGCGGGACACCCTCTTCCTGCTCATTTGGGCCGGAGAGGGCATCCCCACCCGTATGCGGAATCGACGATCTCGCAAAAATTCAGATATAAACATTGGGAGGCGTTCCCTCGCCCCCATCGTGTGGAGACTCTCCATGATACCGTATCGCCATGCGGTATCATAGGCCTTCTCCAGATCAAAAAACACCGTGGCGTAGTGCTGTATACGAAGGAAAGCCTCGCAGACGGCATTTTCCAGTCGGAGCAGAGCATCCGACGTGGAGTGGAACTTACGGAAACCGCACTGTGCAGAAGACAGATGGCCTCCGCTGTCCAAGAAATAGGCTAATCTAACATTTACCAATTTCTCCATCAACTTGCACACGCAAGAGGTTAGAGAGATTAGGTGGAAACCGGTCGGAGTAGAGTGATCTCTCCCCGGCTTGCGAAAGGCGAGCACAGTAGCGATTCGCCAGGAGTCTGGGAGAAGACCTTCCACCCAGATCCTGTTGATCAAATCTAACAGAAAGGCCATGCCTCGCTCACCCAGGTGTCGAAGCATGGCGTACGGGACATCGTCCGGACCATGGGCGGTGTCCGCGCACGAAGCGAGAGCGGAACGCAACTCATTCACAATAAACTTGTGATAGGGATCTCCGCCTCTGGAGGTAAAGTCCAGCCGGACGCCTTCCGCGACATCACGACGTGCATTGAATGCTGGCGGAGCAGCATCACGGCTAGAGAATGCGGAAAAAGCGGTCGCTAAGGATTCCGCCACGGACGCGGGGTCCGAGATTGCGGTCCCATTCTCCTGGAGAACGGGAGGGGGGTCCTGCGAGAACTTGCCCCGAATCCTTTTGACTCGCTTCTATACCTCAGCTGACAGTGGAATGTACACAGAAATCAGAGTATACCTCCTATTCAGGCGCAGCTGCACAGCCACTGCCTGAAAGGAGGTATCTAAAGAGAAAGGAAGAACGGAGACATCATTCCGGGTGTAAACCGCACATCCCCCAGCCCGGCCATCCCGCGGTGGTGGGGTCGCAAGACCCTTATACCCCGGAAGGGCGGGCAAGGGGCACGCGCCTAGCATGGTCTCCTGCAAAACGATAGCTAACGGGGAACGGGATGAGACGAGCCTCCGCAACTCCTCCCAGTTGGCCCGGAGTCCACGGCAATTCCATTGAAGGAATATGCCCTCCAGGCCTAGCTCGGAGGAAACGCGGGGGCCCTCCTCGAACTGAAGACCCTCACGTGAATAGCCGTACGCTTCCCGGAGGCAGAACCCCGGGCGCTGTCGCCTTCGGGAATTATTGGGGGAGGTTGGGCTCGCCATGCGAGTCTTTTCCTCCCTCCGCCTCGAAACCTTAGGCGGGCGTTGCGGCTTTGGAGGCGGGGATGCCCTCTTTTCGAGGAACCACCGTCTCCGAGCCACTCGCTCCATCTGGGGGCATGGGCGAAGGGGCCGAAGCTCCTTTGTTGCTGTCCTCCTTTCGGGGAACAGCTTTAGGAACCCCGGAAGATAGCCTAGCGACCATCTTCAGGGGTGTTGCCTCCTATGAGTCTAACGACTCGGTGGAGGCGCGTTGCCGTTTCGCCTTACGGGAAACGGTCACGCTGGGGGAAGAGGGAGGAAGCCTTGGTTTTATCCGGGGCAGGGTATGAGCCCTTTTTGCCGCCAGCTTTACCGGGGGAGCGCCCGGGTTGGGTAGAGCCCGCAGAGGGGCTCCGAATGGGCGCGGAAACAACCATGCTCGTTGGCCTGGATGGGCCAGGAGCAGAGGGTGCCTTTCTAACTATTGAGGCATATGACGTCCCAGGCAGAGCCGGGCGCGCCAGGACCAAGTTCTTTGCCTCGCGGAATGAGAGTCAATCCTGGTCCTGAACGGCCAGGATTTCTTTCTCAAGGAGATATGCACCACATTGCTTCGAAGAAGCAGGGTGCGGCTCTCCGCAATTGACACACTTGGCCACACACGATTTGGACTTATCATGTGCGACCTTGGAGCAATTTACACAGACTTCGGGTGACCCCGACTTTGCACATCTACATGAGCGATTCGTTTGGCCGAATCGGTGACAGTAATAGCACCGCCGCGGCAGTGGCACGAATGCCTTCACGCGGTAGCGGTACCAACCAGCACGCACCGACTCAGGGAGCTTGTCACAGTCGAACGTGACGAAGAGTGTAGGGGTGGGTCTCGAGGCCCCTCCCTGTTTTCTCATCACACGTTCGACCTTGACCGCCCCATGGTCGGCCAGCTCCAGGGTGATGTCCTCAATGGAGTAGTCAACGAGTTCCCTCGCATAAACTATTCCTTTCACAAAGTTCATGGTAGAGTGCGGGGTCACACTTACCGGGGCGCCATCAAGTGTCCGAAGAGCACTTATCTTGGCCGCCTCGGAGCGATTCGCCAGAAGGCTCCCGTCCGAGAAACGGGTCACCTTCGGCTCTCTACCAATTACACTAGCTAATCCTCTCCTCTGATGGATCATGTTGCCCTTGGCCAACATAGTGCCATCAGTGGAGCGAATGATGAAGCGTTTGAAGCCAGCGGGCTTGAAAACGCCAGGTAACCTCTGAATGAGAGGCCCTGATGTTATTGAGGCTCCGCTCTGCGCACTTTTAGTCTTAGTCGGGGGCTCCATAGCCGGGGGGGTACAGGGGCCGGATGTGCCGATCTTGGTTTGGTCACTTACCAAAGTGGCATCAGACCCATCCGTCCCCGTAGCCCCCGTGTATGGAGAGGAGCCCCGAGCCTTTTAAGTCTTTTTCTTATTTTTTCTCTTTTTAGGAGAGAAGGGCGGGGAATGAACCCGCTTCTCTCCTCCGCCGGCAAGAGCCCCCAGGCCAGATGGACCAGCCTCAGCCAAGTCCTTCTCCGAAATGGAGAAGCTCCTGGCAGTTGTAGGGGCACCGGTCGGAGGTGATCCCTTCCCTCCTTGTACTGCCTCAGAAACCCTAGCCGTTTGAGGAGGACCTTGCATAGGGGCGGATTCGGGTTCGGTGCTTGGCGCCGAGCCCGGATTCCCGCCCATGGAAGGTCCTACCGTCTGAGGCTGGGTTGCCTCAAGGACCATATCTACCTCAGGGGGGGGAGGGCCTCCAGTTGGCCATCCCCCCGCCCCACGAGACATCAAAGGTTCCATTGGCACTATTGTCACTAGTCAGGTGGTGTGGGGAGGCACAGGCCTTGACCCCGGCAAGGTTCAATATTCTTGCCAGCAGGTCTTTTGAGGGAAGCGACCGAAGGGGCCTGGCTTCCCTCTCCCCCCTAAGGGGGTTTGCCCTACCGGCCGCTTACACGAGGGGTGGTCGGCAATGGGCTGCCTGCTGGCTTTCTTGGCAGTCCCCTTAGAAAGAAAAGGAGGGACTGCCGCTGGAAATAGGGAGGTGCCTGAAAGCACCTCCAGAGAAGGGGTTGAGGGGGAGTCCCCTACACCCGTAGTCGTAGGGGGGGAGTAAGCCTCTTCTCCAGTTAGAGAAATATGGAGGGTCCCCTGCGCAAGCACAGGGGGGGGGGGGACCTCCATTTTTTCGGTGGAGCTGCCCAAGGGCGGCTCTGTCGATGGTACAGGGGGAATTAAAGAGGGGGGGGAGTAACTCATCATTGGGCATGGTGAATGTCTTTTTATTACGGGATGCAACAGCTCATCACCCCTCGCAGTAGCCCACACTGCGAGGGGTGCGTAGAGGCCTGGCAGAGCCAGGTGCCGCCATTCAGGACCACCCCTCCCGCCTGGTGGCCTGGCAGCCCATCGGCATGGCGGCTCCACCTTAGACACGACGTAAAAATATAGATTGTGAAGAGGAAAGGAAAAGGTATGGGTGGTGGATCCCGTCAGCACAGCGGCCAGGATGGCAAATCGCCGCACCCCTTACAGGGTCTTTCTAGTTAAGGTAGGAAAGAAGTAATGATGAGGGAAGTACATTGAATACAACAAGCACATGGGACAGGATGAGTATGGTGCGGGAGGAGAGGAGTATGGTGCGGGAGGAGAGGAGCATGGATGGGCCAGCACCACTTCTTTACAGCAGGAGAGGTGGGGTTTAATGTGCAGTTGGTGAGAGGCTGAGTTTGCCACTCAGGTAGCTAGGCTTTATAGATTAAGAGATCTTAATAAATGGAAGGAGAACTGAACCGGAGGCTGACCGAGCAGCTTGGTCACATGATTCAAAGGGTTGGGGTGGAACAATGCAGAAATTGCGCTTTTGGAATCAGTGAAGAGCACAAATTTGCTAAGAGGAAGCAGGCAGATAGTACGGAGGGACTCCATAGTGGCATACAGTTCTGCCATGTACTATGAGTACCCGGGAATGAAAAAAGCTTTGAGGCTTCATCACCACAAAGGCAGCACTTGAGCTGTGGAGTAATCGACGGCCATCAGCAATATGCTTGCCCTTTGAGAGGGTGAATGTATGACAAACTATGATAGTAGAACCCTAGAACTCATTACAAGTGATGATTACAGATTATTGGTGGGAACATCATTCAGGGAAGAAGACACGTGAAAGAAACCTGATTGATTGGAAGCAGAGTGAATGTAAGGCCAGAAAGTATCTATTTGGTGAAGGGGAAGGATCAAGGTCACTATACTGGTGAGCACAACCAAGGACATGGTCGCCGAAAAAACATTTAGTTTGTATATATATATATATATATTATATATGTAGTCAGAGTGGGAAAAAGCAAAATGCTAGTCTGGTCGCCCAGTTCTCACAGACTCTGGTGCCCTAATTTCCCACAATCCCTGCATACCCAGGAACTCACATAACAATCTTGACATCTCTCTGGCACTCACGGATGCCACGAACCAGGGGGTGTGGAGATTAGTATGTTGCCCCCATTCTGAACATTTGGCTATTATTTGTAATTGTTCTGAAGGTGATGCATCTGAATTAATGGCGTATTCCATGAAAATGATTCCTTGTATTCATAAATAAAGTAAAAAAATTTCCCCATCTCAAATGTATGTATTTCAGAATGACCATCGTCTTTGCTACTCCATTATTTCAGGTTAATTAGTTACCAACCATTTAATTATCCACCAAATATAAACAAATGAAACATGGTAAACAATAAAGTTATGATGAAAAGGGTTCAAATGTAATTGTTAGAACAAACTTCAACTCTTAAAAGTTTAAGGATGAAAGATTTTATTCTGAAACTTTAATACAAATACCAGCAATGGAGGGTGACTGGGCTCCATCTTACTGTGATACTCTTAGCCTCATTGGAGCACAAAACTTTCTCAATAATATTGACAAAATAAAACATGAAACCTTAACCAAAGACTAGTAATAAAAAAACAAAATTGTACTTACCACTGACACTCTATAACCCAATTTTTCCAGCTGCCTCTTTTTCACTTCCAAATTCCCACGCAGTTGGTTGAATTCCCAGATAAAAGAGTTTCTTCCACCAATAATGACAGCATTCCATGCCAAACCAAAATGCGCAAACTCTTTTGCATCCTTGAGAGAATGTGCAGGAAGCTGGTAAAATTCAATTGGTAATTCAACTGGATCTCCAGTAGGTGTTGTGCAAAATACCAAGTCTGGAAAATGCATAACTTCCAATCAATTCTTCAAAAGAATTGTAATGATTGTGTGTTTGTTAATTTATTTTCCCCTGGCTTAGGGTCATTCACCTAAAACAGCAGTCTAAATGAACATTACTGACTTGATGGATTACCCAAATAGGCAGCACTGTACATCTGAAGATATGGCTGAGGTGCATGAATGTTGATTGTCATTTATGTCTGGTTTTAAATGTGGTGACAGACATCTACAGCAGCTTGTTTACTGGGAGTGGGGGTGGTTAGGTGCATGAAAGAGCTTGGATTTGGGATGTCCCATCCAGACTACACACCTAAGATTTGATATCTCAGAGGGAGGGAGCAAGTGTGTCTTTTGGAGAGCATCTTTCTCCCAAAGCCAAATTCCTGCTTGTAAATAAATGGAAGGTGCAGCACAATCCACACTCGTTACATAAATTACAATTAATGCATTAGGAGAACATTTAACTACAGGTTCACTTCCCTCTTGTGACTTTAAGTTGTTTGTATTTTACATGTTAATTAGTTAAGTTAGGTTTCTTTATTACAAGGATAGTTACACAGTAAAAGGCCTTGAGCGATCACAAACCTTACTATTTACCTATACATATGTACTATTATATAAGGAGAAAAAGTGCACAGTAGAGATGAAAGTTCTTCCTGCCCACCTTTCCAATTCGCCAGTACAGGCAAAGAAAACTAGATACCCGTTTGGGTTAAAATTAAGAACACTACCAGGAATTTTTATGAAGTTTTAATCAAACTGATTTGGAGAAAAAAGTTTCATGTTTTCAATCTTGTATCCAAACATATATGTATTGAATTATATAACTACAAAGTTCTTTATAAATACAAATAATACACCCAAATGTTACTAGTTACCTCATGGCTTCCATTTACAGGCTTTCTAAATTAAGATTTTTTAAAAGGTCCAGTGTATTTACTCTCTTGTATAATAACCTAAATCTTAAACTGACAATAGGTGATATAATCCATAAAAGTAAAATGATCCATTAATTAAAATTACTAAATGCTATTTCCATTTTACAAGTTAAACTAACTTCCCAATAACTGGGTACTGGGCTCAATCCTGGTTGCCTATTGGTGGATTCAATGGTAGCTCTTACCACCATCACATATATAGCCAATCAGAACATTGCAGTCACTGTCATTTTCCATCTTCTCAGCAAAACATACCAACTTTCTCCTCGAATCTTGAATATGATCTAATACTGATAATACTATAAATATGGAAAATTACAACAGATGGTGCGCTAAGTATATAGCACAAAATGATACTGCCCACTTCTTATATCCCCCTCGGGAATGCCTTAGATGCCACCAGGAAAGATCAAGTTTCAGTTAGCCATTTCTAGTACACCCTAGAAACTTGATCTTCCCTAGTGGCAACTAGGGCATTCCCCAGGAGGTTATAAGAAGTGAGCAGTATCATTTTGTGCTATATACTTACCAATACTATAAATACCTGTTTGAACATGGTTATGATATTACCTGGATTAGAAAAGTGAGGCAGAATAATTCTGGGAAGAACACTATTCTCAATCCCCATCATTGCAGTCATCTTCAACTGAATGTCCAATAATAACTTCTCCTGATGACTTAGTCCTGGTGTAGTTTTGGTTGGAACCCGACCTAAAAATTGCTATGAAAACAAAGACCAATTAGATGAAGGAAAGATTCCTTAGGAATAATGTAAGTCAAAAGCGACTGATTTTATTTGGGCAATGCACACTAACTCATGAATAGAACTTTTATAACCAAAATACTAATACCCCTTTGCTTCAGATTATGGAGAGAATATCAAGATGATTTGGAATTTCATTATTTACACAAGTAGTGAGATGAAAGATACATCATGGGGGCATGTAGTTAATAGATGGGAAAGAAAAAAGTTTCCAGTGAACCCTGGGTGATAACTATTATCTTGAAGGTATAAAACGCAGAGATGAGGCAACCCAGTGGGAAAAGAATACAATGAAGGATAGGACAGAATAAAAGGAATATGACTGGAACTACCACCCTGAGCCTTAGCCTTGAACTCCCTGGCATATTAAAGTAAAACTTACCAATAACACTGAATAATGAAATGCCTACTTAACAGAGGATGAAGTTCCGAGATATATTTTAAGGCAATCTTAAATACAAGTCCAGTAGATAAAGACAAAATCCAGAAAATATAATGGCTACTCACTCTTGTCAGTTCTTTACTTTCTTTTTGTGGAAGAATGCAGCCAAAATAATTAGGGAGGATCTCAATCTTCAAATTCCAATTAAGTTCATTCAATTCACGCCCAATATAATCCCAGGAATAGGCTGAAAATTAAATTAACTATTAAATTATTACAAATAGTCAGAGGAGAAAAATGTTTTTATAATACAGTTGACCCTCGGCTATTCACAGTTCATCATCCACACCTTCAACTATCCGCAGAAAATTTGGAGGGGCCTTAAAATTCAAAATTTGCGCCATTTCCAGACATCCGCGGAAACCTATATACCTAGTCGTAAAATGTAAGTGTTGGTTGGCTGAGATGGGATGATTCTAGCCAATCAGTGTTCAGATCTCACTCGCTCAACTACAGTATGTACAGTATATGTACTGATTTCCCACGCTCCATTCAGTACGCTTGTGTCCCACGTGTGTGAGTGGTGATTTGTGTATTTGTAAGAATTTTGCGTGTTTTATTTCTGGTTTTACACCCAGAATAATTCTTGCTTTTTGCACCTTAATATTAACAATGCCTAAGCGCCCTGCATCATCTAGTTTGCTAAAGACATGCCTAAGCATGTCAATCAAAACAAAACTATCTCCAGGGGAGTAAACATTATACAATAAAATAATTTAATGTGTTCTGATATTTTATTTCGTACTGTGTGTATGAACATGACAAACATAACTTCTTGAATTAATATGGGGAGCGTATTACAATGTTTAGGAAGGGTTGGGGGTGTTTTGGGGGTAGCGTCAACTATCCGCGTTTTTTCAATACTCACAGGGGTTCATGGTCCCTATCCCAGGCAAATATGGGGGGTCGACTGTATTTTTGTTTATAGAATAAAAAAGATTTGAAATTCAAGCAAGAGTAATTTTATGTCATTTGATCTTTTCATGTAAGTGAGGTATAAAAATGATATGGACCATTAACCCCTTTCAATCCCAAAGTTTATATAAAAGAGTTCTATAGCTAGAGACTATGAAAGTGTGCGGAAAATATACTGCATATCCTCTGACAGGAATATGGACCAGTAGGGCACACAAACTTCCAAATGTCAGCGCCAAAAGGTTGTCCATGCTACAAGTAACATTTCCTTGTGGATGTATAAAAGGATAGGTAAGGAAAGGATAGGTAAGGAAAAGATAGGGGGGGAGTAGAAGAAAATACTTGCAAGAATGCAGCCTTGTTAAAAACCATGACCCAAACCAGAATTGTCAAGGAGGAGCAGCAAATTATGCCTCCCAGCCTTGACCAGGAATAAAAGGACAAAAGATAGTCATAGACTACCCTGCGGAAGTTAGCAAATGGCCAGGGTACAATGGAAATGTCTAGAAGGAATAAAGCTCAGGTAGACTCAAACTAGGGAAAATGCTCCGGTCACTATGGCTACAGGAGTATGCCACTCCTTCAGATACCAGGTGTAACAATCTACACAGAGGACCCTTTTGCAGGATGAAATGGGCCAAATACTAAAAGATACAAAATATAGAAACCAAAACTTACAAAGTAGATAAACTAGCATTGATGGATGTTTAGTTGTTGTTTTTTTGTTTTTAACATTTGAATGAAGAGTTTTTTAATTTGATTTCAATTCATCAAAAATATTGAAGAATGAGCATAAAAGCTTGCTTATCCTTTTAAAACGTGTATGAGGAAACTACAACCAATTTGAGTTAGAAAAGAGATACCCCAGGAGTCACCCCATACCCCTGATGGGTCCATATGTCCCTTAGTGAAGTGATGGAGTATGGTTCTCGCTTGTGCAAGATTAAGGCAGTTGAAGAAGAGGAGTTTGATATCATCTGGGTCAGGGTTACATCTGATGCAAAATGGTGTTGGGGCAAGGTGGGTTCTACTTGGGCTAAAATTACAGTTTGTTCTGTGTAGATTTCTCTGAATTGTCTATTTGGGAAAGTGGTTCATATAGAATAGTGAAGGGGGAGAAGATTGTTTATGTATATGGAGGAGGGTTGTGTGGATGTTTCATTAAGTAATGGTTTTGGGAGAAGAGGAAGGTTATTTTACTTGTGTCGGTAGTAGTATGCTGGGAGTCTGGGTGGTAGAGGTTTTTGTGAGTTGGTGGGATATGTCTAGTGCTCTACTGAAGTGTTGAATTCATATCATGTTTAGATGTACTACAATTGACAGGATTTTGGTGTCATTATGTAAGTCTGGTATGGGTGTGGGATTGTTGCATCCTCTGATAATTCAGAGCACTTTATTTTATGCTGCTTGTAGCTTGTCTGCATTGTTTTTGGACTCCCTCAACATCCTGGAAAGGGCCCAATGCACTCCTTAATGGGCTTACAACAATTTAAATATCTATAAAATGATTTGAGCTAGTGTTTTGAATCTGAACTAGCTCATTTTGCTATTTACTTTGGTTCTTATTTTCCACTTGAGGTGATGATAATAAAGGTCAATTTCAATTCTCTACAATCATTGCTGTATTTTCAATGTTAGACATTTTAATATCACTATTTATCCATTTCAACTGAATTAATTGATCTATTAGAATCTTTATGTTTATAGTGCACTATTTTATTATTTATAGTAAAAATGAATGCAAAAATTCAAAATATATTTCCTGGGGATGGGGGGCGGGGATGGTTCAAAGTTTAAAACTTCATCCAAATTTAAAAGTTTTAAACGGAAAGAGAATAAGGTGTTATTTTAATGTTTCCTTTTGAATGTGTATTTGGCATATAGGTAGTGGATGAATTGGGTTTATGGCTCATATTTGTGTGCTTCTCATGATGAGGTGATCATTGATCTTTAAACAATGATTTCAGAGTAGGTGGTCTGTTTGCGAGTGTATTAGCTGTGCAGCCTGTGATTGTTTTTTAGGCTTTGTTATCTATGGGCTGGAAAGTGTAGAGGAATCTTTAAGAGGTTAGAGACCTAAGTAGTGCTTGCAGTGTTCATTACTGAGGATATGAATAGTTAATAAACTGTGTAGCAGCTGTCATTTTTGACCAGCTCCTACAATAGTTCCTAAAATGCCTTTGGCATTTTCCCCATTTAAGAACTTACTCATCTCTCTCTCACTAATTCATATACAATACTCTGTGTATGACATTCCAATGCTGGCTGGTTGTTCCTAACAACCAATCATACCCCTTGCCTGTCGCAGTTTAAATTAGTCAAGCTCCTTCTGTCCTTGTATCTCTCACACACCCAAAGCAACTCATCTTTTCTTCATTTGTTAGACAAGTCCCCCGTGTATTTATATCTTCCAGCCAGCAACTCAACATCACATTAATACACATAACAGGAGGGGCATCAAGTGTTGCCTGTTGTGACGTGTTTGAACTTATCATGGCTTGGTTGGGTTACATTTTCTCATTGGGTTTTGCAATTGCAAAATGAAAACATCGATTTCTCAAAAGAAGGTTGCAGGTTATACACATTCACTAGGTGGAAACTAGGGAAAAAAGCAACAGAGATCAGAGAGGAATTATTGCAAGTTTTCCCCCGGGTCTACTCCATCACTGGAAACTGTTTCCCACTGGATTGAGATTTTGCAGCTGGAAGATGATCATCAGTTTGGACGCTGCCTGACTGAAGGAACAATGGTCCATGCCGAGGCTCATTGATGAAAAGCCAACTGATATTCTTTGATTTTTATCTTTGGAGCTTGATGTCAGTTATGGGAGTGCACATGACATCATTCATGAACACTTAGGACTGAGGAAGAAGTGTGCTTGATGGATACCCTATTTGCTAAAAGAAGAGCGAACAGGTGTGGATTTGTTGTCTCTGGCTGGAAGAATTTGAACCAAATGGTCTGAAAAGGTTTTTAGATGTTGCTACCAGAGATGAGTGTTGGATTTCTTTCTTCACCACCAGAGACAAGCAGTGCAACATGGTGTGCTTGAGTGATGAAGAGCCTCGACCTCCGACTTTGAAGGAAGGATTTTGCAGCAGGAAGCGCCTTTTCATCATCTTCTTCAATTCTCAAGGACCAATATGTGTGGATGTGGTGCTTCAACAGCCTACTATCACAGCCAAGTACTACACTTACCAGGTCCTGGAACATCAGGCCAAGTCTGCACTAACCCCCCACTGATCCTGCCTTTTGCTGCACCACGACAATGCTGCACCCCACAAAGCTCTCTTGACTGCAATTCCTGGAGCAGCAGATCAAACTTCAGGCCCACCTCACCATACCCACCCTACTCTGCGGCATAGACACCGTCGAGATCAGCTGCAGATGTGGTGAGAGCTGTTGGTGAATGAGGGAAATGCCAGGCTCACACATACAAGCAAATAATGCAGTGCATGGCGCAGAGCTAGTAGCACCTCCCCCATGGAGGAAGTGCAGAAAGCCAAAGAGTGCGAGATTGAGGACAGCCTCTCATGGAACACCCCTGCTCCCGCTCCACTGGGCCAGAGAGGCCCCCCCAGCGTGGAACCGACGATCCCGCAAAAATTCAGAGACAAAGACTGGGAGGCGTCCCGTTGCTCCCATCGTGTAGCTAGTCTCCACGACACTGCATCATCATGCAGCATCATAAGCCTTCTCCAGATCGAAAAACAACATAACGCAGTGCTGTCCACGAAGGAAGGCCTCGCACACATAACCCTCCAGTCAGAACAGACCATCCGATTTGGAGTGAAACTGGCAGAAGACAGGTGTCCTCCGCTGTCCAGAAAAAAAGGCCAATCCAACATTCACCAACATCATCAACTTGCACAAGCAGGATGTTTGAGACATTGGGCCGAAACTGGCAGGGGTAGAGTGATCTCTCCCTTGTTTGCCAAGAGCGAGCACAGCAGAGACTCGGCAGGAACCAGGGAGAATACCCTCTACCCAGATCCCACTAAACAAATCCAACAGAAAGGTCATGCCCTGCTCACCCAGGTGTTGAAGTACATACAGCACACGAGACATCGCCCGGACCAGGGCCGGCATCCACGCACGAAGCGAGAGTGGACATGACCCAATCAATGTAAACCTGTCATTGAAGGGCTCTTCGCCTCCGGAGGCAAAGTACAGTCGGCTGCCCTCCGCAACACCACAATGTACACCAAACCCCGGCAGAGCATCTTGACTGGAGAAAGCGGTTGCAAAGGACTCTGCCACGGACTCAGAGTCCGAGGCCCATTCTTGTAGATACAGAATGGGAAGGGGGGCCTGCAAGAACTTGCCAGAAATCCCCCGACTCGCTTCCGCACCGCTGCTAGAACAGTCTTCCCATTAAAAGAAGACACGTATTCCCACCAGGAAGAGCGGCGGGCATGCTTTGAAACATACCGGAACCTAGCTCGATGAAATCGACTGGCAGTGAAATCGTTTGAGCAGCGCTTATAGCACATGTAGGCATAACGCTTGTGTTTGAGGGCCATCTTATCATCACGGAAGCGGTCGGCGTGCAAAACAGCCAGACCTTCAAAGAATAGTAGTTAGATCCACAGCAATGAGGTTGCCGAACCTAAACTGAGACAGAGAAATCAGTCATTTCCTGAAATGCAGACCATATCACACACGCCAAGTACCACTGGGGAGGGGGTGGGGGCTCTCAGGCAGCAGCGCTCCAGAAAATGGATATTTGAATGGAAAGTGATCACTATCATGGAGGTCATCGACTACCCCACACCCAAAATAAGGCTGTGCGCCTGGAGACGACAAAGATAGATCAAGACAAGAAAATGAAGTGGTTCTAGGGTAGTGATGCATAAACTCATCCACATTTGACACCTATCTCCAGCTCATCAATCAGGTCAGCAAGGGCCTGACCCTCAGATGATCAAGTAGTCATCCACATTTAGGATACCTAACTCCATCATTGATCAGGTCGGCAAGGACCTGAGCCCTCAGATTGATCGAGTAGTCTCCCCAGAAGGGATGTCTAGTGTTCAAATCCCTGAGCAAGAGAAAGTGCCTTGGCACCCATGCCACGCTGGGTCAAAGTCAGCTGACGGTGGAATATACACAGAAAGAACAATATACCTCCTATCCTGGTGCACCTGCATTGCTACTGCCTGAAAGGAAGTATTCTAAGCAAAGAGAAGAACGGAAACATCAGGCTGGGTATAAATTGCGCATTGTCCTACCTGGCACCCATCCCATGTTGTGGGGTCGTAAAACCATTATACCCCAGGAGGGTGGGCAGGGGGCATACACCCAGCATGTCTCCAGCAAAATGATAGCCAAGGGAAAATGGTAGGCAACGAGCCTCTGCAGCTCCTCCCAGTTGGCCCAGAGTCTGTGGCAATTCCATTGGATGAAATATGCCCTCCAGGATTAGCTTGAAATAGATGCGAGGTCCCTCTTCAAAGAGAAGACCCTCACAGGAATGGCTGTACGCTTCCCAGAGGCCGAACCCTGGGCACTGTTAGATGAACAATGCACAGTCACCTTCAAGGACTATCGGGGGAGGTTGGGCTCGCTATGCAAGTCTTTTCCTCCCTCCGCCTCAAAACCTTACGCAGGCAGGGGCCCTCCTTTGGGGGATCTACCATCTTCAAGTCACCTAGCCTTATCAAGATGTCTGAGTGAGTATTGTTTGGATAATTGGGAATTGTAGTTGCAGATGAGTGAATAGGTTGAAAAGTGTGAGTGAGATGGTACCCTGGGGGATGCTGTTGTGAAATGGTGGTATGTATGATTTATGTTCTTTGTGGATACCTTGTTCTTGTCTGCCAAAGATGAAGTTCTTTAGTCATTTTTTTTATTGTTAGTGAGGTTGGTGTTTAGGATTTTTGTTCTAGGAAGGTTGGGATTAGATGTGAGTAGGGGGCGGGGAGAGGGGGGAGATTCATTGAAACTGGCTAAAATGTATTGCATGAGATTGGTTAAGAGTATTGTAGTTAAGTGATCCTTATTGAATCAATGCAATTTTAACAAAGTGCAGAGTAATGAGACGGGGGTTGAAAGGGTTAGGGGGGGTAATGGTAGGGGTTTTATCACTCATCTGCACTCACTTAAGATACCCAATGTTTCTCAGTGGGTATCAACTTATTAATGTGTGATTCGAACCAAGAGTATCTACAGTGCATCACGGCCATTGCGGTGAGACAAATTGGGACTCCATCTGGCAACTAACCACACTTAATGTGGCTTAATTTTACTAAAATCAGAAGCAGAGTTTTCATTCAGCTAATCTGTATGTGTTGGGGGCTTGCCTGATTTGAGTATTAGTGTTTGATGATGCTATTGGTGAACTAAAAGTGGTTGAAAATGTGTGTGGTGGCTGAAATTGCTGTTTTCTAGGCATATATTGTCAGGGCCTCTTGTAAGTGGATATTCCTATTATCTGCAAAAAAGAAATACCATGGAAAGGAGTTTTGTCCAAAAGAAGATCATTGTCTCACTCACCCCAAGATACCCCTTTTCCCATTATTTAGCAAAGGAAGGGGGTGAAATAAGTCACCCACCCTCATTGTCCAGCAAAGGAAGATGGCTGAAAGAGTGCCC
The DNA here is from genome assembly GCA_963969495.1 of Ceratothoa steindachneri. Taxonomy (NCBI): domain Eukaryota; kingdom Metazoa; phylum Arthropoda; class Malacostraca; order Isopoda; family Cymothoidae; genus Ceratothoa; species Ceratothoa steindachneri. The sequence goes on along the minus strand of OZ018325.1, from coordinate 56,038,055 downwards.
CACTACCTTTCTTGAGAAAAAAAAACAGTGTTTTCATTATCATTGTTTAAGATTATTGCATATTCTCTGCATAACAGCTTCATTTTATTGTTGTGCATTAGAATTAATGACAATGAATAAATGTTAAGTGAAAGGATTAGAGAATAAAAAGTATTTCTGTCAATTTTGTCTTTGAAAGAACTTGTTTCTGTAAAAGAAAACTTATTTCTGTAAGAAAAATTGTATCTTTCAAGGATTTATTACACCAAAATTATGCAAAATTTTCTAGAGATATATGTACTTTACTAGAGGTGCTTCAGGTATAGCATGTGCAATTTCTAGTATAATGGTCTGTACTGTGGAGGTTGGAAGAGTGAGTGTACCTAGTGTTTGAAAGGGGAGGTGATATACTTGACTCAGACCCCATCTAGAGACAAGGGAATAGCCCAAGGGGTGTGCCTCGACTCTCAAGGGATCAAGGTAGGTCTCTTCTAGACAGATCATCAGCCCAACCTTGTTTTCTCTTTTTTTTTATGTTAAAAAAATATATGCACGGGTAGATCTCTGCCTGAACATTTTTGAAAATTATGTGACAATGTGGGGGGTTTTTTTATTATTTTAAATCCAGTTAGGCAGTATTGGGCCTGGGAGAGGAATCAACTTTCTTAAACATAGCTACCTCATGAAATAAGTTGCCTCCTTGCAGGGTAAAAATGAAAATTTTATATCTTCAGTGTTGTCAATATTGAAATGCACAACTAATTATTATTATTAAAAAAAATAAATGAATTGACAAAGAATATGGGGTCTTACCACTGATCTGCACTCTTTTTTTTTAGGCCTTTTGTTCCTATGTAGGGACCTACAGTTTGATGTGGGAACTAAACCATGGCCATCTACAGAGTATGGCAGCCTCTGTGAAATCAACCCAAATTGGGACTCCATCTGACAACTAACCAAACCTGATGGGGCACATATAGATAGGTAACAAGAATTATTTATATTAATTTTTTTTAACAACCATCTGGCAACTGTCTACAAGGGCATAAGTTGCTGTAATTATCTTCAGGAATTTTCAAGAGTTCTTCAAAGGCAAACATGCCACAAGACTTATGAAAACTACCTGTTGAAAACTAGTACCTTTACTAAAGAAAATTATAGAGTTAGTAACTTACATTTCAAAAGATGAACCATTGATGGGTGAAGTACACTAGAGATGAGGTCATGAGGAAAAAATCCCATGGCAACAAGATAAGTCACACATGAAACAAAACACTTTGGGAAATGGTTTATTTCTACCATTCTTTCTGGTTTCCTCAGTTCTCTAACAATCATATCCAAGATATTAGGATGATCAGGAGGTATGAATTTATAAAGCATCAATGTGTAAGTGAATCTTTCTATATCCTTCAGGCGTAGTACTGATAATTCATTTCCAAATTTTGTTCCAACTTTACACATAATACCATGATGGAAAACTAGAAGATTATTGCCCAAGAGAGCAGCTTGTAGAAGAGCATAATTATTGAATTTGTCAAGATGACAATTTAAAAGTTCAAGAAATTTGTAACATTTTGAATGTGCATTACTGGGGAGACTGATTTTCAAAAGTTTTAAAATAGATCCAAGGGAGTGATCAGATATGATTTCTAGATTCTTCGCTGTAATTTCAATGATACTGTCAAGCAGTTTTACATTTTTTATGTCAGTCTGAGATTTAAAAAGTGCCATTGCCACTATACCCAATTCTTCAATTGAGAGAAACTTTATTGCCTCCTTTATTTTCCATTCCAAATGAGTCCTCTTCACAAATCCAATATTGCGGTTAAGGTTAACATAAAATAAGTACTGAACTAATTGAGTGGGAGTCAAATGCAACATGTGCGCCCCAATGTAATTGAGTAACTGAATAAAAAAGCCAGACATTTTTGATATTCTTAATGCATACCAGTGATCAGCAATCAAGAATAGTTTTGATATATCCCACTTCAGTAGTCTTTGTGAGCATGATTTATCCAAAGCATTCCAAAGCATATCAAAGTTTGTAGAATTTGTACTATTGTATGAGGGCATCCAGAGTGTCATTGCTGATAAGACAGACTGCAGTTGATCATCAGTCATGAATGGTATTTTTTCTACAAGTTGACTGCATAGTTGATAATAACATTCATTTTCTAGGCTAAAATTATAGAGTGATGAATCCTTAGATTTATGAAAAAATAAGTTTACCAGTTCATGGGTAGCTAAGGATGACCATGATTTTTCACTTAATACAGGTGACAGATTACAGAGATAATTTTGAATAACTGATGAAATATCCACTGTTGTAGCTTTATAAGCTGGCAATGAACATAGAATATTGTGAGCAAGTTCATTTTCTCCATCAGTAAATTCTCTACATAAAACATGGACACCAGTTGAAATTTTTTTTGTGAGAATTTTTAAATAAGATCCTCTTCCTTTGTGAACTAAATGATGACTAAAACGCAATTTTCCTTCAGAATTTGGAATAAAAGAATGACCAGAAAATGTAGGATGGCTCACTTGCGCACTATGATTATTATAGACACGGATTCCTTGATGTAATATATCTGATCTGTTGTAGACAAAGGTACGGCCAAGTGCCTGGACAGCTGGTAAGAGCCGCTGAGAAGTCATTTTTGTTTTAGTCTAGTTTTGCTGGAAAGACAGGATAATTTACTCAAAAATTATAATCAGTAAATAATAACAACAAAATAACAACAACAAAATAAACTAAGAATATAGCAATATTCAAATCTAGAAGTTTAAAGGTCGAACAGACACAGGAGAAAAACTAAATAATCTAAACTCAGAGTAAACATCAATAGCTATAAGTGAAGTTATTTTTTCATCTTGATGGCTCAAACACAAAATATTTTTTAATAAAGAATGATTTTCTCTATCAGTCACATAAGTTTCAATATGAGGATCTGTTTCCTGAAATGTAGACTTAAAGTGTTTTTGATGGGGATAAATATCAAAATGTGGTTCACACTTTTCTTGTAAACTTATTTCCTTAAACTCAGATAATTGTTTGCTTAATTGACATGAAGACATCAAATCAGAAGCTGATAAACTACTAACATTCTTAATCAATGGCTTAGTTTTTCCTTTCCACAAAACACAATCAAAACCATCTTGATTAAACTTGCCTTCACTAGACCTCAAATTAATATTGACTAATTTATCATCATTATGGTGTATACTAGTATCAAAGGGGCTCGTCTGAAGCAAAGACCTATGCTTACATATTTTATATCCAAAATCACTTAAAAAGTTATACAATATAATATTTTTCATTTCACTTTCAGTTTGATTCATGAGAACATAGCATTCTTGTAAACTCAAATTCATATTAGCAAAATAAGAAGCTAGTTCTCCTTTATGCATAAGATAAAGGGCATCTCCACAGGAGACAAAAAAACTACCCTTCTTTATAATAACTTTAGTTGAACTAATTCCTTTATTGTTAGAGAGCTTGAGATGATTAGTAGCTAGATCCAATTCACCTTTTGAAATAATTTCATCCCTCATAATAAATGCATTTGATAATTGCTTGATAATGTATTTCATTCCAGCTAATAAAAATTTGAACTGATAAATATCAACTTCATCAAGATACTATTCATTTAAGCCAATTCTCAATCTTTACCGTAAAATAGAATTTTAATTAATGGATAACTCAGGTTAACTTTAATATATTTTTCCTTCAAATTTAAAGCACAACATCAATAAGGGTGTAACCCACAGAAAACTTAGGAGATATCTGTAAAGAAAGAGCTGAAAAGAAAATAAAAATATATGGACAATATATATCTACAGATCTTCCTGCAAGCATTGTGAAGTGGGGCTAGGAGAGCAAAATGCAGGTATTACATTAGAGCTAGAAGAAAACACAATTAATTTTGATTTCAAAAATTTTATAATGAGGTAAGATGAATTACCCTATATATGTAAATTATCTGCAGAAAAAAAGAACGATTTCAAGTGCTTTCAACTTTATTAACCCTTAAGGCACCAAACAAATTTGTTCCAAATCGCCGCCAATCAATTTACCCTTGGTACATCCTTAGCAAAAATAAAATTTAAGTGATTATAGAATGGCTAGGAATGAGTTAAATAAGATTATAAAGAAGAACAAAAGGGTGTCAGAAATCAAATTAGCTCAGGATAGCAACAAAGATCCTAGAAAGTTCTTTAGTTACTATAAAATTAATAATAAGTCTGGCAGAGTTAAAATAGGGCCTATCAAATATAAAGGGGTTATGAGAGAAACTAATGAGGAAATAGTTAAGGTACTAAATGGTCATTTTGCATCAGTATTTACAAAGGAGAAACTAAATAATCTTATGTATAGTACTCATGGGTCAGGGAGAGAGGTGTTTACTACCATTAGTGTGGATTGTAGGAAGATAAAGGAGTAATAGGTGAGTTAGATACTACCAAGGCCTCCGGCCCTGATAATATTCATTCTAGGATACTTAAAGAAGGGGTAGAAAGTATCTCAATAGCTCTGGAGAAGTTGTATACTAGGTCACTGGAATATGGAAAAATACCCCATGATTGGAAGAGAGCGAATGTAGTCCCCATTTTCAAGGGTATTAAAGAGGATCCAAATAACTTTAGACCGGTTAGCCTAACTCCTGTAGTCTGTAAAATTCTCAAGAAAATAGTTAAAAAAGGAATTTGCCAACATCTAGAGAGGGAGGGGTTAATCAGCGATGCTCAGCATGGGTTTAGATCAGGTAGATCATGTTTGACTAATTTACTAGACTTTCTGGAGTTTGTAACAGATCAAGTAGATAAGGGAGAGAATGTAGATATAATTTACTTAGATTTTAGTAAAGCATTTGATAAGGTACCACATAGGAGACTAGTTCATAAATTAAAAATGATTGGGATATGTGGGGGTGTTTCAAATTGGATAGCTGAGTGGCTGAAAGACAGGAAGCAAAGGGTAGTGCTAAATGGTGTAAAGTCAGAGTGGAGGGATGTTATCAGTGGGGTTCCTCAGGGATCAGTTCTCGGTCCATTATTATTTGTCATCTATATAAACGATCTTGGGGAGGCAGTTAATAATAAAGTGGCAATTTTTGTGGATGATACCAACTTAGCAGCTATAGTTAAAGATGATGATAATTTTAAAGTGCAGGGGGATTTAAATAAATTGTTATCCTGGGCACATAAGTGGCAAATGACTTTCAACCTTGATAAGTGCAAAGTTATTAACACGGGAAAAGATAATAGAGAATTTAACTATGAAATGGATGGGCATTGGCTGAGCTCAGTAGAGGATGAGAAAGATCTAGGAGTAGTAATAGATAAGTCATTAAGGTTTTCTAAGCATTGTATTGAAGCAAGAAGTAGGGCAAATAGAGTGCTGGGTTTTATTAAGAGAAATGTCAGTTACAAAAGTAAGGAGGTTATTCTTAAACTCTATAACTCTTATGTTAGGCCACATCTAGAGTACTGTATACAGGCATGGTCCCCACATTTTAGACACAATATTAACCTTCTCGAGTCAGTGCAACGGAGGGCAACAAAGATTATTCCTTTCCTGAGTCACCTTGAATATATAGATAGACTGAGGGTATTAAATATGTTCTCGTTCAAAAGGAGGTGTGTGAGAGGGGATATGATTGAGCTCTTTAAATTTTTTTCCGGGATAGATAAATTGGATGTTAGCAAGTTTTTTGAGTTAGATGATGGAAATCGGACTAGAGGTCACCACTTGAAAATTAAAAAGCAAGGGTGTAGGTTGGATTTAAGAAAATATTTTTTCACCAATAGAGTGGTAGACTTCTGGAACAAATTGCCATGGAGGGTAGTAGGTAGTCCAAATCTAAATGTATTTAAGAGTAGGTTGGATGAGTTTATGGGAAGGGAAGGTTGTGATGGTTCCTAAGTTTTGTATATATTAATATTGTTTGTATATATCTATAGCTGCATGATTTAGTTCTTGACAAGCCTTGATTGGTGATACCCTTGTTTCTGGATGCAATCCTCTGGATGTAGTTTTCCTGGGAGTTTGGGTGCCTTAAAAAAGAGGCCGTAGGACTCGGACGACTATGATGAGCCCTTGTGGCTTTTGTCATCTGTTATATTATATTGTGGGGAACTTTGATTTTGTCTTCCCCTGGTGATGGTGCTTTTTGTGGGTGGGTTTTGACGGAGGCGGATGACCTTTGATAGGCCCTTGTGGCTTTTGTCATTCGTGTAATTATGTTATGTATGTTTATGTTATGTTGTTAATGAAGCCTAACTTGCTAATTCTGACTAAAAAATGACTTTTTGATTTTGCCTCTGTATTGATTTCTCTTGATTTTTTTTTTAGGACCATTTTGATTCTTGTTCCAAAAAGATACATTCAGTATTAGTGTTTTTTACTATATATGTGTAGTTCAAGAAATACTAATTCTCAAATTCTGTAAAAAAAAAAAACTTCAATACCTTTCCGACCACACCAGTCGTATTTAAATACCCACCCATACATTTTTCCCGCCATTAGTCAAAGTATTTTTTTTCTGCGTAATATGGTGATTAAATTTTCATCATTTAGGTGCTGTTTTATCCAACAACGATAAATGTGTTGCTTTTCTTGAAGCCCATGGGCTATTAAAATCTACAAATGAGTGTCCTAATTGTAAGGCAGAGCTTAAAATTAACACAAATTGGGTGTTTCAGTGCGATAAATCGTATATTGACCATGACGGCAAAAGCAACCCCTGTAAATACAAATCGACAGCTCGGAAAGGAACTTTTTTCGCTGGGTCTTGCCTCTCAATCGAGAATATTGTCATAGTCGCGTTTTGGTTTATTATGAATAGGGTACCTATGACAGTAATAACCTGTATGATGTAAGTATCTACCGACAATTATAATAGTGTAAAAAATAATAGTTGTATTTTGAGCGTTGGCTCGTCGCGGGGATGTGCAAGAAAAGCAAACGAATTCTAATTAAAAACAAAGACACACTAATAACGGTTTGAATACCAACTATAAGTACTAGGTAACAAAATGGAAAGCACAGGCACCTGGAACTCAGTTACTTCATCTGTAACTATAATTCAGACTTCTAACTAATTAAAATGGACAGAGATTAACTTTACCTCCAAGCACCTTGCGGCTCACTGCACATCTCTAATGGTAATTGTGTAGACGATGGCCGGATCCTAGGCTTAGCTTTTTGGGGGCTATTTTGGGCTACTTTTCGTTGTTACTTTTTTAGAGATCAAATCGAGGAATTTTGTGGCGATTTTCGTTTTTATACTGGAGGGCTGTGCCCCCTAGACCCCCCCCAAAGGATTGAAACTCAGGGTCATCGCAGTGTTATCCCCGCGGCGAGCCGTACCCAACAACGAGCTGACACTCAAAATAATCGCATCCGGCCATCATCTACACAATTACCTCTCTAACTTCTTTCCATTCCTCACTAACTATTGGTTACTGTCTTTCTTAGGGGGCTCTACAAATATACGTGGGTGGGTGATACACACTGTGATATTAGCACCACGTATTAGATGTAGGGTCAAGACTACCTAGGTCATCTGTTTGATCTCCTACTAGTTTCTCGCTATGCTATCACTCCCTTTCCTATTCCTCTCTCTGTCCTCCTCCTTTTTCTCCCGTTACCCTCTCACCGATGCCGCAAGGCACACAGAGTGGGGAAAGGGCAAATCGGAGTACAGGCGCTCTCACCCCTTCTCCGTGGGCCAGAAGAGAGGAGATGGGATGCACTAGCTGGTAAATATGTAGACGAGCGGCCCGGCTGATAAGATGTACTATTTCATCCATGTTCCAAAATGTTTCACATTTTTGGAGTACATTTATAGGGGACGGCTCATGGGGAAGTAAACACGATGTGTAGACCGCAATACGATGATCCTAAGTTTCATTAAATTGGGAGGGGTCTGGGGGGCACAGCCCCCCAGTATATAATCCTATTTTTATAATGTTCTGACGTTTACAGAGATGAATGCTTTAACTACATCATGTCAGCGCATTTAATCGTTTTGCGAATTATAATAGGGGTTGGGGGTGGGGTATGACATCAGAAATGACATGGGTGAACGATATTATTTACACAAAATATTTTTTTTCCAGCCGGGCCACTCAGCTACATGTTTACCCACTAGCCTTTTACACTTTCACACCTTTTGCTCCTTTTCACTTCTCGTCCCGACAGTGGGCCAGAAGAGGAAATGGGGCAAAACTGGACCCAAAAACCTTTTACACTGTCACACCTTTTTCCTCTCTTCTAGGGGACTCGTTCGCTCTCGTCTAAGTGTTTGTTAAGACGCGCTCATGAGTGTCCCTTTCTGTAAACTTAATTATCATTTGTGTTCAATAAAAGAGTTACAAATCACTTATTTTTTATTTTGTTATGTAAGAACTTGAATCTACTAAACCATCTACGAAATATCAAAAATTGCTGATGAAATCGTGAGCGTTTTTTGAAAAAAGGACATTTATTTAGATATTTCCATATCTAAATAAATGTCCTTATTTCAAAAAACGTTCACGATTTCATCAGCAATTTTTCAAAGAAAGGACAGTATAGGAATAGAAGTGGGAGCGATGAAAACAGTGAACTTCGACTCTACGTCGCTTAGATAAAGGGGCAGACACCTCACCAACTAAGCTATCCAGAACTAAAAAAAAATTACAATCAAACATAGCTTATAAGAAGACCGCTTTTTTCTCGTCCCGATAACCACAATAACAAAACCATCATGGACTTGTAGGGGTGCGAAGATGTATAGGAGAAAAAAATTCCTTCCAAAAGCGAGAATATAAATAGCCCATTAAATTACCAAGTCACAACGGACTTTGCCGTAGCGTAATGGCAGAGTGCTAGCCTCGGGATTCAAAAGACCCACGATCGATCTCCAAAGTCCACAATTTTTTACAAAGAAAATTCTCGAAGAAAACGGAGAATGCTTCAAGGACCAACTAATCCAGAAGGACCAAGAAATCAACTCAAGAGAAAACCGATGTCAAGGAAAACACAAAGGAAACGACTTCAAGGGCTAACTCGTCTCAACTTCATCTCAGAAGGTAATAAGTAGATTTGATAAATAAGAAAAGATATAATAAAAAGTGCCCCCGCCCCCATAACTGGTGACCATCAAAAGGCCGAACAATCTTCTGATCTTCGTTACAACTGCACCTCGTCTCCTACTAGAGTTTAAGAAAAAAAAAGTGCTGCTAGGAACCGGAGACCTGGGAAAGGATATTACTGATTACGTCGAAAACTTAGTTCGCTCTCCTCAATCCCACTTAATTAGCTCCACTCATCCCGCAGACTCGGAGGCCGGGGAGAGATAGCAACTACCCCTTGGTTAAGAAATCCAAGACTAGTCTCTCCCCAATTCTCAAATTCGCTCCGCGTTCTAGAAAGGGACCTGTGTACGGATGCGAAGATGTATAAGAGAAATACTTCCTTCCAAAAGTGAGAATATGAATAGCCCATTAAATTACCAAGTCACAACGGTCTTCGCCGTGGCGTAATGGCAGAGTGCTAGCCTCGGGATTCAAATGACCCACGATCGATCCCCAAAGTCCACAATTTTTACAAAGAAAATTCTCGAAGAAAACGGAGAATGGTTCAAGGACGAACTAATCCAGAAGGACCAAGAAATCAACTCAAGAGAAAACCGATGTCAAGGAAAACTTAAAGAAAACTACTTCAAGGGCTAACTCGTCTCAACTTCATCTCAAGAAGTAATAAATAGATTTGATAAATAAGAAAAGTTATAAAATATGCCCCCCCCCAAAGACTCTATCAACCCATCCCAATTGGGATGGGTGGCTCAAGAATACGATTGACACAAAACATTGTTCTCACTGGGTACATATCCTCCTTGATTTCAGTTAACCCTTTAATGGAAGCTGTTATTTTACCGGTTACTGGTTTGGCTCAAGTGGACAGGGTGGCTTGACCTATTAGAGTCTGGAGTGGGATGCTTGGGGACAATGCCTTTGAGCCTGAAAATGAGAACCGCTTGAAGCAGAAATGTTGGGATCTACATCTTGCTTTTTCCCAACTGAATGGCCTCAAAGAGGGGGCAGATCAGGTTGCAAGAGCCCATCTGCTAGTCACGAGGCATCATCAAGTGGATGTTGGTTGTCAGCAATCCCGGTCCCAACTTTGGGAACTCAGTTGGATCCGGAAACCCTTAGAGTTGCCATAGCTTGAGGGTGGGTGCTCCAATTTATGAGCCACATAGTTGTAAATGCGGATCAGGTGTTGATCATCTCGGTCTGCATCTTTTGTCCTGTCAGCTGGTTGCCGGAAAGATACATAGACAATCGGCCCTTAATGGCATAGTATGCCGAACCCTGACAAGAGCGGGATTGCCAGCTGTTTTGGAGCGAGTTGGACTTGATCGAGGAGATGGTAAGCATCCAGATGGGATAAAAATGTTTCCTTTTAGAAATGGAAAGAGTGTGTGTTGGGTTGTGGCATATTCAAATACTAATTCTGAGCATATTATTAACAGGTCAGCTGTTTCTGTAGCTTCAGCTACAACAGCTACAGAAAATTCAAAAGGAATAAATTATTTTGCCCTGACGAGAGGTTTCCGTTTGAGCCAATAGCAATCGAAACTAGTCGGGTCTTTGGACCTTCAAGTCCACGAATTATTAAAGAAATAGGTTCTTTTGTCAGGGAAACAACTGGTGACCCTAGCGACGATGGATAGTTCAAGCAGAGACTAAATATGGCTGTTCAGTGGAGCAATGCAATTAGTATACTGAATGGGGTCCGAGTCGCCTATGGTGTTGGCCTGGACTTTGACCCCTGAGTTTTATCCATACATTTCTACCTATTCTAATAAATAAAGGTCATTTGACTCACTTTTACGTAGCCAAACAACATTCAAGGATGTGATGCTGGAGCAATTCTGTCTATCGTTGTGAGTCAGCCTCCTATTCTCATCTGGCTATTTCTGGTGTAGGTAGAGGGGAGTAGGAAAAGGGGCAAAAAAAAAATAATAGCGTATGCGAGTTGCGAACAGCTTCCCACGTCGCTGGACCACTGTTAACCAGCGGCGAATCCACTCTACCATCCTGAGTCTCAAAAAAGACTCATTCAAACGAAGCTTTTAAGCCGCTCACCTGCAATTCTCGTACGCTGTACAAACCCCCTAATAGAAGCGGAGCGTATTTTAAAGAAATGAATAGAACACGTTTTGGAATGTTAGCCAAGGGCTAACGCTCTCCCTCCCGGGTCTGGGCACCATTGTAGATAGAAGGGAGTAGGAAAAAAGGCAAAGAAAAAAATAATAGCGTAGGCGAGTTGCGAACAGCTTCCTGCGTCGCTGGAACACTGTTGGCCAGCGGCGAATCCACTCGGCCATCCTGAGTCTCAAAAAAGACTCATTCAAACGAAGCTTTTAAGCCGCTCGCCTGGACTTCTCGTACGCTATACACTATACTGATACGGGATTTTTTTAAATTATTTAAAAAATATATATTAAAAGTCCACTCAATGGCTTGCCTGAGGCAGCTGGCCGAGATTCAATAGAAAATATAGTTTGAGCATTTTTTTAACTGCGCCTGAAATTTTCGACAGATCTGTGCCGGAGTGCAATCGTCCCTGTCGCCCTATAATGTCCGAGAAAAGAGAGACGGTGGGGGAAAATAATTTGAGAACGGTGGCGAGAATTTAACTACCCGCACCAACACCACTGATATCAAATGGAGCAGGCGCCTTACTGACTGACATTCCCATAGCTCAAGAGGCTATGTTCAAACGAACGCACATATAATTCGGCCACTTTTTTTTTGTCTCTCCACCCACTTCAGTACTTTCCTCTTCTAGAAAGGAGTTTTGTTTCACGATTTATAAAGTTTTATTTATCGGAAGATTAAGGAAAGCCCCGACCGCCCAAGCTCATCATTTATAATGCGTGAGAAAAGAAAGGAGGTTAAATGAAAAGAATTTGAAAATGGTAACGGGAATTGAGCATTGAGAAAGACTGGAAAGTCGCACATTCTTTTCGTCTAGCCATCGGCTATAGACCGTTGGTAGGCCTCGTAGGCTGTGGGAAATATCCGAGGTGGCCCTTGAGCGAAATAACGTTATGTATTACAATGACTAAAACAGAGATATCATGAATCATAACCCAAGGTCTAAGTCATGCATTTGTTAGCTGGTCCAGAGACCGGAAGAGATTCCAGTAATTCGAACTGAAATAGAGTTAGCATGACGATACCTCCATTGTTTGGAATTAAGACTGCAATGGAGAAGATAATGACGGTATTAGTACGGTAGGCATCGCGGAATAGCCGGATCGTCTCGCAGTCGATGAAAAATAAAATGAAGGAATTCTAAAAAAGAGGCGAGGCTTGGCTTGGCATTCTAATAGACATTCTCCTTCTATTAGTCATAATTTTTAATCGTTGGATTTGTGTTGGTACAACATTGAATATAACAATAAATCTGTAAATTATAAAGAGAGATTCCAATATTTCTAAAGGGTTCGCTGCTACACACCGAACCTCAGTGGTCCCTATGCAAGCCCCCTGATAGGGAGGCATGGGCCCACCAGCACTCACAGGGACAGGAGGGACCACATTCCCGCCTGGAGTCCACTTGACAGCGAATATCTTCTCCATCTAGGAGAAAGGTCTGATCCATCCGGTGGAGGTGAGAAGCGGATTTACCCACTGTTTGCTTTCAAAAACGGAAGAGAAGAGAGGTAAGAAGAAATAATAGAAGAGGACAAAGGGGTTCCTTTCCGTCGGGGGCGGCTTCGGTGAAGGACGATGCAGCTGTCGTTTGGACAATGAAGGAACCACTTTCCCCTGCCATCATCTCTGAAAAAGTTAGAACGAGTTCGGCTTACAGAATGAAATAGAAATATCCCATATCAAATGTACAAAACATGTGTGGCGTTATTCCTCAACGTATAGAAGCAGTTAGTGCAGGGGCCCTCAGGCCGCAGAGTACTGTGGTTCGCATCAACAAGTCTGAGAGGGCCCGAGGACCGCACCAATAAAAAAAATCTGAAAAGTACATATTATATTTTACTTTACTCATATAAACCAAAAAAAATCAAAGAATTTATTAATGAGACACCTGGCGACATTTCTCAGCACACTTAACCTAACCTAACTAGACTATAATTTAACCTATTCTTAAACAGGTTCTTGAGAAAAATTGGGGGAAAATACGCACGCGCTAATAGAAACAGTTAATGGGGAAAAATATATAATATATATATATATATATATATATATATATATATATATATATATATATATATATATATATATATATATATATATATATACAGGGAAATCAATATCGCTAGGACAAACGGACGCTAGTTTGGTTACACAGCGTCAACAGCTACGTGCCATATGGGCCAATACTTTACCACCACCCCCCCATTTGCCCCGCTGGCACAACGATCCTCGATATCGCTCGCAAGGAAAGATTATAATCAGCAGATTTAGTAGACCGTTAGTATAAACAAATCAGGGTGGAAGAGCCTTTAGAATTTTAAATCTATGAACAGGCTCACTGCCCCCTCCTATTGGTTAGGTCGGTTAGGTCTAGTTTCTCCAAATAGACGAAATTTCACTTTCTCCGAGTAAACCAGAAGAGACCAGAAGGACTAAGGGTCACAACATTGAAAAGTGATGCCCTAGGAGGGAGGCTTAAAGGTGGGCTCCCATCTCCCCTACTCTCCCCCAAGAGAATAGTCGAGGTATATATAGATCGATCTGGAGAAAAGAAAGAAAAATAAAGATAGAGATCGAGAGAAACGAGTATCAGAGTCAGTCCGGTAATTAAGAAGAAGTGGAACCGAGCGTGATTTTTCTTCCCGAGGCTGTTCCTTTTGGTCACATCGAGAGTAGGCCATCGGTATAGAGAATCACTCTCATACAAATCTCGTCAGAGAAACTCCCTATCTCAGTTTTCGAATAAAACCAGAGATATCCCTCACCATTGAGGAATACCAAAGTGAAGTTCCACTCGAGAAAGGATTCACCTCTTGGTCAAGTTTCATCATCGAGAAGCTTAACAAGTGTAACCCAACGATTGGAATAATCATACATCCACTGTCCCCTCGCCCTTATCGCCAAGTCAAGAAGCATCGCCACACCGCCTCACTTACCTCGAAAAGCTGTGCGTCCGATTCAGCCTCACGTCCGCGACCACCTACGCCTTGCCTTCCCTTCTCAAAGAGATTCTCGTTCAAAGTCATCCCCACGCCAGATTCCCAATTAGTTTAAAAGTAAAAGGATTCCAACTTTTATATTTTCTTCTGTTAACATTCCATACGAAAGTGAATTTTTGCGTCAACCATCTCAGAGTACTCATTGGCAGTATTTATTTTTATTTAAATCCTCTGATGATTATATTTAAAGATATATTATTTCATTTATTAAAGGTAATTAGAAGTATATTTTTGCCCTAGTTGTTTAATTAAATCTTCGAAACGCTGCATATGGCAATAGATATATAATATTACGAATCCTCCCTGGTTAAAGAATCAAATCAAAAGATAAATAAAAAATATATCATTTTTAGACAACAAAAATGAACGGAGTTATTCATGTAAGGAACAAACGTACATGAATACTCGTGTTTCCAAAATGAGAAGGTGTTTCCAAGGACTTTCGAACTTTATTAAGTTCCTTGATAAGGAACTTAATAAAGTTCGAAAGTACATGGAAACACCTCATCATTTTTTTCCTGCGGGACATTACATTCATATATATATATATATATATATATATATATATATATATATATATATATATATATATATATATATATATATATATATATATATATATATCGTCATTGGCTACAATAGGTCAGAAAATGAGTCTGAATTAGTAGGATTGTTATATTTTTATGAATGTTCTCTAATTGGGGAAAGTCATGGTTTTGAAAAAAGGAATATTTGTCCTATCAAAGACTACCAACTTATTGTGAGGTAACCAGTTTATAGCGGTGAGTTACCAATTTTACCAGTTTAAGACGGGTTGGTTACTAGTTTATAGGTGGAACATGAATGAATTATCTGACTCCAAATATGATTCTTTACGGGTATTCTTATAGTTGGCTGGGCTTACAGAAGGTATAGGGGTAATCGAAGAAAAGAAGGATTTTGAGAAAGGACGTAGCAAAAATATACTTTTATTCTAATAAAGGTCTATTAGAGACAAGTGACACATCAACAAGTACTTTGCGAGCTACAAGCAGGTTTTTTTATTCAACGCGAAGTATTGAATTCTGGAACAACAAGACTTAAGGTGAATTAAAGGGGGTTTCGTAACGCTAATATGGGTATGACAATGACTTAATAACAATAGCTGGGCGCGACTTTGCCGCCGGATCTGGTGCGACTGCGACTTAGGGACTCTATTTTTGGCCCCTCCAGTGAGACTTGCGACTTTGCAACCTTGCGACTGCGACCTTTTTTGCCCGGTGCGAGTCCGCTAAATTACAAAATAAACTTTAGCGCGATAGCAGTAACATGTTTTTATAAGGCATAAAAACATATTAATTAATTTTTAGTTAAAACACAGCCTAAATTAATATCTACAGGCCATCCTCCTCCTCTTCCATGTCCTCTTAGCCCATCTTGACCTCATCCTTTTCACAAACCTATCCATGTCTATGTCTTAGTTTTTCCAATCTGTAAAAGAACGAAAAAACTACCAGAATTTTCAGTAACTAATAATAATAAAATAAGCTACAATAAAAGCCACAAGAAGAAAGTTAATGAAAAACACTCATGTTGAAACCACTCGCAGGGTGGCGTCGGAAAAGAAAGAAATGATGAAATAAGAGATTCAGATCGGCGAAGGACATCACTCTAAACCTTTACTCGTTTAAGTTACTAAACAATCGGGTGGCCTAGTGGATTTAAAGAAAGATAAAACCATTTGAGTTTAATAGGCTATATCAATATGATCAATAAATTTAGAACCAAGGGCTAGTCTATGTACGGTGGTCC
This sequence comes from Ceratothoa steindachneri, assembly GCA_963969495.1. Classification (NCBI taxonomy): domain Eukaryota; kingdom Metazoa; phylum Arthropoda; class Malacostraca; order Isopoda; family Cymothoidae; genus Ceratothoa; species Ceratothoa steindachneri. Next base: position 56,022,072 of record OZ018325.1, on the reverse strand, counting down.
AATTTTTAATTATATTGTTTAATTTTAGGCATGTTAAAGGTAGAAAGCTGTTAGATTTTAATTACTTCTTACACTTCACAGTAATTTTTTCGTCTTCGCCACAAGAAAAGTATAAGCACATATTAAAATATGAGAAAATGAGATTAATTCGCAGGATGAAGACCTCTAGGCATATCAAACGTTTTTAACTGACAAGACAGGTTTAAAACTTGGTTCACGCCTGAAAAGTGTATGTAATTTTACTAATTTACAATAAAATGCAAAATGACAAACTTTTGGGGAGTACGGTTAGGTAGTTTCATTTAACGTCAGTTTCATATAATGTGAATAATTTAATTTAGCATAAAAGGATAGTTAAAAATCATATCAAAATAAAGTTAGCTATTACAAACTCAAATTTGACATTTTTAGCCAAATCGGGCTTTAAAACTGGCTTGTCGTTGTCTTCGGTGCTGTTAGAAGGCACTATAAATTTCCCACGATGCTCATATGTGAGGGTTCAAAAAGGAGGCTATTCTGTTTTGCAACGTACATTTCTTATAACTTGCATGGACGAAAACTATGCAATATTATTTTACACACACACACATATATATATATATATATATATATATATATATATATATATATATATATATATATATATATATATATATATATATAATATATTGAGGATAAATCCCAGAGCCACGAGAAACGGATGCAGCATTTTTTAATTTTTCACTACGTTTCGAAAACTACAAGTTTTCATCTTCAGGCTAGAATAAGTTTACAAAGTTAATACATATGAAGAAAACCTAAAAGGGCCAACAAGACATTATTTTAAAGAGTGACCAATTATAAAATATCAGTAAAATGTACTATAAGTTAAATTTTTTAAATATGACTTGGCAACAGTTAGATTTGCTTTAAAACTGACTCAAAAAATTGCTAATACATAAGAAGAAAACTTAAAAAGGCCAACAAGACATTATTTTAAAAGGTGAACAATTATAAAATATTAGTAAAATGTACTATGAGTTAATTTTTTTGTTATTAAATATGACTTGGCAACAGTTAAATTTGCTTTAAAACTGACTCAAAAATTAGTTAATAAATTTAAGGTTTATTACCGAAATTAATTAAAAACTATAAGAGAAATTGACATGGCATTATTTAAAGATAGTAAATTTAAACTTTGTTTCTAATTTTTTAAAGACTGTAAGAGGTAAAAAACATTTAATATAAAAAAGGTAAATTTGGGTACTTACTAAAGTGGATCCATCCTCGAGAGTGAATGGTGGGTTTAACAGGGGGCTATTATTTATAGGTTACAGTGACGCTTAGTTTGTTAAAAAGCAAACCAACTGACAAACTGTAGTTAAAATTAGTTAATTAATAATGATATTGCACTTAAATCTTCATTGAGTGTAGATTTGTAGTGTTTGATATATAAAGATTCGAGGGTTCTTACGCAATGTTTGTTGTTGTTAAAGGCTAATACTTGAAAATTCTCAATAGAAATGTCAGTTTTACAGCTTATGGTGTGTTCCCTAATAGATGACTTTTCCTTTTTATTAAATATTTTGTTTGTGCGCCAACTAATCCCCATATGAGCAGAGAACCTAGCTCCGTTTCTCGTGGCTCTGGGATTTATCCTCAATATTAAGTGCAGGCTTCAAGGCCGAGCTCGATATATATATATATATATATATATATATATATATATATATATATATATATATATATATATATATATATATATATATATATATAATTTGGAATTAGTTTGAAGACCATGGTATATTTCGTCTTAGATAATTTCCTTTGACAACTTTCTCTTCTTCTAACTATCTTTTTTTATTCCATCTTGTAGATGGTGGATCACTTGACCTGTATTCATCTTTCTTTTAGTGAATGTGTTTGGTGAAAACCATACTAAATTGCTAAGCTTTCGATCTTATTCGATCATCTTCGGAGCCTTTCGATATGTTCTTGCCTCCTTTACCGATGTGATGAGTGGAGTAAGGATCTGATAGAATGAAAGAAACGATTTTTAAGGGTTATTTATTCCGCCTAGATTGAGCGTAACGTTAGAGGAAACGGGCCAGTCCAGTGAGCGGAATTTTAAAATAATTTTAAAATTAAAATTAGTTAGTAACTGCAAAAAAATACTTAAATTTCAGAATTAGGATTATGAGTTTAATAATTATGTTGAACTATTAAAAAATATATATTATTAAACGATATACTAAGCACTATTAACTTCAAAAGGCAATATTTTAATTTAGTTAAGTAGGAGGGGAACCGACGACAAATCACTATTTAAGTCTGGGTTGAGCTGTTTTATAAATAATGTTTCCAAGATTCGAAATGTAATCGAGCAGTTGTGTGAATTTAAAATTTCGAAATCTTCTATAGATATATCACTTTTACATTTTAATATTTCAGTGTTTTTTCTCTAATCGATGAATTTTCTTAGGTTTGAAGTATTTTGCCTGTTCGAAAAAATGTCAGCAGCAATTTTCCTTGCCTTGAGATTTAAGTTAAAAATTATATATATATATATATATATATATATATATATATATATATATATATATATATATATATATATATATATATATATATATATATATATATATATATATATATATAAATCCATTAAACGACATTGAAAGAGAAAACGGAATAATTTTTCCTTGCAGTAATATTTTTATTACCTTTTTTCGAAAAAAAATCCGTGCGGGGAAGCGATTCAAACCAGGCACCCTGAGGCAGCGAGCACCGCTTTGATCACAATTAAAAGTATGCCATTAATACACTACGCTACGCAGAGAACCAAAAAATTCTCTGAATAGAATAGCTTTTAAGGAACACTTTCGCCTGCTCGAACGGGGACTATGAAAGAAATAGAAAATTAATTGTTAATTCAAAGAATAAATGAGGAATAGGTAAACGCGTGGGAGATATACAAATGTATATATCTCTCAAAGTCGCACGAGAGAATGATGAAAATGAATCCATTAAACCACATTGAAAGAGAAAACGGAATAATTTTTACTTGCAGAAATATTTTTATTACCTTTTTTCGAAAAAAATCCATGCAGGGAAGCGATTCGAACCAGGCACACTGAGGCAGCGAGCACCGCTTTGATCACAGTTAAAAGTATGCCGTTAGTACACTACGCTACGCAGAGAACCAAAAAATTCTCTGAATAGAATAGCTTTTAAGGATCACTTTCGCCAGCTCAAACGGAGCTGGCGAAAATATTACAATTAAAGATAATTAGCTTATCGAGAGATAATTGATTGAATACAATGCAAGATAAAAAATTAAAAATTGGTAGAAAACGCGGAAGTGATGTGAGAGAGGATTAAAGAGAATCTAATTATATATACGAAACCAGGTTTCGATGGATTCCTCAAAGCGTGTCTGCGTGACAAAATTACGCCAAACTCCCTCTTCAACAAGAAATTCCACTTGTCCAAAGAAACTCCCTTCACCAAAATTAAAGAGATCACTCTACAAGAACGAATACAATTAGCCAAAAGCGAATGTGACCAGAATTTCCTCTTCGAACGAGATGCTTTTCGCAGCTTGCGCAACATCAGTACACCGGCGGAACTTCGACATATCGTCCACATGAGTCAAATCAACCTGGAAAATGTACGACTTAAAACACTTAACGATCATAAGAGGAAACTAAACCGCCTATTTTATTTTATTTTTTTAGAAGTCCGTGGTGTCGTGCATCTAACCCGAATAAAATATTGTGAATCTGTCGAAATTCCAATTAACACATTATAAAAAAAATATCCTTGGTTTTGGCCTGTCATTTTTATATATATTTAGTAATGATCTCAACGTCCAACATTTATGGCCGGATGCTTAGACAAATGTGTAGATCAAAAAGTGCATTCTACTCCAAAACAGTCTGCTTAAATGAAAAGTGGATTGCACATTTCTAACGAGCTAGACAATTTCACCGCGTAGCTGTTCAAATTATTGGAACAAATATGGAGAAATGTGGAGAACAAAGTGAATCGCTCCCACCCTGTTCACTCTGCGTTGCACATTTTATAATTGTGGTGCACGTTGCATTACAGATTCTGATTCCATTGGTATATGACTCAGTTAGTGTGTGGATGGTCAAACTAAAAAAATAATGTTGTTATGGGTAAAGAGTGATAGCTCAAATATCCGCGTTAAACATCGTAAATATACCAATCAAAATACCAGACAATAACAAAAACTTCTAGCACGGTGAGCAGATGACAAATATCTCACATTCCTTTGTTATTAGGTTAATAGGTACATACTGTTTACTTATATAGTTTTACCAATTCATTCATTTATTTTTGTTAAAAGCTTAATAAGGTTAGGTTATGTTTTGTTAAGTTTTGGGACAATAAGAAAATACGAAGTTAAAATCATATTTGGCAGCTCCTAGCAGCTAATGTCTGTGGGTTGCATCTTGTAAATGAGTATATATATATATATATATATATATATATATATATATATATATATATATATATATATATATATATATATATATATATATATATATATATATAAAGCAAATACAAGTTATGTGGGTGATAACAACCACCACAGGGCTTTCGCTATATTTATTTCTGCCTTTCAAAACAATTTGGAAGACAGAAAGAAAGGTGCAGAAGCCTTGTCTTGCAGACTATATAACAATATAGTAAAAGAGAAATTGGACGCGAATGAGAAATGAGACAAGAAACAGGAGTTTTTTTAAAGGTGAGAGAAAGGAACATTGGAAGAACACTAGAATCAAAGAGAGCAAAGGGTGGCACAATGAAGGCAAATCCTTTAACGAGAAGACAGAAATAACGCCAGGGAGAAAAAATGGAAATTCCTGGCCAGTACTCGAACCCGGGTCTGCCGATTGCCGGTCAGCTGATCTACCGTTAAACTACCAGGCAGAGTGACTCTACTTCGCCAGAAGCGTTACCCCATCAAACCCAGTATCTCCCTAAGCTAGGAACCTCCAAGGAATTTTTATACCACATCTTCTTTCCCGTTTTCAAATTAAGGCTCATCCTCCATGTCACATACAAAGAAAGAGCAAATACAAGTTCTGCAGGTGATAACAACTACTACAGGGCTTTCGCCATATTTATTTTCTGCCTCTAAAAAACAAAAAAAAACTCCTGTTTCTTGTCTCATTGCTCATTCGCGTCCAATTTCTCTTTTACTATATTGTTATATAGTCTGCAAGACAAGGCTTCTGCACCTTTCTTTCTGTCTTATATATATATATATATATATATATATATATATATATATATATATATATATATATATATATATATATATATATATATATATATATATATATATATATTGAATGGATCTCAGCCAAATTCCTTTATCATTCCGCTGATTTCACAAAAAGAAATATTATCGAGTGTTCATTAATTGTCATGTGGTCTAATATAAATATTTTCCCTGGCTTATTTAAACTCAACCCTGTTTAAAAAAAAAACTTGCACTAATTGAAATAACTTCATAATGCAGCCTGTTGTCACTCTTTATTAGTGTAATATCATTCTCATTGCCTCCCCAACCACATGTCTCTGCTATGATCGTGGATTAATTCTTAAGCCTAAATGTTTTCTCTCTAATGATAATCCTTTAAAATGTTTTTTTGTTTTTTCACCGACCATTTCCATTCATATACACGGCGTTGTTGTATGTATATCGTTTTAGGGGTGCATATGTCTGTTATTAGTCGCCTATTGTTCTTTTTATTGGTATTTTTCTATCTTTTTGTGTTTTTCCATTGGTTTGTAATATGTGATGGGTAACATAACATAGCATAATTTCACGGATGACAAAAGCCACAAGGGCCTATTAAAGGTCATCCGCATCCGTCAAATCCCACCCACAAAAAGCACCATCACCAGGGGAAGACAAAATCAAAGTTCCCCACAATATAATATAACAGATGACAAAAGCCTCAAGGGCTCAGCATAGGTCACCCGAGTCAAACGGCCTCTTTTTTAAGGCACCCAAACTCCCAGGAAAACTACATCCAGAGGATTGCTTCCAGAAACAAGGTATCACCAATCAAGGATTATCAAGAACTTAATCATGCTGCTATAGATATATACAAACAATATTAATATACACAAAACTTAGAAACCATCACAACCTTCCCTCCCCATAAACTCATCCAAACTTACCTTAAATACATTTAAATTTGGACTACCTACTACCCTCCGCGGCAATTTGTTCCAGAAGTCTACCACTCTATTGGTGAAGAAATATTTTCTTAAATCCAACCTACACCCTTGCTTTTTAATTTCCAAGTGGTGACCTCTAGTCCGATTTCCATCATCTAACTCAAAAAACTTGCTAACATCCAATTTATCTATCCCAGAAATTTTTTTTAAAGAGCTCAATCATATCCCCTCTATATATTCAAGGTGCCTCAGGAAAGGAATAATCTTTGTTGCCCTCCGTTGCACTGACTCAAGAAGGTTAATATCGTGTCTAAAATGTGGGGACCATGCCTGTATACAGTACTCTAGATGTGGCCTAACATAAGAGTTATAGAGTTTAAGAATAACCTCCTTACTTTTGTAACTGACATTTCTCTTAATGAAACCCAGCACTCTATTTGCCCTATTTCTTGCTTCAAGACAATGCTTAGAAAACCTTAATGACTTATCTATTACTACTCCTAGATCTTTCTCATCCTCTACTGAGCTCAGCCAATGCCCATCCATTTCATAGTTAAATTCTCTATGATCTTTTCCCATGTTAATAACTTTGCACTTATCAAGGTTGAAAGTCATTTGCCACTTATGTGCCCAGGATAACAATTTATTTAAATCCCCCTGCACTTTAAAATTATCATAATCTTTAACTACAGCTGCTAATTTGGTATCATCCGCAAAAATTGCCACTTTATTATTAACTGCCTCCCCAAGATCGTTTATATAGATGACAAATAATAATGGACTGAGAACTGATCCCTGAGGAACCCCACTGATAACATCCCTCCACTCTAACTTTACACCATTTAGCACTACCCTTTGCTTCCTGTCTTTCAGCCACTCGGCTATCCAATTTGAAACACCCCCACATATCCCAATCATTTTAAATTCATGAACTAGTCTCCTATGTGGTACCTTATCAAATGCTTTACTAAAATCTAAGTAAACTATATCTACATTCTCTCCCTTATCTACTTGATCTGTTACAAACTCAAGAAAGTCTAGTAAATTAGTCAAACATGATTTAGCTTATCTAAACCCATGCTGAGCATCGCTGATTAACCCCTCCCTCTCTAGATGTTGGCAAATTCCTCTTTTAATTATTTTCTCGAGAATTTTACAGACTACAGGAGTTAGGCTAACCGGTCTAAAGTTATTTGGATCCTCTTTAATACCCTTCTTGAAAATGGGGACTACATTCGCTCTCTTCCAATCATGGGGTATTTCTCCATATTCCAGTGACCTAGTATACAACTTCTCCAGAGCTATTGAGATACTTTCTACCCCTTCTTTAAGTATCCTAGAATGAATATTATCAGGGCCGGAGGCCTTGGTAGTATCTAACTCACCTATTAGTCCTTTTATCTTCCTCCAATCCACACTAGTTGTAGTAAACACCTCTCTCCCTGACCCATGAGTACTATACATACGATTATTTAGTTTCTCCTTTGTAAACACTGATGCAAAAGCACTGTTTAGTACCTCAACTATTTCCTCATCAGTTTCTCTCACAACCCCTTCATATTTGATAGGCCCTACTTTAACTCTGTCAGACTTATTATTAATTTTATAGTAACTAAAGAAATTTCTAGGTTCTTTGTCGCTATCCTGAGCTAATTTAATTTCTGACACCCTTTTGTTCTTCTTCATAATCTTATTTAACTCATTCCTAGCCATTCTATAATCCCTTAAATTTTAAATACTATTTCCTACCTGTAATCTTTTATATGCCCTTTTCTTCTCTGAAATTTTTCTAGCTATTTCCTGATTCCACCATAATGGTTTCCTACTTTTGTTCCTAATGGCCTTCATTGGGATACATTGTTCTTGGCCTACATTTATTATATGCTTGAAAGTATCCCACATCCCATAAGCATTTTTACCTCTGAATTCTACATCCCAGTCTACAAAATTTAGCAAGCTTCTTGGTTTTACATAATCTCCCTTATGAAAATTTGGAACTTTTACAGCATTCTCGGTTATTTTACCCTTCTCAATTCCCAAGTTAAAACTAACTATGTGATGGTCACTATTTCCCAATGCTTCCACAACAGTCAATTTTTGAACTAAATGATCACTGTTAGGAAGTACTAAATCTAATATATTACCCCCCCCCCCTCGTTGGCTCATTAACAAATTGATTCAAAATATTATCGTCAAAGCATTCTATGAACCTGCCACTTGTTCTATCCCTATCTATCATATTTTCCTAGTCTACAGAGTTTAAGTTGAAGTCCCCAATAATAACTGCATCCATTTCACATCCCTTACTTATTTCCCTTATCATTAGTTCATCCATATCATCGGTCTGCCCAGGTGGCCTGTTAAAAGCTCCCAAATGCACCATTCTATTTTTACTGAACCTAATATCTATCCAAAGTGACTCAACTCCATCCTGCTTTATTGAAGTATTTAAACTTGAAACAATGTTGTTTTTTTTATATAGATAATTATTCCTCCACCAATCCTACCTGTCCTTTGACTAATGTACATATTATAACCCTGTAAATCAAATTCACTTATAGTGTCACTAAATTCTATTTCATTAACCCATGATTCAGTAACACATAATATATCTATACCCTCATTGCTAATATAACTAAATAGCTCATCCTTCTTGTTTCTAAGACTACGAGCATTTGTATAGAAACAATTTCCTCCCCCCCCCCTATCCCTGAAGCACCTATTGAAACCTGAATGACCTCATCTCTGTCGCCTTGGAACCTATTTCTGTTATCTGCCAAGTCCATTCTACTTTCAGTACTATAATGTCCTCTCATAATTCCCTGACCACTATTAGTATCTAGTTTCCCGCCTGCAAAGACCTAATAACACGATCATACCCCTCCCACAACACATCTACCCCCCTCCTAATCAAATGCAGTCGATCCATCGTATACATTTCTTTCATTCCAACAAACCTTTCCCACACATCCACAAACATGACACCTTCCATCTCACACATCCTCCTCACATAATCATTCAGCCCAATCGCACGAGACATCCATTCTACCCCAACATCCATTCTTGGAAGCACACCTGTCACAACACCTTTCATTCTACTTTCTTTCACCTTTTCAATCAACCTCTTGTACCTCTCACGTAACTCACATGCACCCACTTTCTTCACATCATTCACTCCTACATGTGTAATCACAACCGCATCCCTTGCGTAGCCAGACACCAGCTCCTCATACCTATCAGACAGATCTCTCCCTCCAGCACCCGGCAAACACGCCCTTAAACCATTTAATCTACTTGCATTCAACTTCCTATCTAAATATCTAACTCGCGAATCCCCCATCACAAGCACTTCAGTCAGACTCCTATTCCTAACCCCCACAGACCTAACTCCATCCCCACCCCTATTCTCATTCAAACTACCAATCACTCTACCTCCACCCCCATCAGTCATATCACTTCCAGTTACTTCCTCTCTTAGGGCACTGAATCTATGAGCCAAGCTAATAGGTTCTGTGTCCCTCTGACTCACACACCTATTCTCCCCCTGGCTAACAACCTCAACAAAGGCAACCATCTTCTCACAAAGAACAGGAGAAGCCTCCCTAGCTTCACGTTTCCTAACCACTCTCCACTGTCCCACCTCTTCACTAGGCCTATTTCTAACTAATCTAAAGGGGCTAACTTCACTATCCCTAGAACTATCATATCGTACCTCCTCAACCGGTCCTCTACCTTCACCTGAAACATCTAACTTGCCTACCTCACCACCTAACCTATTCCCAGCTCTAGGCCTAACACTAAGTTCCCTCCTGAGCTCAGCAACTAACCCCTCTAGCCTATATACCATGTCTAAATCCTGCATTCTCATCCCCTCTAAATCTACATTGCATTCACGCAGCCCATATAAAACACATGTATACCCCTCATCAAATACACCACAACCAATGCATACATTCCGACACTCATGCTCACTTTCAACCCGAACTCCATCACTTATTCAAACAAAGAAAGAACTTAAGTAGTAAAAAGAAAAAAAAAAGAAGAGCAACTTAGCTTTCGCTGATCCCTTGGTGAAAAAACTAAACTGTAGAAAAATCCGAAAAATAAATCAACAGACCGAGAGCTCTACGAAACACGCGCTACCTGTTCGAAGGTCAGTCAAAAATGAATTTGCAAATATAGTTTGAAAGTGCATGGATTCATCTTTTCATTTTCCTGTGGGTTAATTTTCATATATATATATATATACAGGAAAGAGAAATTTGACGGAATGAGCAATGAGACAAGAAACAGGAGTTTTTTCCTGTTTTATATTGTAATATAGTCTGCAATGCAAGGTTTCTGCACCTTTATTTTTGTCTTCAAAATTGTTTTGAAAGGCAGAAAATAAATATGGCGAAAGCACTGTGGTGGTTGTTATCACCCGCAGAACTTGCATTTGCTTCTTCTTATATATATATATATATATATATATATATATATATATATATATATATATATATATATAGCGGGTGTTCCAATTACTTGGACAGATTTTAAATGTGAGTTTAGCGTCTAATGATTTCTTTCTTTTTCTTTCAGATTTAACAACTTCAGTAATTGTTAATTTCAACCATGGAAAGATTAATAATCGAACAACGTGTTAAAGTTTTCGAAGCCTATTACGAAACTAGACGTTCAAACAGAAACTCATTTCGGGCACTTCTCGATTTTTTTTGGTCAACATAATCGACCAACCGAGAGTGCAATTGGCAAAATTGTTCGTAAATTAAAACTAACGGGGTCAGTGTCAGATAGGAAAACACCATTGCGTGCTCGTTTACGCCGTTCAGCTGAAAACATTGTTGCAGTCCGCGAGAATGTCGCCGAAGATCCAGGCACCTCTATTCGTCATCGCGCGCAGGAATTGAACCTCTCCACAACAACGTTACATCGAATTTTGACAAAAGATTTGTCTCTACCCGCTTACAAAATTCAATTAACACAAAAACTGAAGACTGCTGACCTTTTAAGGCGCCGTACACTCGTCAATTGGGTGCACGAGCAAAGACAAGCCGATGATCATTTTTCGCAAAAAAAATCATCCTTAGTGATGAAACCCATTTTCATCTTGGTAGATTCATTAATAAGCAGAATTGTCGCATTTAGGCTGATAAAAATCCCAGGAAGATTGTTGATAAACCACTGTATCCACAAAAGGTCACTGTCTGGTGTGCATTTTTTGATAGCGGAATAATTGGGCCGTATTTCTTCGAAAATGATCCCGGGAATTGTGTTACGGTCACAGGCGAGCGATACAGTGCCATGATAACCAACTTTTTATGGCCTGAATTGAATTCTATGGATGTCGAAGATTTGTAGTTTAAACAGGGCGGCACCACATGCCACACAGCCAATGCAACAATGGCTTTATTGAATGAGAAGTTCCCAGGTCGCATAATCTCTCGAAACAGCGAGGTCAATTGGCCACCACGATCGTGTGACTTGACGCCTTTAGATTTCTTCCTTTGCGGTCATCTCAAATGTAAGGTCTATGGCAACAAGCCAACAACAATTCAACAACTGAAAGATGAGATAATAAGGCATATTGGTGAGATCGAGGAGCAACTATGCAGAGACGTCATCAAAATTTTTAAAATTTTGACCATCGAGTGTAGGTGTGCTGCCGAAGCCTTGGCGGACATTTAGGCGATATTATTTTCCACACATAATTGCCATGACTCAAATAACATGATCCAATAGTGAAATCAATAAATTTTTACCAATAACACTGTTTTATTTACTGCTAACTTCGATCCGTCTTAATGAAACGCCCTTTATATATATATATATATATATATATATATATATATATATATATATATATATATATATATATATATATATATATATATATATATATATATATATATATATATATATATATATATATATATATATATATATATATATATATATATATATATATATATATATATATATATATATATATATATATATATATATATATATATATATCATCCAGGATGTCTTTTCTGGCATCCTATAATTCAACCAACAACTCCTGCTCTCTTCTTGAGGCGTAACACGAACTTGGCACCTTTTTCACCATTTCCATGACTGCTGACAATGCTGAAGGATCACATGGAACTGAACAAAAATGTAAAAAAATCACGAACAGTTTCACCATTTTCGCTGCATGTCACAATTGTCGACTACACAATTGTGGAAGTGTCACGCGACACAATTCTCAGTTTTAGGCCTACGAAAAAAATGTGTAAGCCACATATGTTGTGCATCAGTAACTCAGTTGTGAGGTGACACATTTTGTATTTAAGCATACTGTCATTAGTATCAAATGAGAAATAAAAAAATAGATCCGATATTAATAGTGATTTCATCAGTGGTTGCTTATTTGGTGCCTTAAATTCTGATCATAACTTTGCGTTCATCCCATTCCCGTTAGAAAATGCTTTGAAAGAACTTAAACGAAACAAGAATATAGTGATTACTAAATCTGACAAAACTAATCAGGTAGTGATTATGGATAGTGAGCAGTATTCTGCTAAATTGAACGAGTTGCTAAATGACAGGAACACATACGAAAAACTAAATAATGATCCTCTGTCAAACAAAATAAAATCGTTTAATAACTTACTCAAAAATATTCTCAAAGGCCATTCTGATCTTATTAAACAATTCAAAGTGTACAATCCCTCGCTACCGTACATGTAAGTTTACCGAAAACACACAAAGATGGTACTCCGCTTAGGCCGATAATTTCCAGCTTAGGATCCTATGAGTACAAACTCTCTCAATGGCTAGTGAAAATCCTATCTAAATAATTAGTACCATTTCTGATGCTCACATTATCCATTCTGGTGATTTTGTGAATAAAATTAAAGAGGTTGACCTATCGAATAAGCAGTTGTTAAGTCTTGACGCCAATAACCTTTTCAGAAAAGTTCCTTTGTCTAACCTAACATTACCCCTACCGTGTTATAAAATTGTAAAGTTGGTTCATTTGTGTGTGACAGACAATGTGTTCATAGCTGAAGATTGTTTTTACAGGCAGAAATATGGCATGGGTATGGGTAATCCCCTTTTTCCGATATTATGCAATCTGTTTATGGAGGATTTTGAAAAGCACATCCTTCCCCCCATTTTACCCAATCCCATAACGTAATTCTGCTATGTATATGATATATGTGCCGCATGCAGTGGCGTAGCTAGGATTCCGTTGAAAGGGGCAGAGTCCGGGGGAGCCTCCGGAAAAACTTTGAAATTTGGTGTCGTTTTCCTCGCATCTGGGCATATCTCAGAACGTATCCCTACCATCAAAAGAAGCCAACATCATCCTAAATTTGACAAACTTCCAAGCAAGATTTTCACACATCAAAATGACAACCCTTAGGTTTAGAGTACAGAATAACACATCATTACATTTAAATCACTCAAACCATCAATTTCGTTTCTTTTTCAATCAGTGGAGTAGAAGCGGGAAAGGATATTGGCTGAGCCACTGGACAGGCGAGTGCGTGACTAGAAGAGGGGGGGAGGGTTCTCCCCCCAGAATTTTTTTTAAATTAGATTACCAAAGAAGCGATCTGGGGGTATTTTCGAATCAAACTCATATACTGAAATAGTTTTTAATGAAATTTCACAGAAAAATATAAATGTAATTAGAAAACACTATATATACAAGCACAAGCCCTATGAGCATTCGTTAGCAATTGAGAACATCGTATATAGGTAAGTCTGTACTCTTAAAATGAAATATAATTTTTCATCAACAAACTAAGCTTTTTCATGAACTACAACAAAACACAGATTGCAAAAATGCTTTCGAACCATTAAAATCTAGTGAGATAGATCGTGCAGCACTATTCGAGTACTGCATCTAGAAATCACTTAATAGTAATGTGTATTTAAACATAATATGTTTGTTGAAGGGAGAAGGCATGAAGAAAGCTTATACAAGGCATTCTGGAGTTGGGATGATTTTAGTATCATTTTAGTTACCCAAATACATATCAAATATAATATATTTGAAATTGATGACGGTCAGTTTCTTTGCGGTCTTTTAGTTTCACCCTGGGTGAGCGGTGTTTTTTCACACTTGTATTGTATCATTTGAAAACCAGTTGACGGTTGGTTTGGCTGAATTCATCAATAACGTCACTATGAACTACTGGAATGTCCTTGTTGATGTACAGATGGGCTAGGCCATTCAGTCGCTCTTCGTGCATGGTGGACCGTAGGTAAGATTTTATCAATTTTAGAGCACTAAATGAGCATTCACTTTGCGCAGTGGTCACCGTCAAGGTTGCAAAAATTCGCAAAAGAGTTTTTATCATGGGGTAAGTACCGAGAGTCGCAATAACCGCCACTGCATCCACGACTCATTTTGGTAGTGTACATTTCGTGGGCGTCTGTCGCGCCTAGTACGCCTTCCAGCGCAGTAATTCAGCGTTCAGGCGCTCCCCGACATAGCCACGGCTAAGTCGTACCCTGGTTCAACTATATTTCTAATGTCAACTCCAGAATCTTTCAGAATCTGTAGCAGTTGTTTAGCTAATCCTGCACCAGTAAGATCAGGGACCTCAGCAAAACCAAGAAACCGCTCATATATTTGGTCGCCTCAGAGGTAGTGTGAACATACTGTTAACCTTTCCTTTCCCAAGACATCTGTGGTCTCGTCCGCCAGAAGAGAGAAGAATCTGGCTTCTTTTGTTTCTTCAATGATTGATTTTTGAATCACTGTTCCAATGGCTGATATCAATTCATTCTGGGCTTGGGGGGAAATGTACGAGTATGTGGCATTCCTACTCGTGGTCGTTAAATGTTCCCGTAACACTTTATCATTAGAAACTGCCATCAGCTGCAGAGTCGCTCTCAGATTGCCTAGTCAATAATCTATATCGGCGCCGGTTCCTGCGGGAGGGAGCAACAGATTTCCGGAATCGCGATGACCCTGAAGCGGTAGACCTAATCTACCCAGAAACTCTATAGAAAAGAGTATCCGCTGAAAGCAGCTCTAAATTTTTGTCACGCTGCTTGGCCTTTGCGGTGTTCAACTGCTGCTCTATGTCTCCAGTCTTCATCGTCGTTTTGAACGCTTCTGCGCGCGCGACACTGTCTTCATAGAATTTGTTCGCTAGATGCGCTGACAAATAGCCATCTTTGCCGGTTATGTGAGCAAACTTCTCTAAGAGTGTTCTGACCAGGCGATTCAATTGGTTTCCTCGGATTGCTTCAGGAGCGAAAAACCGGCAAGGGCGACAGAATAGTCCACGTTTCGACACATAATAGGAGGAGACGCTATAATGCCTGATTAGATGTTGTGGTCCTAGATATTTATGTCTGGTTCTGCCTCCATCTTGGCGCTTGCTGTAAGGCCACTGAAAATTCAATGGCTCAGCCCAAGGTGTGGTGAGTACGCGCAGTTTCTCTGCATCAATGAGCTCTAACCCGTTGATAACTCCTATATGATTTCTACTGAAGTTGCCACTAGGAAATGCAGACGTGGATAGTGTTAACGTCGGCGATGAGGAAGAGGATTCCTGCGTCTGGGCTTGCAGTTAGACGTTTAGAAGTTCCGGAGGTGACTCTGGGGAAGCCTTTCGTTTAACTGCAGTCGCAGGCTGACGGCGCGTGAAGTAGTCGATGATACTTCTGCTCATCTAGACTTCCTGGATCTGACCTGAAATGAAAGAAAAGAAAAAAAGATAAATCATAAACAAGCAATGACTAGAATATTACAAAAAAATAACCCTGTGTGTATGTAGTTGTTACCAGCTTGAAAGGGAGAGTTTTACGGGCTCATCAGTTCAATAAAATTCAGGCAGAATCGTGTTTATTTAAGCCGTAAAACTGAAAGAGAAAATAAATAAAAATACCGATTATACATATGGATATATACATACAATGAAGTAATCAGGGTCCATATGTAGGACTCTCATGGAAGTTAGAACTAAAAGAAAACGACTGCAAAAGTAGACGCGGTATTTAGTTCCTTAGGGTTAGACATAACCCTTTTTCTGGATTTTGCATTTCTATTTTCTACCAAGTCCAAAAGGCATTACTTTGCATTCAATAGCCCTAAAATACGACTAGCACTACTTGAGCAGAAAAAATACGAAATTTGCAGCAATCGCGAAATGTGAAACAGGAAGTTGACGAGAGTCTAAGCAAATCAGAAAGACAACCAGTGATTTGCTCATAGAGCTCAAATTAAAAATCGGGGCGATATTTCAACCAATCAGGTGGTGTTATTTCGTGAAATTGAGAGTTATTTCATGAAATTGACCTTTAAGAATAGTGTTAAAGTTGATGCAACACTGATCATTTTAAAACCAAATCGGCCAGATATTGCCAGCTAATTAACTAAGAAGAGAGTAGTTGACAAATGTTGATTAAATGTTATTTTTTGTGCATTTTGAGGTACTAAACGTGATAATTATTTAGGGATATTGAAGATGAATAATTAACGATACATTTGTTGACAAAAACAGAAAACTGACAAAATTTGCAAAAAACGCTAAAAAATGGGGTATGTTTCCCCTTAAAGCATTTCCAGCATCATTGTTATCTTCATATCTATCAATGATAGGAAAATTGTCAAAAAATATTTTGGCTTTCATATGAGCAAAACTGTTTCAAAATTTGTAGGTCGGAATATTTTGCTGCTGCTTTGATAGGGAAAAGCTCAGTGTATGCATTCTTCAACACGACTTTTTTCCATGGTCCTTTATAGTAGTGTAGTGGTTTGACCCCTACAAAATGTAATAAATTTCCACAAAACAATATATATATATATATATATATATATATATATATATATATATATATATAGTTATAGCTATATCCGGAAATGTATAAAATGGCAACATTTCCTTTTCACCATGTGAACGTAAATTCAGCAAATGCTCTATTTCAATCGTTCTCCGCTATTAACAGGTGGGTTAAAAATTTACGTACAATTCTTAGTTTGTTTTCCTTCTTTGAATCAAATTCATTATGGCGTTTTTCTTTTATTTCCAGACCTATTAATCACGTTAGCCATTAGTATAGATTTATCTTTCACTACAAATCATTAGTATAGATTTTCCTTTCACTCTAAATCATTAGTGTAGATTTCCCTTTCACTCCAAATCATTAGTATAGATTTCCCTTTCACTCCAAATCATTAGTATAGATTTTCCTTTCACTCCAAATCATTAGTATAGATTTCCCTTTCACTCCAAATCATTAGTATAGATTTTCCTTTCACTCCAAATCATTAGTATAGATTTTACTTTTACTCCAAATCATTAGTATAGATTTTCCCTTCACTCCAAATCATTAGCACAGATTTATCCTTCATCCCAAATCATTATCATATAACTTCCTACACTTCCAAACTTAATTATCGTATAACCTTCGTTACGCTAGAATTAATTCATCCCCAAATTATTTACATGTCACATAGTTCTAATTAATCAATAGCCCACTGACTATTTAATAATTGTTCACAATCATTCATTGCCATTTTTTTAGTCTCTCTTATTAAGTTTTCTATCCATTGATAAGACGTTGCCTGTTTACATAAACCATATTGTCATACTGTACAATTCTTAATTTTGTAATTTAAAGGACATAACTTACGCTCTCCATATATTATATTCCCTCAACTTATATATATATATATATATATATATATATATATATATATATATATATATATATATATATATTAAAATTATTTCACGAATAAATATATTGCTAAAACTTATAATTAATATTCCTCCTGAAGAATTGCATTTAACTCATCCATTCACTTTCAACCTCAAATTTATTGCCAAAGTAATTTTCTTAGTTTGGCTGTTGCCCCCTTAAACTGTCTATGCTAATTACCAGTAAAAACTTTCTACTTAATATTATTATCCACATTATAAGCCACACAGCCTTCCGTCTCTATTGGTACCCAGACCCGAGAGTTAAATTTCAAAGCTAAGGATTTAGTATACGACAACGAACAACGCCACCTCCCGCTTTTTAGACGGCACCGTTTTTCTGTACGACAACACAAGCGCCAATTTAAAATCAAAATCCTCTATCCCTATTTTGTGTTTTTTCTGTCATAATAGTTAAAGTGATTTCAACCACTACGCTAACGTCCACCATAGTCACTACCTCAATGTCGTCCCTAGGCAGCAACACTGCAATCATCAATTCCACGTTGAGCCCCCATACAAGTATCATCTCGCTCTAATCAACTAGCTAGCGGCCTGCCCTCTCACCTCCATCTTCCATCAATCTCCCAACTTTCGATGCAGAGAATCCCATCGCATGATTGGAAATGACCGACTACATAATGTTCGACCACGCCGTCTCCGACCAACACAAAACTCTTTGCATCGCCAAGAAATTTCCTCTTAGTATTTTCTCCATTTTTAAACACATGATGCTCGAAGTCGATAATTCTTGCTCTTGGAAGAATTTGCAATTAGGCATTTAGGGAGGAATTTGGAAGGTCCAGAATTGAGGATCTGCGGAATCTCCTTAACACGCAGGAAATGGGTGCTAGGCGGCCCTCGCGCTTTCTCGAACATCTCAAGAGCTTAGCTCACACTAAAGGTTCAAACCTTGAACAGCTCGATCCACTATTAACTGAAATTTTCATGCGTGGGGTCCCCGAACAGGTTAGGCCCCTTATTCTAATGACGTCACCCTCAAACGTGGATGAAATGGCAAAAACTGCCGACCAAATCTATACCAATCCCTACGTCACTTGGGGGAATGTAAATAGTTCTAATCTTAGTTCCGATCAAAAATTAAATAAATATATTTCGCAGGTTCAGGGATCGAGCGGCTCTCCTGGCAACCGTGTGGAACCTCCACGTGGCGCACCTCCACAAGCTCAAGATCTTGACTCTGTCTTGGGGAGGATTGAGGATGATATTCGGGCCCTGAAATTACATAATGGGTTTTGGCGTAAGCACAGTGGCAGGCAGGACGGTGGTGCCAGACGCCGTTCGTCCTCCCGTTCAAGGCACAACCAACGAGGGAATTCCAGCACAACTCTCAGGTTAGCTGCTGGTACCATTCTAAATATGGGAGCAACGCTGCACGTTGTGTACAGCCATGCAATTTTTACTATGCATCAATTCATGCACCAACTTTAACCCTCATTCTGATGGTTGTGCTGCTCAAACTGCTATCTTTCAGCCTTCAGGATTTTGTTGGTATCATTTCAAATTTGGCTCCAGAGCAGAAAAATGCTCTGCCCCTTGCAACTACCGCAAAATGCTCATCTTTCACATAAAAATCATCATAGCCTTAATCACCAACTCCAAATCTACATAACTCTACGGGTTCCCTTACCCAATCTTCACCTTCAGCACAGGGAACTTTAAACTAGAAACGCAAGTGCTACGTGGGTCTGTCACCTCTGCAACCTCATCCTTTCATCAGGTCAATCCTCCCTTTATCGTTCATGACCCACTCTCTGGTTTCTCCTTCCTGGTTGACACTGGCGCCCAATGCAGTGTCATTCCAGCCTCTTCAGTCGAGAAAGCTTGCACCCCTTCTGATCTGGTCCTTAAAGCTGCCAATTCATCGGACATAAAGACTTATGGGAGGCGTATCCTCGATCTCTTTCTTGGGTTACGTCGTGTTTTACCATGGACCTTCATCGTTGCCGACGTCGACATGCCATTTTTGGGCCTCGATTTCCTTTCCGCGCACGACATTCTCGTCAATTCTCGTCACCGCAAGCTCGCCGAAAGAACCCGACACTAACTGTTGATGGTTCATTCTTTCATTTCGCCAGCTCTCTCCTCTCTGTTCGTCTCCCTGCTACTGCTCCCCGCTTCCAGCAACTTCTGTGCGAATTACCAAGCCTCAGTCTGCCTCCTTCTAAGGACAAGCCCATCAAGCACAATGTAGTGCATAGGATAGAGATGACAGGAGGGCCAGTTTTCTCACACCCCCGTCGACTGGCCCCGGATAGACTTGCCCTAATGAAGCAAGAATTTAAATATATGATGGAAGCCGGGATCGCTTTCCCATCCACCTACCCATGGGCTTCACCGCTTCATGTAGTAGTACCTTTAGTCTACTCGGGGGAAATTTAGAGCTGTAGGTGACTGCATGCGACTCAATGCTTGTACAGTTCCGGATAGATATCGTGTGCCTTTCTTAGCCGATTTTAACTCCGCTTTCTTCGGTTGTTCCATTTTTTCTCGGCTCGATTTGGTTCGCGTTTTCAACCAAATCCCGATTCACCCTGATGATATCCCTAAGACAGCTATTACCACTCCATTCGGTTCCTTCGTCATGAACCGAATGCCTTACGGACTTCGTAACAGTGGTCAAACCTTCCAACGCTTCATGGATCAGGTTCTGAGAGGTCTTCCCTTCATATTTTGTTATATAGACGACCTCCTGATAGCATCTTCTTCTTTAGAGGAGTATTTTTCGCACCTTCGCCATATTTTTGCACGTTTAGATGAGTATGGTATCGTACTCAACACTTCTAAGTGTATCTTTGATGTCACATAGCTCTCCATTTTGGGACACCACGTTTCCCCTGAGGGAATTCGTCCCCTCGAGGACAAGTTTGAAGTTATCCGGGCTTTTCCCCGACCTTCTTTGCTAAAGCAGCTTCGTAGATTCTGTGGGATGGTAAACTTTTACAACAAGTTCATTTCCAACATTTCCCACATTATGCATCCACTCTACGAATTGCTTTCCAAGTCCAAGAGAAACCTTCCTCTTTCCTGGTCCCCCGAAGCTTGCGAGGCTTTCTCTCGCAACAAAGAGGTTATGGCTTCCGCTGTCGCCCTGGCTCATCCTTGTCCAGGAGCTCCCATAAGCGTTGCTTCGGACGCGTCCACTACTAATGTTGGTGCGACGCTACAACAGAAGATTGGTGACTATTGGCAACCCCTCGCCTTCTTCTCCAAAGCTCTTCTTCTTTCTCAACAGAGGTACAGTACGTTTCCCCGCTAATTACTGAGCATATACCTCGCCCACGGTCACTTCCAACAATACTTGGAAGAAAGTGAATTCACTGTCTTTACCGACCACAAACCATTGCTTGGTGCGGTCGCCTCTAGTAGTACCTCCTCTGTGCACTCTGCAGTTGATACTCGTCACCTTGACTTCATCCTCCAGATAACAAACGATATTCGCTACGTTCCTGGTTCTTTAAACGTCGTACCAGATGCGCTCTCTCGCATTTCATCGATTTCGGGCACGCAATTCTCCCAAATTGCGCCCATCGATCACGCGACAATAGCGCTTGCTCAGGAACAAGATGAAGACACGCAAACACTGCGCCACTCTTTTCAACTCGTCGTTTGCGAGATTGACTTGCCGGACAGTCCTTCCAAGCGCATCCTGGTTGACTATTCAATTCCTGACTGTCCTCGTCCTCTCAATCCTCTCGCTTACCTTCAGCGCATATTTGACCAAATTCGCGGTCTCTCTCATCCTGGCATTCGAGCCACTCGAAAGCTCATCACACAACGTTATGTATGGCCAGGTATGAACGCCGATGTGGCCAAATGGACCCGCGCATGTTTTCCTTGTCAACGTGCAAAGGTTCAACGCCACACACAGTACCCTCTGGCTGCTTTTCCACTTCCATCGGCACATTTTGACGCCGTTCACATCGATCTGGTTGGTCCTCTTCCCTTTTCGCTTGGTTGCACTTACCTTCTCACCATGATAGATCGCTTTACACCTTGGCCAGAGGCAGTTCCTATCCCCGACATCAGAGCTTCCACTGTAACTCGAGCCTTTGTCTCGGCATGGGTTGCTCGTTTTGGTGTCTCATCAACGATCATGACTGATCGAGGTAGCCAATTTGAATCCCACCAATGAGATGCACTCATGTCAGTGCTTGGCTCCTTTTGTCTCCGTACCACTATCTGACATCCCCAGAGTAACTCTAAGGTGGAACGTTTACACAGGGCTCTCAAGGGAAGCTTAAGCTCCACTGAGCCCATTATCACTTGGGTGGGCAAGCTACCCTTAATTCTCCTGGGAATTCGTGCCTCCTTGAAAGAGGATTTTAATTGCTCTGCTGCGGAATTCGTCTATGGAACGCAACTTCGTCTTCCAGGTCAACTCTTTTATTCGGCTGACTGTCCTCTTCCTTCCGACATACATCCTGCTGCATACGTACACTATTTAGTACGGGCGATGTCTGAGGTAAAGCCGAACGCCACAAGAGTGCCTGCTAATCAGAAACCTTTCGTGCCAAAGGAGATGGCAACTTGCTCTCATGTGTTTGTCTGTGACGATTCCAATCAAACATCCTTGCAACCTGTCTATGACGGACCCTTTCTGGTCGTCTCCAGTAAGCCGAAATTATTTGTTCTTCAGCTTGGCATCAAGCAGGATACGGTTTCCATTGATCGGCTGAAACCAGCTTTTATAGAGGCCGTTCCCCTGAAACAGTCACTACCCTTATCTTCTACTAATAATGATCCAGTGGTTTCCCCAACTTACGTACCTAAATCTCCAACACCCAGTTCTCCAACTTTTAATCCTGCACCCTCCAATTCTCCTCCTGGCTTGTTGCCGTCTCCCCTTTTGTTGCAGGAGCCCTCATCACCAGCAGTAGAGCTTATCAACACTCAGCCACGGACTGATGCCAGTCGGGGAGGTACTGAAGGGATGTCTAATGCCCCGCCTGCCATCGCTCGCGACAGGCTCTTGCCTCTCTCGAGTGGCACTGTCAATCATTCGGCCCGCAATCAGTTTCAACCACAAAGCATTGTAAATTTTTTTGCGTGGAGCAATTTTTTGGGAGGGTGGGAAAGTATTGTAGTGGTTTAACCACTACAAAATCTAATAAATTTCCCCAAACCAATATATATATGTATATATATATATATATATATATATATATATATATATATATATATATATATATATATATATATATATATATATATATATATATATAGTTATATAGTTATAGTTATAGGTATAGCTATATCAGGAAATGTATAAAATGGCAACATTTCCTTTTCACTATGTGAACGTGAATTTAGCGAATGCTCTATTTTAATCATGTTCGGCTATTAGCAGGTTGGTAAAAAATTTACGTACAATTCTTAGTTTGTTTTCTCCGTTTGTATTAAATTCATTATGGCGGGTTTTTTTTCATTTCCAGGCCCATTAATCACGTTAACCATTAGTATAGATTTTTCTTTCACTCCAAATCATTAGTATAGATTTTCCTTTCAACCAAATCATTAGTATAGATAACCATTAGTATAGATTCTTCTTTCACTCCAAATCATTAGTATAGATTTTCCTTTCACTCCAAATCATTAGTATAGATTTCCCTTTCACTTCAAATCATTAGTATAGATTTTCCTTTCATTCCAATTCATTAGTATAGATTTTCCTTTCATTCCAAATCATTAGTATAGATTTTCCTTTCACTCCAAATCATTAGTATAGAGTTTAGTTTCACTCCAAATCATTATTATAGATTTTCCTTTCATTCCAAATCATTAGTATAGATTTTCCTTTCACTCCAAATCATTAGTATAGAGTTTACTTTCACTCCTATCATTAGTATAGATTTTCCTTTCATTCCAAATCATTAGTATAGATTTTCCTTTCACTCCAAATTATTAGTATAGATTTTCCCTTCGCTCTAAATCATTAGCACAGATTTTCCCTTCACTCCAAATCATTAGCACAGATTTATCCTTCATCCCAAATCATTATCATATAACTTTCTACACTCCCAAACCTAATTATCGTATAATCTTCGTTATGCTAGAATTAATTCATCCCCAAATTATTTACATGTCACATAGTTCTAATTAATCAATAGCCCACTGACTATTTAATAATTGGTCACAATCCCTCATCTCCATTTTTTTAAGTCTCTCTTATTAAGTTTTCTATTCATTGATCAGACATTGCCTGTTTACATAAACATATTGTCGTACTGTACAATTCTTAATTTTGTAATTTAAAGGGCATAACTTACGCTCTTCCCATATTATATTCCCTCAATATATATATATATATATATATATATATATATATATATATATATATATATATATATATATATATATATATATATTATTAAAATTATTTCTCGAATAAATACATTGCTAAAACTTATAATTAATATCCCTCCTGAAGAATTGCATATAACTCATCCATTCACTTTCTACCTCAAATTCATTGTCAAAGTATTTTTTTAGTTTGGTTGGTGCCCCCTTAAACTGTCTAGGCTAATTATCATTAAAAGCGTTCTACTTAATATTATTATCCACAATATAAGCCGCACACCCAAATTTCAACATCATTGGAACACATTGAGTCATATATCATTTCAAAAGGATTACAATACTGAGTTTAATGCCCAAAAAAATTCGAGAAAAGGCAAAGTGTTTGCTGAGATATTTGGCATTAAATGTGAGTGGTCTCGTGATACTTTTCAGTCAGATCAGTGTTAGCTAAGCTGAAATTTTCAACATCATTGGAACACATTGAGTCATATATCATTTGAAAGGGCTTAATTCCAGACATTACCAATACATACGCATGCTGAATTTGAAATCAACAGTAAAACATGAATGCAAATTAGCTCTGTATGTAGTTTTACTCCTCGATTTTATGCATTTTTTTAAATCTTATTGTTATTTGTCGGTCTTAATGGGTTTACTGATTTATTAATATCTACCAACCATTATTGAATGTTGATACAGTGACGGAAACTCTATACCCTCATAACCAACAGTTTCTCAGCTCCAAGTCTATACACCCTGCCTAAACTTATCAATACAATTTCTATTCTGAATAGGCATTGAGTTACAAAATTTGGTGGTTGAAATAAATAGATACTATTCATTTCAACCACCAAATTTTGTAATTTTGCAGGTCAGAAAATTGCTCCTAAATGATTTAAAGTCAAAGAGATAAATGATTTTAAATTCCCAGAAACGACGCAATATTTTTTTACCATACACAGCGATAGCCTTGATGATAACTCACAGAAAATCGAAAATGACTTGAATGTGCTTACAAATGGGGCAAAGATACAGGTACGAATAAAAAAACCCAACTGTTTTCTGCACTAGAAAATCCATGCCATACTCATGCCATCGTGTTTTAGGAAAAAATATACATATACGCCGTTTAATGTTAGATATATGTATGTCAAAATCTTACTCACCCAAGTTTAAGGAGAAAATTTCAGCAATAAAAAGTGTTTTTTTCAAATCGAATTTCTTCTCAGGCGGATGACAATCGTCTAAATTTTGGACGTGAGGATATGCACATACAGCTCACGTTCCTAAATTATTGGATAGAAAACGATACAATATGGCTGCGCCCTGCGAGGCGTTTCCGGCCTATCAGAAAAAATGCTGGAAATAAATGACACATTTTTTAATGACTGTGCATATTTTTGTTTGAAATATGAAAGTAATTGAATATTAAACATATTTACTATTGGATTCTGATGGTAAATCAGAGTAATGATGTATATTGGTTTGTTTTAGAACAGTTTTTTTCCATCATGGCCTCCTGTGCTAATTTTGTAAGGGGTTGGTTTCCATTCCCTATCTGGCCCAATGCCCCCCCCCCCCTAAATACGCCACTGGCCACATGACCTATCAATGATAACAGATTTGATTCATTCTTTGAAAAAAATAATAAGTTCCACCCAACTCTTACATTTAAAGTAGAATGGGAACTTAGTAACTTATTGCCGTTTCTGGATGTAAAAATATCGAAAATATACGACAAAGCATATTGTTCCGTCTGTCGGAAACCAGCTAATTCTAATGGCTATATTCATTATTTTTTCGCGTCACGTTGTATCCGTTAAAAAGTCTGTAGTTTCTTTCATGTTCCCCAGAGCATATTTCATTTGTGATCCTTCTTTCTTGCAAGACGAAATTAATACAATCCTCCAAACATTCATTGAACTGCAATATCCCCTTTGGTTCATGTAAAAGTGTCATTATAAAGCCAGAAACATCTATTACTCCCCAGCTAATTATAAGGAAAACAGATGTGACAAATATTATTTTACCTTCCCATACTCCTCCCAGTTAATCAATTACAAAAAGTTCGCACGGTCCAATAACATCAATGTTGCCTTTCAGTACAAGAATACGATTAGAAATAGCCTATCCAAAAATAGATTGATCGATAAAGAACAGAGAATTTATTTTGTTACCTGCAAATCATGTAATGAAGTATATATCGGCGAAAGCAGCAGATTTTCCAAGAGAATGAATGAACAAAAATGCGATATGCGACGTGTTGCCCTCTCCTCGAGTTTATTTCTACATATGTCCAATGAAAATCATCAAAATGATATTGATAATCAGAGCTGGGCAAGTGCGTTACTTTAGTGCATTCCTACGTTCTTACGTACGTACGCACGGCCTTTTTAGGAACGTAAGAACGCAAGTAAGAGAAACGCACCGCCAGAAATTTTAAAGCGTTCCTGCGTTCCGAGCGTTACGAAACGATTTTTTTAAAACGTTTTCAATGGAAACAACAAATACGACATTCACTACGCGACAACATTCTGTCGTTTACGTTTAGGCGGGAAGTTCTCCCCAAAAAGTGAGAGACGACAGCCGGGAACTGTTTGAACAGTGATAGAAACGTATTGTGCCAGCTACTGGAACTGGCTAACTGCTTTATTAGATTTTTTTCAAGTTTTTTGAGGAACGCACTACTTTTTTTGAGGAATGCACTACGTTTTTTGAGGGACGCTTTAATAGTTTGGGAGCGCTAACGCAGGAACGCAACGAGCGCGGAAAAAGAAGAAGTTGAGGAACGCTATTCCAGGAACGCACTAACCGCGGCCGGAGGAACGCTAACGCACTACCCCAAATCGAGGAACGCGCCCAGCTTTGTTGACAATGCTAAAATAGTGTATAAGTCTCACAATTCTATACATCTACGCTGAATTAAATCGGCCTTATAAAAAAATCCCAACTTTAATACTTCCGACGGCCAATTTAATACCACAATAAGCAAGAAATTCATACTGCCGCTTCTCAAAAATGCCGCTACAGTCCCGCATCATCCACCTTAGCGCCACTGATTTGTGTGTTTGTACCTTAAGCAACTTCTGTATTTTACTTGTCCATCAGCGACTGACGATGACGGATGTTTCCGTCGAAGCCTGGTTTTGCATATAAAATTAGTCCTATTACTGTGGTTTTATCCCTATAGTTACACTTACGTTACTGTACTTTTTTGGATATATATATATATATATATATATATATATATATATAAAATTTTGTTAAAAAACATGTATATTTCGCCTTTATTGATTTTCTTTGGAAACTTTCTATTTTTCTTATTATCTTTTTTTAGTTCATCTGGTAAATGGTAAACAACTTCTCCTACGTTCATCTCTCTTTTATTTGTTTTATTAGGGTTAATAAACCAAATAAAATTGAGGCGTAGTACGTTCGTACTTCAGTGATCGCTTGCGGATCGTTCTCTACGAGTGCTATACTTAAGCTTTATTCTAGGGAATGAATAAAAAGGGAGTTCTTTCTGGAATTTACCACATACGACCAACGCAACTCGTTCAAGGATAATTTAAAAACGTCAACCAAAATATACTTTTACAGAACATTAATCAAAGCAAACAAAATTACTATATACACATATAATATAAAGATAAAAAAATGGGTTTTTACTGTCCAGCTCTCGAAGCTCGATTCTAGGTAGATTTTTCGGACGAACAATTTACTCTAATACACTTTGACATTAACCATTCACAAAATAAACTACTTTAAAGAACGGGGACATAAACAACAGGATTATTTACTTACATAAGGTAATGGAGGTTTCCTCAAAGAATCCCTTCGAAATACCTTCGTTTAAATTGGTCTCGAGATATGTAGCGCGACTAGTTTGTTGGTTGCTCACAAGATGTCGTTACTCCGACATGAAGGTGGACGAGTGACGTCACTCGCAAATTCGAATGAGCGAATGAAGGTTCAAAACAAAACGGATGATTCTTCTGGTTTCGGCGGTCGTGGTGACCTTGACATAGTTTTCTTCCGAACGAGGTGGAAATGTTGAGGTTTGTTCTATCTAGTTTGGAGTTTGTCAAACTCAAATAGCGTAAGATTTGGGTACTCAAGCTGTGTCGAGAGTATTTGTATTTTTGATCCTTGATGATCTTTGGGGCTCGAACTGTGCTGAGGTTCCATGAAACAATCTTGTATTGTCCAAAAAACTGCAAGTCTTTCTTAACTTGCAGAAAAACTTTCTACCGGTGACTTTTCTGTTCCTTCTGGAACGCGAAAGAGCCTTCTCTCTTCCGGTGACTTTTCTATCTCTTGGTGAAAACGAAAAAAGCCACGTTTTCTCGTGTTGACCTGTTATATACCCTATAGCAATGCCTCTGGGCATTCCTATAATAAAATCCTCCTGCGAAACTTAAATATATATATACATCAATTATTATGTAAAATTCATATTATGCATTCCTTTAACTTTGTTAATTTAATCATTCAATTATTTTACTTTAACTTTGTCAATTTAATCATTCAATTATTTTACTTTAACTCTGTCAATTTAATCATTCAATTATTTTACTTTAACTTTCTCAATTTAATCTTCCAATTATTTTACTTAACTTTTGCAAATTAAATCATTTTATGTAAAACTTAATAATTAATTCATTCATTTATTTTACTTGCCAATACATTTAACGTATACTGTTCCAAACAACATCTCTTAAAATTTCACACACGAACAAACAAACACACGCTTCCAGCTCGACAAAATAGCACACTATTCCTTCTTAGTCGACTCTCAGCATCCTCCGTATAAAGGTCGGTAATCATTCCTTCTACAATTAGACATTTACCTCCAAACAAATCATACTTAGTTAATTCCATTTTATCTCACAATTCTTTGCAAACGACAATACGAGAGTAGGTCCTAATGATATTTACTTTTCATATTGCAGTCTCTAATTCACAGTTCATCATAGTCAATACTATATTATTCACTACATTACTATATGATTATTTTACTATTATTCACCATATTATTCCACCATATTAATTCCACATACTTCAATTCTCTTCACATCTTCTTACTGTAAATGATATGTTAAAATATCTTACATTGTATACCTAGTCTACTTATCTCATTGTACATTCGTTGATTCTATGAATATATTTATATTTGTTTAATTGTCTTTCTTAAAACCCAGTTCATTATTTCAAAATTTATTTCGCTGTCGCTTTAGGCCTAAAACTATCGGCAGACAACTTCGATCAAACAAATTTATGGTTATGGTTTTCGAAACGCTATTTAGGCTGATTTATTAACTGAAATTAAATCACATTAATAACCATATACTATAACCCCAATTAACCCGGCGGGATAAATGAAGGTGTAGGGGACTCCCAGATGGGCTGCAAATGAAGACTCCCTTTTTGGTGTCTGTTGTTTGTCTACTCGGCATTTTGAACTTAGGGAAACACGTAATACGATTTCGACAGTATGCACTTTTGACTTTCGTATTTATAAATTTTGTCCGTTCTTCTATGTTACCGGGGAACATCGGAGGGGCAAAGCTAAACCCAGATGTCTTTTGTTATTATTACATTAGTTCTCCTCACCAAGAGAGAGGCCTCGATACATATATACACTCGCTAGTTCACAACAGTTTTTGTTAAACTCTTATATCTCTACAAACTGTGTTTGATAAAAACCAAACTTGAATTTAATTTCTGAGCTTTGATCTATGCGATCATATTAGTGTCTTTCCTCCTCTTTCGGTGAAGAATGGTGGTAAGAATGAAAATGGGAATGAAAAGAAAACGGATTTTAGGGGATATTTATTCCTCTTCGTTTGAACGTTATGTTAATGGAACGGCCACACCGGAGTGCCACAGTGCCACTGGTTTGGTTGAGAACACGAGGTCACTTGTTTGTTGTGGCAATTTCAGCTGCGTTGGGCGAGACACCGACACGAGTGAAGATTGACAGAATGAAAGTAATCTACTTCTTGGTTCTTTCCAAGATTGCGTCAAGCGGGACGTGGGAGTTTTGAGTCCGGTTCTCCACTGACGGGGTGACCAGTAGTGGAGATATTTGCTCCTGAATGACCATCGCTTTAGAAGTCGGTTCCTCCAACATAATAGGCAGAGGAATCAAAACGGAAGGTGAAATTTGAGTAGCAGGCATGTTGTAAGAGTGTTTTGAAGAGTATTTGGGGATTTCTTGGAGCATAAAGGGCTATAGTGGGAGGAGAATTGGGTTATGGGTGTTCAATGTGAACATTTTCAATATAGGAGGATATCAGGTGGTCTATGGACACAGTATCATGCTTGGTGCCAACCTGAAGGACGAAGAACTTCAGCTTCCTAAAGATGACGAGAAAGGGTCAATCATAAACTGGTGCCAAGGAAGAGCGAGTTGAATTGCGACGGACAAAAACATGGCAACATGTTGTCATCTCTTTCGGAACGAAGGTTTTTTTTTAATTTATAGGCACTCTAGGGTAAGTTGGCTTAACTTGAGCTTTCACTCGTTCAAAATTGTGTAAATATGAAGCAGAATCTCGGTGAGAAGGAAGAGGTTGGTGAGAAGAAGAAAAGAATTGACCAGGAAGACGAATTTGAGTGCCATACATGCGTTCATCTACAGAACAGGCTAAATCCTCTTTCAACGACGAGCGAATACCTAGGCGAATCAAAGGTAGTTTATCCACCCAAGTGATGCTGAGATCTGTGGAGTATAAGCTTGCTTTGATGGTCCTGTGTATACTTTATACTGCGGCGTTGCTCTGGGAATGGTATGCGGTGGTGCACAGGCGAAAAGAGCCAAGCACTGACATGAGTGCCTCCCATTGATGTGATTCAAATTAACTACCACGTTCAGTCATGATAGTTGAGGACACACCAAAACGAGCAACCCATACTAAGACGAAGGCTCGAGTTATATTGGAAGCTCTGATATCTGGAATAGGAAACGCCTCTGGCCAACGGGTAAAACAATCGATCATGGTGAGAAGATAATTGCAACCATAGGTTTGAAGAGCCAGGAATATAACGAATATCGCTCGTCATCAACAGGATAGTGTCGATATGAGGACTATTGACTGCTGTGTGCCCTAAAGATTTGCTACGAGACAAGCAAGCACCGTCCAAATAAGGATGGGAGTGACAAATTGCGAGCTATATTCCAAGTAGCTCACGTGAGAACGTACTATATCTCTTTTGAGAGTCAGAAAGAGAGCGAGAGAAGAAAGCAAGAGGTTGCCCTATGTCACCAATCTTCTGCTGCAAGGTTGTACATAGATGAGTTGTAAGTGCGGCTGAGATGACGCTGCCGGGGGCTCCTGGAGAAGGATTAGCCAGTTCGACAGTGTGGAAAATAGCCTCTTTGGTGCGAAAAAAATGAATCACACGTCGCAGTAGACCACTCGAGAGGAGAGTTCTCTTTGGTCTTAGACAGCATAGAGTTGATAGGTTGCATGAGCTGGGCACAATTTGAAATGAATCTGTGTTAGAACTTCACCATGCACAGAAACGTGTCCCAAGTCGGAGAGTTGAGAGACACCAAAAAGACACTGGGAAGTATTAAGTATGATACCATACTCTTTACGGCAAGAAAAGACCTCCTGATGGTGAAAAAGGTGTTTATCGAGCGACGAAGATGCTATTAGGAGGTAATCAATGTACAAAAGTCAACAAGAAGACCTCCCAGAACTTGTCCATGAAACGCTGTAAGTTTGTCAGAACTTCAAAAACCATAGGGCATTTGATCATTTCAAAAGAGCCAAACCGAGTGGTAATGTTAGTCTTTGAAATATCGTATGGGTAAATACAGAGCTGGTGAAAGCACGAACTAGATCTAGGCGAGAAAAGAATGTACAATCGGAGAGAGAGGAGGTGAAATAGGCTAGGTACGGCAATTAACAGTGGTCAGGGGTTGCTATCTCGTTTAAGACTATGTAATCCCCGACGGCTCTGAATTCTCCCGTCATGGATTTGAGAACAATATGGAATGTGGAGGGTAAAGGTGAAGAGGAAGGCCTACAAATACCAGCATCCATCATGAATTCGAATTTACCACGCATTGTAGAAAGTATATCTGGGATTAGAAGACGAGGTCAGGAAAATACAGGTTCTTCTGACATCTCTATCCAATGCACCACATTATGTTTGATGGGCCTATCCTTCCAAGGTAGAAGGGTAAGGTTTAAAAACTCTTCCAGAATGCGCTTGAATGGGGCCTCTGAAACAGTGAGTAAAATTTTGCGATCGACAAGTTTGCAGTGATGAGACTCGACCAAGAGCTCGTGAGCCGAAAGAGAATCGAGGCTCAATATTGGACAATCTACCTCAGCCATGATGAAGATCCATTGAAAATCTCGACGCAGACTGAGTGAGTCTTGAAGGTTACCCCTTATATAGGTCCTAATATTGGTCGAATTAGCTTCCTTCTGAAATAAATATGACGGAGTACAAGCTTTGTCGCCATTAGAAGTTGGAATAACGCTGCAATCCGGAAGAGTGTCTACCAGGAATGTGAAAACAGAAAGTGGGTAAAAAAAGCGAAATGGAGGACTTACCTGAGTAAGTGATCTGATAACAGAGGATGTGGATCTTTTTGTCCCATGCCTTTCTAGTTTAAAGAAAGGGAATTTGAGGCGGAATTTGAAGATTGAAAATTTGAAGGGTTTGGTTCAGATGAGTGATCTGAGGAGGATGGGGAGTTGAGATTAGGTAAAGGAGATAACGGTTGTAAATATGTGCACGGTTGTCAGCATTTTACAGCTTGTGCACCAGATTTGTTATGGTACCAGCACGATTGAGTTGGTTGAGTAAAAGTTATATTATGCTTTGGAAGACTACTAGGCACAATATGGGTAAAAACATAATGGTGGTTACAAGGCTGTGAAAAGCTTACAACGTTGTTACCATACCTTTAATGGTACCAATAGAGACCCCTTTTGTTGTGAAAGGTTAGGGTGAGAATAGGCGGAAGTAGATTGTGAAAATTGCTGTGTCTCACCTTTTGTGCTGATGTTTCTTCGTTGGTTCCTTTTACGGGAACATAAACAGGTCCTATCTCTCTACTCACCATACCCATGCCGTCGCTCGCTCTGTGCCCCTTGCAGCAATTGCAATCGGATGAGGTCACTCTTTATCCTCGATAGTGTGGCTGCTAAATCCGCCGTTAGAGGGGATGGAATTTCGTTACGCTCCAGTCGTTCGCAAGCATAATTTGACGTTACCCGAACCTGCTAAATGGTAGAATTAGGCTGAGGGCCGCGATTTTGTACACTGACCAGCTTTTTCCAGCTGGTCAACATTGGTAGATGATGACATTAGGATCAGAGGCCTAATATACTCTGGGACACCGAGCATGAAAATTTTGGTGATGAGGTGGTCAAACAGCTCAGATGGAGCGCCCTTTGTCCTGGTAAGGTCCTTTAAATGATTTTTTTTAACAGTGGTAGGACACTTATCTCTAATTTCCTGAGTATTTAGGAACACCCTGAGATCCTCAACTTCGGACTTCCCAAATTCCCCTCGGAAAGACTTCCTTAGTTTTTTATATTCCCCAACCTTTTCCCCGTTGAACAAAATGTCCCTAAATTTGCTGAAAATATTTATGGGAACCTTTTGCATGATTGAGACGATTTTCTTACCTCCGTTATCGCCCAGGAGCAAAGAATGAGGTCACATACGTCTAACCAAGCGAAGGGATTTGAGGATTCGTAGTTTTGGAGTATAATAAAAGCGTGTGGGGTCCGAGACGACTGCGTTATTGGATCATTTCCTTCGTCAATCACCGTTGTTGCTTTAGCTAATGTTGGTTGATTTACCATTGCGATCTTATGTTCTATGTGTGATGTTTGTTTGTGAGAAATATCGTATATGGTAGAATGTATGAATTATAGAATTGATGTGTGTGAAAGATGAACGTAAAATTCATAGGCGTGTGTGCAGAAATTGAGTCACGTGAAGGAAAAGTAAAAAAAAATGGAAAAAGAATTATTATGAAAAAGGTAAATATTCTCTTGTTGTATTATAGGGATATTTATAGTATATGGTTATTAATGAGATTTATTTTCGGTTAATAAATTAGCCTAAATAGCGTTTCGAAAACCATTACCATAAATTTTTTTGATTAAGTTCGTCTGCTAGTTTTTAGGCCTAAGACAAAAGCGTTATAAATTTTGAAATAATGAACTAGGTTTTAAAAAAACAAGTAAACAAATATAAATATATTCATAGAATCAACGAATGTACAATGATATAAGTTGGATTAGGTATGCAATGTAATATATGGTAAAATATGATTTACAGTAAGAATATGTGAAGAGAAATGAAGTAAGTGAAATAAATAGGAAATAATATGGTGACTATGATGGACTGAATTGGGGGCTGCAAATACGAGAGGTAAATAGAATTAGGACCTACACTCGTATGGTCGTTTACAGAGAATTGCTAGAGAATGTGGAATTAAACTAAGGACGATTTGTTTGGAGTTAAATGCCTAGTTGTAGAAGGAATGATTACCAACCTTTATGCGGAGAATTTCGAGAGTCGAATGGGAAAGAATAGTGTGCCATTTGGTCGAGCTAAAAGCGTGTGTTTGTTTGTTTGTGTGTGAAATTTTGAGGGATGTTGTTTGAAACAGTAGTACGTTAAATGAATTGACAAGTTAAGTAAAATAAATGAATGAATTAATTATTAAGTTGTACATAAAATATGATTTAATTTACAAAAGTAAAAGAATTGCATGATATGAATTTTACATAATAATTGATGTATGCATATATTTGTTTCCCAGGAGGTTTTTATTATAGGAATGCCCAGAGGGCATTAGTATATATTAAGTAATTTAAAATGATTTGAATTGGAAATAATTGAAGCAGGATGAATTTCATAAAGCCCGATATAAAAACGAACCCGTGTTCGGATGGCTGTTCCACTGGAAGAACGGAAATGGCCTCGAAGAGTTTTAACATTTTCAACAATTCGTTTAAAAAAATTAATATTTATTGATTGATTGGAAGAAATCTAGACATCATTGTAGATAGAGGGGAGTTGGAAAGGGGTCAAAGAAAAAATAAAGAAGGAAAGTAGCGTAGTCGAGTTGCCCTGTCCATACCCCTCCTAGGTCTAGACGCCATTTTTATGTATGTATGTTATTATATCGTTGACCTTGATAATATATATATATATATATATATATATATATATATATATATATATATATATATATATATATATATATATATATTGTTAAAAACTATAGTATATTTCGCCTTGATCAGTTTCTTTTAGCACTTTCTATTCTTCTTACTGTCCTTTTTAGTCCATCTTGTAGATGGTAGATCACTTGCCCTATATTCATCTATATTTCTAATAAATGCGTTTGTTAAAAAAACAGACTTAAATTGCTAAGTTTTTGATCTATTCGATCATCTTTATGTATTCTTTCATTCTTTACTTATAAAGTATGATGGAGTCAGAATCTGGATACTGAAAGAAAACGGTTTTTAGGGGATATTTATTCCTTCTCACCTAAACATAGCGTCAATGGAAACGAGCCAATCTGGTGAGTGAAATTTTAAAACAATTTTAATGTTCTATTCCAGCTCGTGGCCTGAGTGTTGATGGCCGGCTTCTCTTCGTTTATTAAGATGGCTTTTAAGATGTTCAATCTCGCTTCATTTCCCTCTTTCCGGTTAATTGTGGTGTTTTCAACTAGAATATCTCTCGAGGTTGATTCTATGTGCGTTCTGTATATGATCTTTAGGCCCTCTGCTTTGCAGGCGTATAGTTAAAACGCCTCGAAAGGGTGGTGGTTGTCATGCCGATATATTTTAGTTATTATAAAGCTTGCAGTCTTTATTGGCGCAGATAAACTCGTAAACTATGTCAGTTGACTTTAGTTTCGAGGAGATTTAGCAGCTGTTGTTTTTCATAAAAAGATTGTTGACGTTCGTCGTTTTATAGTATATAATAAGTTGAATTTTGTTCGAACTACTATACCTTAATATTGACGACGCATCACAAGTTTTTGTCAACATTTTAACTAAACTTGTTCAGCAGCATATCCCTAAGAGGTCCTACAGGAAAAAAACATCCCCATGGTTGAAGTCCATCCCCTGTAACCTCTATAAGCAGCGTACCAAAATGTAGAATGAATTCAAATTAACGAGACAGACTTATGGCAGACATTCTTACTTGGCACTACAAAAACTATTTAAGTTTAATGAAGCTAATTCTGCGCTAAGAGTTGAAGTATTAACCGCCCAAATCAAATATGAAGAAAATCTTGTGCAGAACAGGGCTACTAAACCTAAACTATTTCATTCCTATATTCGGAACAAAAAAACTCGATAGACCTAGAGTTGGCCCCCTTAGGGTTGACGGTGAACTATCTGATGATCCTATCACCATGGCCAATACTTTTGTCGAAGCGTTCTCTACAGTGTTTGTTGTTGAGACATCTTTGAACCCTTTTCCACATCAAGCGTGCCAGGGCATTATTTCATCTGTCCAATTTCACCCCGAAGATGTTGTATTCCAACTCAAATCACTTGATGTTGATAGTGCCATGGGTCCTGATAACCTCCATCCCCGCATTCTAAAAGAATGCGCATCAGAACTGGCTTACCCTCTGTCCATCATTTTCAATAAGTCTATGTCATCTGGTGCCGTACCTCAGACTTGGAAAATATCTCATGTTTGCCCAATCTATAAGAAAGGATCCCGTAGTCATCCACTGAACTATCGCCCGATTAGTTTAAACCCCACTCCCTGCAAGACAATGGAACGCATTATTTGCAAGTCACTATTTGGATTCATAGAAGATCATCTAATTTTTGATGAGTCTCAATTTGGTTTTAGGCCCAACCGTTCAGTCACTGACCAACTTTTACTCACTTACGACTACATAACTTACTGGTATGATCAAGGAAAAGTGGTTGATTTAATTCTATTTGACTTTG
The DNA here is from genome assembly GCA_963969495.1 of Ceratothoa steindachneri. Lineage (NCBI taxonomy): Eukaryota > Metazoa > Arthropoda > Malacostraca > Isopoda > Cymothoidae > Ceratothoa > Ceratothoa steindachneri. The sequence continues at coordinate 55,984,862 of OZ018325.1, read as the reverse complement.
TTAAGGCGTTTGACCGAGTGCATCACCAGACACTCATTGACAAACTAGTGGCGATTGGTATCTCCGGCAATCTGTTACAGTGGATCAGCAGTTGTCTACTCGGCCGCTCAATGAAGGTCTCAATAAAAGGATACACAAGCCTGGCAAAACCAGTCTTAAGTGGAGTTCCCCAGGGTTCGGTTCTGGGCCCATTGTTGTTTCTCATATTCATAAATCACACCTGCTTCCAAATTCAGTGCAACTTTAAGATGTTTGCTGATGACCTCAAATTATATTTTCACTCCTCAGCCCCATCCCTTGGCTGCTCCTTATCTCTTCCAGGTATGCAGGATAATATTCATTTACTATCTTCCACTGCTGCTTCTTGGGGGCTAAGGTTTTCTACCAGTAAATGTGTCCATCTCCGCTTTGCTAGACAGCGCTGTGTCCAGTCAGATGATCTCCTTTCTCCCATATACATCCTAAATGACATTCCTATAAATCAATGCTTCTCTCACAAGGATTTGGGAATAACTGTGGATAGGAAGCTGAAATTCCACCAGCACATAAGCTGTGCAACTGCTAAAGCCGGAGGTATTGCCACTAATCTTTTAAAATCAACTGTTACTCGCTCGGCTATCTTCATGTCAACCCTTTTCATCTCTGATGTCCGACCGATTCTAGATTTTGCATCTCCAATTTGGAATCTTGGGTTCCAGGGCCAAAATCAGCTTCTGGAATCTGTTCAACGCAGATGGACAAAACAGGTTGCTGGTCTGACTGATCTTCCATACCTTGACAGGCTGACAACTTTGGGATTATTCTCCGTGAAGGGTAGGCTGTTAAGGCAGGACCTTATTTATTGCTATCGTATATACCACGATTTAACCATCATCTCCCCTTCCGACATCTTCACAATGGCACCTACTGTTGGCACAAGAGGTCATAAATTTAAGATTCAGATGCAGCATTGTCAGTTGGAAGCTCGTAGACGATTTTTCTCTTGTCGAATTATCCAAAAATGGAATTCTCTACCCCAAGATATTGTTGATGCTCCGAGCCTCACTGCGTTTAAGTCTAGACTGCAGTACTTTCTCGGTGAAGAATTGTTCCACCTTTGACCTACTGCCAGTTCATTTCAATCTCAATTTGTTATATTTTCAAGGTATTTTATATGGAGGATACACTTAGCCAGTCATTAATGATATATTTGAGTAAACCTCCCGTGTAGCCTGACTGGAGTATCTGTCTTGGACTTTTGGGCCTGTCCCTCTCCTATCCGGTCTGGCTGGACTAGAGTGGTAGGGCCCTACCGGGTAATAGAACCAAGTAATAGAACTTGATGTTACGGTGCCTAGTCACGGTGGTAACCTCCCTAATAAATAATGTCAGATTAAAAAGAATCCTGACTGAGATTCGAACTGACGACCCATCGATTGCCGGGCAAGCACGCTAACCACTATATTAGCCGAGAAACTATTTAAAAAATATTTAGGTCTTTTATAATTAAAAATATGTATTCACGTGTATCAAATAGTAAAAAAGAATAGTCCATTGTTATCATCTATCAATAGATACATATACACACAAGAAATTAAATAATATGTCAGTGTATATTTATCTATGATAGACGAATTAATTCAAACAATCATAAAAAATCAACTTCAGAAAGCAAGCCAGTATACGATTTTAGCGTAATTTTTTCAGTGAATGAAAATTTGAGGATAATTTAAACTTAACAAGCCATTATTTAAAGTTTATTTAAATATTTTATTTTAGATAAAAAAATTGTAGATAAGATTTAAGAACGCTTCTCTAATAATTTATCTGCAAAGAACCAGAGTAATCTTGTCAAACAGGAGTATTCAGAACGCTTCTTTCAGGGAGTTTTTTCCTAATTTGCACTTATAGTCTACTCTGCTTATTTATATCTGTCATTCTTACAATTACTTTTATGAAAAACTCTTAAAATTATAAACTTAAAAACAAAGATTTAATTAGTATTTAATAATCTAAAATTGAATACTTTGTTAACCGGGTTATAAATAATTCAGATTATTTTTTTCTTAAGAATTAGTAGTTTTTCTATATATGGTCCCACTCCACCAATGGTGCTCTGTAAGAAGCAAGGAATCCCAACCTGGCAGCAAGGAGAGAGGAGTGCAATAGATTTCGCTATAATGAACAGAAAGTGTGGCGAGATAGAAAAAAGTTACACAAGTAATCTGGGATGCAAAGATTAAGGAGGAAGAGGAAAAAATAAAACAGTGGAGCAAGTTGGGGGTAAATGACTGAGAAAGAGAGCAGTGGAGATATCTGAGGAGGGCCTTGGGAGTGGATAAAAGTGAGGACAAAGTAATAATGAAGACAACGGAAGGAGAATGCAAGGAAGAGGAAAAAATAAAGATGCAAATTGAAGAATATTGGGGAAAAAATCATTTGGGCATGGGAGGGATGGGCAGAAACCGAAACTAATGAGGAACTTCTGTATGCAGTACAGGAATTAGAATATGAACATATAGGAATGAACAGGGAGGATATAGAGTATGGGTTGAAAAGGTTAAAAAACCATAAGGCAGTGGATGAAGAAAGGATAGTTGGTGAATTTCTGAAATATTGAGGAGAAAGGATGAAGGAGTTACTGACAACCCAATTTTATGATATGCTGGTGAATGGATGGGTGCCTGAGACTTGGCAGAAAAGTAGGATTAATTTGTTGCCCAAAGACAAAAAATTGGTAGTTAGCTACAATGAGTGTGATTAGAAAGTTGTTTGGTAACATAAAGACAAAGAAACTGAAGGAGTGGGATGAATGTGAAGAGATACTTGGAGATGAGCAAAATGGATTCAGGACTGGAAAAAGAGCCATAGACAATCTCTATATACTACAGGATGTAATGGAGAGGGTAAGAAAACAAAAGGGAGTGCTATATGTCTGCTTTCTTGATATAGAGAAAGCGTTTGATAGCGTGGATATAACAAAATTTGGGCGGGATGGATGCAAAGTCAAAAACTAAATCTGAAGCACATAGAAACAGGTTGGATGGTGAATGACATCGGGGTTAGACAAGGGTGTACCATGTCTCCTAGCTTGTTCAGCCTCTTCATTGAAGAACTATTGGAGAGAGTAAAGAGGGAAGGCCAGGAGTCATGGTTGGATGCAAAGACAGCATATTGGCAACCCTGGGATTTACAGACGTAAAATTTAGTACAGGAAAGTGCAAAATAATGATATTTGGAGAATGAAGAGATGAAGGATAGATCCTAGGAAATGACATCCTAGAAGTAGTAAATGAATATATATACTTGGGTGTGACAGTATGTAACCAGAAGGATATATTTGAGAAATATAAGAGACAAAATGAACTAAATATGCTTAGAATGACTGGCATGTTGAGGAACATGGCAACTAAGCAAGCAAACAAGTATAAAATGATAAGGGAACTGTGGAAAGGGATAGCAGTCCCAAGAAGCCTGTATGGGTATGAAGTCGGCAAAGTGACAAAGACAGAATTAGAGAGAATGGAAAAGATCCAAAACAAGGTGGCAAGAATTGCACTAGGGGCCAATCCCTATGTAGCAGTAGAGGCACTGAGAAGATAAATGGGCTGGAGTAGGTATGAGGAGAGGGTGAAAAGGATGAAAGCAAACTATAAGTTGAGATTGCAAGGGATGGGAATAGAGACGTGGGCAGGCTATGTGTATGCTGCCTACGATAGGACTGAATGGTGCAAAGAGGTAATGAGAGTGGATATGAAATATGAATTAGAAGCAATCTACGAGGGGCGGTCAATAAGTATTGCGAATCGTTAGGGCAAAACAGAGGAAGGGGGATGGCTGTTTGTGGGGGTGTTAGGACAAGTCAGGACTCGCAGCCGCACGCTCCTGCCTCATCTATTTAAGAAGCAGTAGCTGATCGCAGATCATCAGTCATAAATTTTTCAACAATGGATAAGGTTGAGCACTGTACAGTGATCAAATTTTTGACCAAGGAAGGCAAGAATGCAAAAGAGATGCATGAACGCATGGTTACAATGTACACCGACACTGCCCCTTCCTATGCAACCATTGCTTGCTGGAATAGGGAGTTCCACCATGGTTGTGAGTCCCTTGAAGATGACCCCTGTCCAGGACGCCCATCAGACGTGAACAACGAGGACAATGTGGCCTTTGTGGAGAGGATGATCCTCGAAAATCGACAGGTGAAGGTCAAAGAAATTGAGCGAGAACTTGGAATATCACATGGAAGTGTTATCAATATCATCCAGGACAATTTGGCCATGACCAAGGTTTCTGCCCGTTGGGTCCCTAGAAACCTCACAAAACCTCACGCCCCATGAGTGACTTCAATTTCATCAAAGTTTGGAGGAGCTGCTGCTTCTGTACAACTAAGCCCTGTCAGGATTCAAGTCAGGCATAGGGAGAGGTGATGAACTGTGGGTCCATCACTGGGATCCCGAGACCAAGCTCAAAAGCATGGCCTGGAAGCACCGGGGCTTTCCGACCCCCATCATGTTCCAGATCCTACCCTCAGCCGGGAAGATCATGGCCACCATCTTCTGGGATTCTGAGGGAGTGTTGATGTTGGACTATGCACCTCGTGGAAGGACCATCACAGGCCAATATTACGCTGAGGAACTGGCTGGGTTGAAGAAGTGCATCCTTTAGAAGCGCTGCATCAAGTTGACACGTGGTGTCCTGATCCTCCACGACCATGCCCTGTCCACAAGGCCAGAGTTGCACAAGCTGCCCTGTGCGAGTGCGAATTCAAGGAGCTCCACCATCCCCCCTAGAGTCCAGATCTGGCTCCTAGTGACTACTTTTTATTCTGCCAGCTCAAGGCTGCACTGCATGGACGCCAGTTTGGGGACGATGAAGATGTCCAGGAGTGGATTGAACAGCAGTTGGGAGATTTCTGGTTGTCGGGAATTCGAAGTCTCAGGGACAAGTGGCGCAAGTGGACGCCGGTTTGGGGACGATGAAGATGGTGTGAGAGGTATGATAGGTTGGTGTCTGGGTGTGAGAGGGAAGCAGTTGTGATTACACATGTCGGAGTAAACGATGTAAAGAAGGTGGGTACTTGTCAGTTATGACAGTGGTATAAAAGGCTGATTGAAAGGATGTGTGAAAGTAGAGTAAAAGGCGTTGTTTCAGGTGTGCTTCCGAGAATGGATGTGGGGATGGAATGGTTGTCTCGTGCAATGGGGTTGAATGAATATTTGAAAGGTTTGTGCAAGGAGTCAGGATTGGTGTTTGTAGATGTTTGGAGTGGGTTTTATGGGAATAAGGGTTTGTATGCAATGGATGCACTCCATCTGAGCTGAGATGGGGTTGAGGTGTTATTAGGTCTTTAGAGGCGGGAAACTAGGTCAGGGAAATTTAATGGCTCAAAGTGAGGCATGGAAAGGAAGCAAACACACATTTGTAGATGGTAGGCAGGCTAATGGAAGTGCTTTAGGGTTAAATTACTTGAGTAGTGATAGTGGGCAGGAAAATACAAGAGTACAGGGTCGGGGAAGGAGAGAAAGGAGATGCAGAGGAGTAGGCCCTCAGGTGCTTCACAGATAGGTGGGCTGAGTTGTCTTTACACAAATGCTCGTAGTCTTAGAAATAAGAGGGATGAATTATTTAGTTATATCATTCATGAAGATAAAGATATAATATGTATAGTTGAATCATGGGTTAATGAAAATATATTTAATGATAATGTGAGTGAATTTGAACTAGAGGGAAGATAACTAGCAGCAATCCTGAGCAAGAATTTTTTTTTTGGTGAGTGTTAACTTTTTCATTAGTAAATTTCTGAGAGTATGGCTTTTTCTATAGATGGTGAGAGCATGCCGTTTGAAAGTAGTGTGTATGTGGTGTGTGATGCATGTGGAGTTGAAAGGAGAGTGAATGTAACTGAATGCCGTGTGTGTTTTCTGGAAGGGGAGGTTAGGAGGTTGAGTGGGGAATGTAAGAGGTTGAATGATTTGGTGTTTGAGGTGAGAAGAGATGCAAGTGTGCGATTGAATGGTGAGATTAATGCTAAGAGGGTGGAAGATAGGGCTAGGACTGGGAACAGTGTGGAAGTTGTGAGTGATGATGAATGGTGGGTGAAAATGGATAGGATAGATAAGTTAGGACAGGTTAGGTGTGTGAATGAGAGGGACATAGAACCTGTTAGGTTGACTAACAGATTCAAGGTCCTGAGAGAGGAAGAGTGTGAAAGTGATTTGCCTGGTGTGATTGTGGATGAAAGCAGGATGGGTGGTAGCGTGACTGAGAGCAGGAAGGAGGGTAATGTTAGGCCAAGACAGAATAGGAGAATGACTGAGGTGCTAGTGATGGGTGACTCTCAGATTAGGTATTTAGATAGGAAGTTGAGTGATAGCAAGTGGAAGGGAATGAGAGTTTGTCTGCCGGGTGCTGGTGTAAGTGATGTTTGTGAGAGGTATGATAGGCTGGTTTCTGGGTGTGAGAGGGATGCAGTTGTGATTATGCATGTGGGAGTGAATGATGTAAAGAAGGTGGGTACATGTGAGTTACGTGAGCAGTATAAAAGGTTAGTTGAAAGGATGAGTAAAAGCAGGGTAAAAGGTGTTGTTTCTGGTGTGCTTCCGAGATTGGATGTGGGGGTAGAATGGTTGTCGCGTGCAATTGGTTTGAATGAATTTGTGAAAGGACTGTGTGAGGAGCTAGGATTGGTGTTTGTAGATGTCTGGGGAGGGTTTTACGGGAATAGGAGGTTGTATGCGATGGATGGGCTCCATCTTAGTCGGGCAGGTGTTGAGGTTCTATGGGGGGAGCTGGATAGTGTGATTAGGTCCTTACGGGTGGGAAACTAGAAGCTGTTAGAGGTAAGGGAATAACAGGAATAGAGGGCAGGTGTAGGAAATGGAAGGGATGCAGTGATAGAGGAATAGCTAGGGGAGAGGGCATACTGATGCGTTATAGGGGGACTAATGCACAAGTGAATGAGCAGATAACTAGGAATAAAAAAGCACAATGCAATGAAGATGGGAATAATAAAAAAACCTTAAAAATATACTACACAAATGGTCGGAGTATAAGGAATAAGATAGATCTCTTAAGAGCATTAGCAAGTGAAGAGAATTTTGATATAATTGCGATAACAGAGTCATGGCTTGATTTGGCAGGTAATCACTTTAAACCTGAGGTTGAGATTGAGGGCTTTAACATGTTCCATACAGATAGGAATAGGAAGAGAGGAGGAGGGGTTATTATTTATATTAAAGATAATCTCCAGTGTTGTGTAAACAGTACAATTAAATTAGATGATAACACAGAGTCATTATGGCTAAATGTAAAGGAAGGTAAAAACAAGCTTGTCTTAGGATTATTATACAGACCACCAAATCTTAGTAAGGAAGCTTCAAATCTTCTGTGGCAGGAGATTGAATGGGCATGTAGAAGTAAGCATGTGTGTATAATGGGCGATTTTAATTACAGAAATATAGACTGGGAAGCTCTTGTGGGTGATCAGGAGGCTGAGGAATTTTTAAATGTTGTCCAAGATAATTTTCTGAGGCAGATTATTAACGAACCCACTAGAGGTAATAATATACTGGATTTAGTTCTGACAAATAGGGAAGAAGTTATTAAGGATACTGAGATTGCAGGAAATTTGGGTAATAGTGACCATTGTGAAATTAGATTCAAGATGAAATGGAATGGTATTGATAGTAGCATGAACAATGTTAAAATTCCTGACTTTAGAAGAGCAAATTATAATGGGCTCAGGACTTACCTGGAGGCAGTTGTACAGAAACCAGGCAATGAAATCAATTCAGGAATAGATTCAATGATATCAGTTAGTGGAGACAATAATCACCAGGAGGAAGAGATTACAATTGAAGAGGAGTATGAAAGAATAATTGAGCAATTAATTACAGGTCAGATGATTAACATTCCATATAAGGAGTTAGAACTAAAAATAATGACCCAAAATGGATGACAGATAAAATTAAGCATTATATTGGCATTAAAAAGGGCATTTATAGGAAAATAAAAAATGGGGAGGATCACTTAAGGCAGAGATATAATGAACTAGCAAGAGATGTTAAAAAGTTAGTTAGAGTAGCAAGGAGAAATTATGAAATTAAAGTGGCAAATAGGGCAAAGGAAGATCCTAAAAGTTTTTATCAACTATACAAAACTAAGGTTAGAGATAAAATAGGCCCACTTATAGATTCCAATGGAGAATTAGTGAGTGATAGGGACTCAATGGCTGGAATGCTAAATGACTTTTTTCTCTCAGTATTTACACAGGAGGATACTCTAAATATACCTGAGGTGTCAATGATCTTTCGGGGTAATGATGAAGAGAAATTAAAGGATATATTGATCACAAAGGAGATAGTGACAAAGGAAATTGATAAAATCAAAAGTAGTAAAGCACCCGGTCCTGATGAGGTCTTTCCTAGAATTTTGAAAGAATGTAAGGATGTGTTAAGTGAGCCCCTAGCATGCATCTTTAGAAAATCATTGGAGAGTGGCATTGTGCCAGTGGCATGGAAGAAAGCCAATGTGATACCTATATTTAAGAAAGGGGATAAAACAAATATGTCTAATTACAGACCAGTAAGTTTGACATCAGTGGTAGGGAAAATGATGGAATCTATTATAGCAAGGAATATTAGGGATCACTTGGATAAGCATAAGTTGATAAAAGAATCACAGCATGGCTTTAGTAAGGGTAAATCCTGTCTGACTAATTTGCTGTCTTTTTATAGTAAGGTGTATGAAGCAGCAGATAATGATGAAAACTATGATATTTTATACTTGGACTTTAGTAAGGCTTTTGATCGAGTGCCACACTTACGACTTCTGAGCAAAGTTAAAGCACACGGGATCGATGGCACTATATTTAGGTGGATTCGGTCATGGCTTGGTGACAGACAGCAAAGAGTTAGTATAGATGGAGTTAAATCTGAGTGGGGGTGTGTTAGCAGTGGAGTTCCTCAAGGATCTGTTTTGGGTCCCTTGCTATTCTTAATTTATATTAATGATCTTGACATAGGTATAAGTAGTGACCTGAGTAAATTTGCTGATGATACTAAGCTAGGTAGGGCCATTAGGGCTGATTCTGATGCTGTTGTAATGCAGGAGGAATTGACCATTCTGTCCAATTGGGCCGAGAAATGGCAAATGAAGTTTAACATAGACAAATGTAGTGTACTTAGTATAGGTAGAAATAATCCATTGAATAGTTATAAATTAAATGGCAGAATTTTAGGGAGGACTGATTGTGAGAGAGACTTGGGTATTTTGGTAAGTTCAGACCTTCGTCCTAGAAAGCAATGTCTAAATGCTAAGAATAAAGCTAATAGGATATTAGCATTCATTAGGAGGAGTGTAAGCAATAAGAGTGCTGAAGTCATTCTAAAACTGTATCTGGCGCTAGTTAGGCCTCATCTAGATTATGCAGTACAATTTTGGTCACCATATTATAGGAAGGATATTGATTTGCTTGAGTCTGTGCAGAGAAGGATGACAAAGATGATTGGTGGGCTAAGGAACTTACCCTATGGTGAAAGGCTCAGAAAACTAAATCTACATACATTGGAAAGGAGAAGAGTCAGAGGGGAATTGATTGAAGTCTTCAAATGGGTAAAAGGATATAATAAAGGGGATCTGGGTAAGGTTCTTATACTTAGTGAACATGACAGGACACGTAGCAATGGGTTTAAGCTTGATAAGTATAGGTTTAGGAAGGAGATTGGGAGGAATTGGTTTACAAATCGTGTGGTAGATGAATGGAATAGGCTCACTAGGCATGTGATAGAAGCCTCCTCTCTGGGTAGTTTTAAGAATAGATTAGATAAATATATGGATGAAGCTGCTAGATGGGACTGACTTTTTTTTATGTACATATGTATATATTTTTCTAAGGAGTGGGGAGATTATATTTTGCAGTTGCATGAATGGACATAATCCTCTGGATGCATTTTATGTATATTGTAGATTAGATCTGACGAACTCCTGTAAAGGGTGACAATGTTGATGACTTTTCTCTGGTAAGAAATCTTTTGTGTGTTGAATGGAACAGGAGCTGCCAAGTGTAGGCCATGAATGGTCTTTTGCAGTCTCCTTCTTTTCTTATGTATGTTCTTATGTATGTTATACTATGTACATTAGTCAAAGGAGAGATAGGACTGGTGGTGGGTTGATTATTTATATCAGAAATAGCATTTCTTCAAATCTAAATAACTCTATAAAGCAAAGAGAAGGTGAATCATTATGGATACATATTAAGGTTGGTAAAAATAGGAAAATACACTTGGGAGCTTTTTATAGACCACCAGGACAGACTGATTGTATCGATGAGTTAATGATTAGGGAAATAAGTAAAGGATGCAAAGAAGATACAGTTATTCTTGGTGACTTTAATTTAACTTCTGTAGACTGGGAAAATATGATAGGAAGAGATAGAGCAAGTTGTAAGTTTATTGAGTGTTTTGAGGATAACTTTTTGACCCAATTTGTTAATAAGCCAACAAGGGGTGCCAATATATTAGATCTGATTCTTTCAAATGATGATCACTTAGTTCAAGGATTGAGTGTAGGGGAATCATTGGGAAACAGTGATCATCAGATGGTTCGGTTTAATTTGCAAATAGTTAAGGGTAGAACAATGACAAACTCCACAAAAATTCCAAATATTTATAGGGGAGATTACGATAAATTATGCAGCATGCTAAATCAGATTAGGTGGGATATAGAATTCCATGGAAAGAATACTTATGAGATGTGGGATATTTTTAAGATTATATTAAACATGGTTCAGGAACAGTGTATTCCAATGAAGTCTATTAGGAAGAAATGTAGGAAACCATTATGGTGGAATCAAGAAATAGCTAATAAAGTTTCAGAGAAAAAAAGGGCATACTAGATATTACAAAGTGAGAGTAGTTTAGATAATTTAAACCATTATAGGTCAACCAGAAATGAACTAAATAAGATTATTAAGAAGACCAAAAGGACAGCAGAAATTAATTTAGCTAAAAATAATAATAAAGATCCTAAAAAATTCTTTAACTATTATAGAATCAATAATAAATCTAACAGTGCTAAAATAGGGCCTATTAAATATGAAGGGGTTTTGAAAGAATCTGATGAGGAAATAGTAGAGGTCCTTAATGATCATTTTGCTCCAGTATTCACAGAAGAGAAACCAGTTAGATTATTTGATGATAATTCTAGGTCAAGGGAAGTAGTGATAAATTCTATTAATATAGACAGAGAAGAAATTAAAGAGCTTATAATGCAGTTAAATACTAGTAAGGCATCTGGCCCTTATAACATTCATTCTAGGATACTCAAAGAAGGTGTAGAAAGTATTGCAGTAGCTCTTGAGAAGATATTTATTAGATCACTAGAGTCTGGAGAAATACCAAATGATTGGAAATTGGCCAATGTAGTGCCAATTTTTAAAAAGGGAAGCAAAGAGGACCCAAATGACTTTAGACTGGTAAGCTTAACTTCTATAGTCTGTAAAATTCTTGAGAAGATGGTTAAGAAGGGAATTTCTGATCATCTAGAGAGTAGCAGGTTAATTAATGATGCTCAGCTTGGTTTTAGAAAAGGTAGATAGTGTTTAACTAATTTACTGGATTTTATGGATTATGTAACCAAAGAATTAGATAGGGGTGAGAAAGTTGATGTGATCTACTTAGATTTCATAACATAATTTCACGGATGACCAAAGCCACAAGGGCCTATCAAAGGTCATCCGCATCCGTCAAAACCCACCCACAAAAAGCACCATCACCAGGGGAAGACAAAATCAAAGTCCCCCACAATATAATATAACAGATGACAAAAGTCACAAGGGCTCATCATAGGTCATCCAAGTCAAACGGCCTCTTTTTTAAGACACCCAAACTCCCAGGAAAACTACATCCCGAGGATTGCGTCCAGAAACAAGGGTATCACCAATCAAGGCTTGTCAAGAACTAAATCATGCAGCTATAGATATATACAAACAATATTAATATATACAAAACTTAGGAACCATCACAACCTTCCCTCCCCATAAACTCATCCAACCTACTCTTAAATACATTTAAATTTGGACCACCTACTACCCTCCGTGGCAATTTGTTCCAGAAGTCTACCACTCTATTGGTGAAAAATATTTTCTTAAATCCAACCTACACCCTTGCTTTTTAATTTTCAAGTGGTGACCTCTAGTCCGATTTCCATCATCTAACTCAAAAAACTTGCTAACATCCAATTTATCTATCCCAGAATTTTTTTTAAAGAGCTCAATCATATCCCCTCTCACACATCTCCTTTCGAACAAGAACATATTTAATACCCTCAGTCTATCTATATATTCAAGGTGACTCAGGGAAGGAATAATCTTTGTTAACATAAGAACATAAGAAAAGAAGGAGACTGCAAAAGACCATTCATGGCCTACACTTGGCAGCTCCTGTTCCAGTCAACACACAAAAGATTTCTTACCAGAGAAAAGTCATCAACATTGTCACCCTTTACAGGAGTTCGTCAGATCTAATCTACAAAATACATAAAATGCATCCAGAGGATTATGTCCATTCATGCAACCGCAAAATAATCTCCCCACTCCTTAGAAAAATATATACATATGTACATAAAAAAGTCAGTCCCATCTAGCAGCTTCATTCATATATTTATCTAATCTATTCTTAAAACTACCCAGAGAGGAGGCTTCTATCACATGCCTAGTGAGCCTATTCCATTCATCTACCACACGATTTGTAAACCAATTCCTCCCAATCTCCTTCCTAAACCTATACTTATCAAGCTTAAACCCATTGCTACGTGTCCTGTCATGTTCACTAAGTATAAGAACCTTACCCAGATCCCCTTTATTATATCCTTTTACCCATTTGAAGACTTCAATCAATTCCCCTCTGACTCTTCTCCTTTCCAATGTATGTAGATTTAGTTTTCTGAGCCTTTCACCATAAGGTAAGTTCCTTAGCCCACCAATCATCTTTGTCATCCTTCTCTGCACAGACTCAAGCAAATCAATATCCTTCCTATAATATGGTGACCAAAATTGTACTGCATAGTCTAGATGAGGCCTAACTAGCGCCAGATACAGTTAGAATGACTTCAGCACTCTTATTGCTTACACTCCTCCTAATGAATCCCAATATCCTATTAGCTTTATTCTTAGCATTTAGGCATTGCTTTCTAGGACGAAGGTCTGAACTTACCAAAATACCCAAGTCCCTCTCACAATCGGTCCTCCCTAAATTTCTCCCATTTAATTTATAACTATTCAGTGGATTATTTCTACCTATACTAAGTACACTACATTTGTCTATGTTAAACTTCATTTGCCATTTCTCAGCCCAATTGGACAGAATGGTCAATTCCTCCTGCATTACAACAGCATCAGAATCAGCCCTAATGGCCCTACCTAGCTTAGTATCATCAGCAAATTTACTCAGGTCACTACTTATACCTATGTCAAGATCATTAATATAAATTAAGAATAGCAAGGGACCCAAAACAGATCCTTGAGGAACTCCACTGCTAACACACCCCCACTCAGATTTAACTCCATCTATACTAACTCTTTGCTGTCTGTCACCAAGCCATGACTGAATCCACCTAAATATACTGCCATCGATCCTGTGTGCTTTAACTTTGCTCAGAAGCCGTAAGTGTGGCACTCGATCAAAAGCCTTACTAAAGTCCAAGTATAAAATATCATAGTTTTCATCATTATCTGCTGCTTCATACACCTTACTATAAAAAGACAGCAAATTAGTCAGACAGGATTTACCCTTACTAAAGCCATGCTGTGATTCTTTTATCAACTTATGCTTATCCAAGTGATCCCTAATATTCCTTGCTATAATAGATTCCATCATTTTCCCTACCACTGATGTCAAACTTACTGGTCTGTAATTAGACATATTTGTTTTATCCCCTTTCTTAAATATAGGTATCACATTGGCTTTCTTCCATGCCACTGGCACAATGCCACTCTCCAATGATTTTCTAAAGATGCATGCTAGGGGCTCACTTAACACATCCTTACATTCTTTCAAAATTCTAGGAAAGACCTCATCAGGACCGGGTGCTTTACTACTTTTGATTTTATCAATTTCCTTTGTCACTATCTCCTTTGTGATCAAGATATCCTTTAATTTCTCCTCATCATTACCCTGAAAGATCATTGACACCTCAGGTATATTTAGAGTATCCTCCTGTGTAAATACTGAGAGAAAAAAGTCATTTAGCATTCCAGCCATTGAGTCCCTATCACTCACTAATTCTCCATTGGAATCTATAAGTGGGCCTATTTTATCTCTAACCTTAGTTTTGTATAATTGATAAAAACTTTTAGGATCTTCCTTTGCCCTATTTGCCACTTTAATTTCATAATTTCTCCTTGCTACTCTAACTAACTTTTTAACATCGCTTGCTAGTTCATTTTATCTCTGCCTTAAGTGATCCTCTCCCTTTTTTATTTTCCTATAAATGCCCTTTTTAATGCCAATATAATGCTTAATTTTATCTGTCATCCATTTTGGGTCAATATTTTTAGTCCTAATCTCCTTATAAGGAATGTTAATCATCTGACCTGTAATTAATTGCTCAATTATTCTTTCATACTCCTCTTCAATTGTAATCTCTTCCTCCTGGTGATTATTGTCTCCACTAACTGATATCATTGAATCTATTCCTGAATTGATTTAATTGCCTGGTTTCTGTACAACTGCCTCCAGGTAAGTCCTTAGCCCATTATAATTTGCTCTTCTAAAGTCAGGAATTTTAACATTGTTCATGCTACTATCAATACCATTCCATTTCATCTTGAATCTAATTTCACAATGGTCACTATTACCCAAATTTCCTCCAATCTCAGTATCCTTAATAACTTCTTCCCTATTTGTCAGAACTAAATCCAGTATATTATTACCTCTAGTGGGTTCGTTAATAATCTGCCTCAGAAAATTATCTTGGACAACATTCAAAAATTCCTCAGCCTCCTGATCACCCACAAGAGCTTCCCAGTCTATATTTCTGTAATTAAAATCGCCCATTATACACACATGCTTACTTCTACATGCCCGTTCAATCTCCTGCCACAGAAGATTTGAAGCTTCCTTACTAAGATTTGGTGGTCTGTATAATAATCCTATGACAAGCTTGTTTTTACCTTCCTTTACATTTAGCCATAATGACTCTGTGTTATCATCTAATTTAATTGTACTGTTTACACAACACTGGAGATTATCTTTAATATAAATAATAACCCCTCCTCCTCTCTTCCTATTCGTATCTGTATGGAACATGTTAAAGCCCTCAATCTCAACCTCAGGTTTAAAGTGATTTCCTGCCAAATCAAGCCATGACTCTGTTATTGCAATTATATCAAAATTCTCTTCACTCGCTAACGCTCTTAAGAGATCTATCTTATTCCTTATACTCCGACCATTTGTGTAGTATATTTTTAAGGTTTTTTTATTATTCCCATCTTCATTGCATCGTGCTTTTCTATTCCTAGTTATCTGCTCATTCACTTGTGCATTAGTCCCCCTATAACGCATCAGTATGCCCTCTCCCTTAGCTATTCCTCTATCTCTGCATCCCTTCCATTTCCTACACCTGCCCTCTATTCCTGTTATTCCCTTACCTCTAACAGCTTCTAGTTTCCCACCCATAAGGACCTAATCACACTATCCAGCTCCTCCCATAGAACCTCAACACCTGCCCGACTAAGATGGAGCCCATCCATCGCATACAACCTCCTATTCCCGTAAAACCCTCCCCAGACATCTACAAACACCAATCCTAACTCCTCACACAGTCCTTTCACAAATTCATTCAAACCAATTGCACGCGACAACCATTCTACCCCCACATCCAATCTCGGAAGCACACCAGAAACAACACCTTTTACCCTGCTTTTACTCATCCTTTCAACTAACCTTTTATACTGCTCACGTAACTCACATGTACCCACCTTCTTTACATCATTCACTCCCACATGCGTAATCACAACTGCATCCCTCTCACACCCAGAAACCAGCCTATCATACCTCTCACAAACATCACTTACACCAGCACCCGGCAGACAAACTCTCATTCCCTTCCACTTGCTATCACTCAACTTCCTATCTAAATACCTAATCTGAGAGTCACCCATCACTAGCACCTCAGTCATTCTCCTATTCTGTCTTGGCCTAACATTACCCTCCCTCCTGCTCTCAGTCACACTACCACCCATCCTGCTTTCATCCACAATCACACCAGGCAAATCACTTTCACACTCTTCCTCTCTCAGGACATTGAATCTGTTAGTCAACCTAACAGGTTCTATGTCCCTCTCATTCACACACCTAACTTGTCCTAACTTATCTATCCTATCCATTTTCACCCACCATTCATCATCACTCACAACTTCCACACTGTTCCCAGTCCTAGCCCTATCTTCCACCCTCTTAGCACTAATCTCACTCTTCAATCGCACACTTGCATCTCTTCTCACCTCAAACACCAAATCATTCAACCTCTTACATTCCCCACTCAACCTCCTAACCTCCCCTTCCAGAAAACACACACGGCATTCAGTTACATTCACTCTCCTTTCAACTCCACATGCATCACACACCACATACACACTACTTTCAAACGGCATGCTCTCACGATCTATACAAACAGCCATACTCTCAGAAATTTACTAAGGAAAAAGTTAACACTCACCCCAAAAAATTCTTGCTCAGGATTGCTGCCAGTTATCTTCCCCAAAAGTATTAATCACTAATGTATTTATTACACAGTGATTGATGTATTAAATAAATACAAGAAAAACTATACACCCAAGTCAGTATTATTGTTGCCCTCCGTTGCACTGACTCGAGAAGGTTAATATCGTGTCTAAAATGTGGGGACCATGCCTGTATACAGTACTCTAGATGTGGCCAAACATAAGAGTTATAGAGTTTTAGAATAACCTCCTTACTTTTGTAACTGACATTTCTCTTAATGAAACCCAGCACTCTATTTGCCCTATTTCTTGCTTCAATACACTGCTTAGAAAACCTTAATGACTTATCTATTACTACTCCTAGATCTTTCTCATCCTCTACTGAGCTCAGCCAATGCCCATCCATTTCATAGTTAAATTCTCTATTATCTTTTCCCATGTTAATAACTTTGCACTTATCAAGGTTGAAAGTCATTTGCCACATATGTGCCCAGGATAACAATTTATTTAAATCCCCCTGCACTTTAAAATTATCATTAGTATCTTTAACTACAGCTGCTAATTTCGTATCATCCGCAAAAATTGCCACTTTATTATTAACTGCCTCCCCAAGATCGTTTATATAGATGACAAATAATAATGGACCGAGAACTGATTCCTGAGGAACCCCACTGATAACATCCCTCCACTCTGACTTTACACCATTTAGCACTACCCTTTGCTTCCTGTCTTTCAGCCACTCGGCTATCCAATTTGAAACACACCCACATATCCCAATCATTTTTAATTATGAACTAGTCTCCTATGTGGTACCTTATCAAATGCTTTACTAAAATCTAAGTAAATTATATCTACATTCTCTCCCTTATCTACTTGATCTGTTACAAACTCCAGAAAGTCTAGTAAATTAGTCAAACATGATCTACCTGATCTAAACCCATGCTGAGCATCGCTGATTAACGTTACCCTCCCTCTCTAGATGTTGGCAAACTCCTTTTTTAACTATTTTCTCAAGAATTTTACAGACTACAGGAGTTAGGCTAACCGGTCTAAAGTTATTTGGATCCTCTTTAATACCCTTCTTGAAAATGGGGACTACATTCGCTCTCTTCCAATCATGGGGTATTTTTCCATATTCCAGTGACCTAGTATACAACTTCTCCAGAGCTATTGAGATACTTTCTACCCCTTCTTTAAGTATCCTAGAATGAATATTATCAGGGCCGGAGGCCTTGGTAGTATCTAACTCACCTATTACTCCTTTATCTTCCTACAATCCACACTAATGGTAGTAAACACCTCTCTCCCTGACCCATGAGTACTATACATAAGATTATTTAGTTTCTCCTTTGTAAATACTGATGCAAAATCACTTTTTAGTACCTCAACTATTTCCTCATCAGTTTCTCTCACAACCCCTTCATATTTGATAGGCCCTACTTTAACTCTGTCAGACTTATTATTAATTTTATAGTAACTAAAGAAATTTCTAGGATCTTTGTCGCTATCCTGAGCTAATTTAATTTCTGACACCCTTTTGTTCTTCTTTATAATCTTATTTAACTCATTCCTAGCCATTCTATAATCACTTAAATTTTGAATACTATTTACCTGCAATTTTTTATATGCCCTTTTCTTCTCTGAAATTTTTCTAGCTATCTCCTGATTCCACTATAATGGTTTCCTACTTTTGTTCCTAATGGCCTTCATTGGGATACATTGTTCTTGGACTATATTTATTATATGCTTGAAAGTATCCCACATCCCATAAGCATTTTTACCTCTGAATTCTACATCCCAGTCTACAAAATTTAGCAAGCTTCGGAGTTTTACATAATCTCCTTTATGAAAATTTGGAACTTTTACAGCAGGCTCAGTTATTTTACCCTTCTTAATTCCCAAGTTAACATAACATAATTTCACGGATGACAAAAGCCACAAGGGCCTATCAAAGGTCATCCGTATCCATCAAATCCCACCCACATAATGCATCCATAGGATTTTGTCAGATCATGCATCTATAACACAGGCCTGTGTTTGAAATTTTTTTTTATGTTCCCCAGGATTTCTTTGTGGTTTCTTAATGAATCCAACCTCCTGAGCTCAAAAATGAATGTATATTTGTTCAATCAGGTCAGATTTTCTCAGTACAGCATACACCATTTTCATTGAGATTACCTCATTTTTTCTGAATTAAAAAAAAACAAAACCTTTCTCTATCTAATAATGCATTATTAGTTATATCATATAAACAGGAATACACGTATGTAAACTATAATTCTTTTAATAAACAAAAAATAAAAAAGAATGCAACATAATAAAGAAAATAATTATAATTTTGAAGAACAGACGCCCTTGACAATTTTTGTTTGTGCCTGTCATCTGGTGCATCACGCTTCAAACACCAACAGTAGTCAGCAAGCATGTTTCCGTTCCATTTACACTGCTACCTGGATTCCATTGTTTTTATGTCCTGGTGGAATCTTTGCCCCTGTTCTTTACTGTAATCCCCGCAGTTGTTGGGAAAATAATCCAGATGGGACTGTAAAAGTGTATCTTTATAGACATTCAAGCTCCCAAATGTTTGAGACTTGTTAAGAGCTGATTGACCAGGGCAACATATTCTTCTAGGCTTCTTTTATTGCCTAGAAAATTGTTAACTAGAGCTTTGAAAGCTTTCCAGGCATCTTTTTCTATGTCCTTCATTGATGCATCAAATTGCTGATCAAGTTCCTGATTTGAAGTCCATCAAAAATTCCCCCATGGAGCTTAGCGTCACTGATTTGTGGAAATTTTTGAAGAAGAAATTTAAAAGCTTGGCCTACTTTATTAAGGGTTTTGACATAATTTTTCATTATGCCAAGCTTTATATGCAGTGGAGGGAGGAGTATTTTTTGAGGAGGCACTAAAGGTTCAGCTATCACATTGTTTGATCTAATTCTAAATGCTTCTCATGGAGGCCAAACCTTCTTCTCATAGTGCATACTATCTGCACGACTGTCCCATAAACATAGGAAACAGGGATGTTTGCGTCCCAAGTGTAAGAGACACTACCTGAAAAAAATTTAGCACGGTATCTAAATTCAGTGTAATATTTCTAAAAACAAATTCAAAGTAATATTTCTTAAAACAATAAGAATATGAATATGTACTGAAAAATCCTGTATGCCGATGCATTAAATCATTGTATTGGAACTAATTGGATATATGTACATCTTATTTTGAGTTTATTGAGTTGTGTTGTATACCTTCTCAATTAGGATAAGTTCCCCATTAACCCAATAGGATGCATTAACCTATAGGGACACACGTCAACAAAAAATATAACTCAAAAATGACTCATGATTTCCAGATTTGCATTCTTGTAAAATGTAAGTTGACCAAAAGGTGTATACAAGTATTAACAATTAAAAATGAAAATGTCAATATCAAAAAGCTTAGAAATGCCAAGTGTAAAATGATCTTACCTTTAAGTCACCACATATCCTCCACCTATAGCTAGAGTAATTTATTGCATCCAGCAATTTTTTCATATTTTCATAACTTTCAGTAAGTTGGATTGAATGCCCTATAGGAACGGAAGCTATCTTGTTACCAATATTCAGTAACACAGCTTTTAAACTTCTACTGGAGGAATTTATGAACAATCTCCATTCTAATGGGTTGTAGGGAATTCCAAGGGCCTCAACAAGTCCTTTAATATTGGCGCAGTATACTAAAGAGCTGGAAGAATGCTGTAAAAAGTAGCTTCAAAACTCTTGTTCTCTATTTCTGTACCCCCCTAAATGTTGTTTCTTAAGCGAGAAGATTACTTTCACGAAGTCGAGAGCCAAGAAGTTGTGTATTTGCCTTTGAAACCCCCAGATCCCTGGTCAGGTCATTTAACTGAATTTGAGTGAATGGTCTTGCGACCATATCATGTGTGGAAACCTGATAAGACTCAGATGTGTCATAATCTTGGTCAACTTCCATATTAATCTCTTCATGTACCTCTATATGTTCAGGGGGAGAAGGTATAGGAATTCCTGGGCCATGGGGCAGGGGTTTGATGGCAGAAGGAACATCCGGATATGCCACACTATGTTTATTCTTCTTATTTATACCTGTGGAAAATATAATTGCATATTACATAAAGGAATTGATTTGGAGTTGCAGATAGTACATAAATGTTTAGTAAAGGATATGTTCATGCTGAAGTGAACTATGTTAGTTTTTAATTTTATGCTAAGTGTTTGCATAATAATGACATTTTCAGGAGCCAGTATAATACAGAAAGCTTAAATACTTGATACAATGCTCACCTTTAAGATTTGTCATGCAAAAATAGCAGTCCGTAGTGTGGTCCTTGCCATCTCTCCACACCATGGGAACACCAAAAGAGAGGGACTTCTGTTCGCCCTGACTCCAGCGTCTTAAACTTATGTAGCATCCCTTGCAGCAGATATGTGGTGCAAAACTTTTATCTTGATCTCTTAGCCTTACTCCAAAATATGCATTATACAAAGATTTAATTACAGGAGGGATTGTACTTTGCTGCTCGGGAAAAGTCACTTTGCCGCAAACATAGCAAAATCTGTCGGAGCTATTCTTACATTTTCTGTTCATTTTTAACTCAACCACTATTATTATTATTCTTATTATTATAATGCTAAGCAATTTTTAACCTGCAAAATATAAACCTATTTGCATAATTACTTAAAATGTACACAAAATTTACTGCGAATAGAGCAGTGCAAAAACTATTGAAATTTGATGTAATATAGGAGATGTATAAACTATAAAATTATTATCACCCCCTGTATCGCAAAAACTGGAGGTGATAGAGAAAAACGGATGACATTCGGATTTAGGAGGTCAATTTTATTAAGAAACACTATAGAAAACCTAAGGTACATTTTTGACGCAGACCAGTGTAATATACAATTTAACAATCCATAGGATTATGTCCAACCATGCATCTACAATATATAATTTAAAGCCTCCATAGGAGTCTGTCAAAAACAAAATCAAAGTCCCCCAAAATATACAATAAAAAGAAACTGCATCCACAGGAATGAGTCAAGAAACATATCCCCATACTCAAATAATTTGCTAAAATCCAATTTATACATCCCAGAAAAGATTTTAAAAAGCTCAATCATATCTCCCCTCACACACCTTCTTTCAAATGAAAACATTTAATACCCTCAGTCTATCTTCATATTTAAGGTGCTTCAGGGATGGTATTATTTTTGTTGCCCTCCTTTGTACTGACTCTAATAAGTTTATATCATGTCTAAAATGTGGTGACCATGCCTGTATACAGTACTCTAAATGTGGCCTGACATAAGAGTTGTATAGTTTAAGGATGACCTCCTTACTCTTGTAGCTAACATTTCTTTTAATGTAACCTAGCACCCTATTTGCTCTTATTCTTTGCCTCAATACACTGCTTTGAAAATTTCAGTAACCTATCTACTACTACTCCTAAGTCCTTCTCATCTTCAACTGAATTAAACCAATACCCATCCATCTCATAGCTAAATTCCCTATTATCTCTCTCCATGTTAATAACTTTGCATTTATTAAGGTTAAAAGTCATCTGCCACTTCTGAGCTCAAGCTAACAACTTATTTAAGTCACCCTGCACTTTAAAGCTACCCTCAACCTCTTTGACTACAGCTGCCAATTTAGTGTCGTCAGCAAAAATTGACACTTTGCTATTTACACCTTGCCCAAGATCATTTACATAGATTATAAATAATAAAGGGCCTAAAACTGATCCCTGAGGTACGCCACTAATAACATTCCTCCACTCTGACCTATCTGATGGTCACTATTTCCCAATGCTTCCCCAACAGTCAATTCTTGAACTAAATGATCACTGTTAGAAAGTACTAAATCTAATATATTGTCCCCCCTCGTTGGCTCATTAACAAATTGATTAAAAAAATTATCCTCAAAGCATTCTATGAACCTGCCACTTGTTCTATCCCTACCTATCATATTTTCCTAGTCCACAGAGTTTAAGTTGAAGTCCCCAATAATAACTGCATCCATTTCACATCCCTTACTTATTTCCCTTATCATTAGTTCATCCATATCATCGGTCTGCCCAGGTGGCCTGTAAAAAGCTCCCAAATGCACCATTCTATTTTTACTGAACCTAATATCTATCCAAAGTGACTCAACTCCATCCTGCTTTATTGAAGTATTTAAACTTGAAACAATGTTGTTTTTTATATAGATAATTATTCCTTCACCAATCCTACCTGTCCTTTGACTAATGTACATATTATAACCCTGTAAATCAAATTCACTTATAGTGTCACTAAATTCTATTTCATTAACCCATGATTCAGTAACACATAATATATCTATATCCTCATTGCTAATATAACTAAATAACTCATCCTTCTTGTTTCTAATACTACGAGCATTTGTATAGAAACAATTTAACCCCCCTATCCCTGAAGCACCTCTTGAAACCTGAATGACCTCACCTCTATCGCCTTTGAATCTATTTCTGTGATCTGCCAAGTCCATTCTACTTTCAGTACTATAATGTCCTCTCATAATTCCCTGACCACTATTAGTATCTAGTTTCCCGCCTGCAAAGACCTAATAACACGATCATACTCCTCCCACAACACATCTAAAACCCTCCTATTCAAATGCAGTCCATCCATCGTATACATTTCTTTCATTCCAACAAACCTATCCCACACATCCACAAACATGACACCTTCCATCTCACACAACCTCCTCACATAATCATTCAGCCCAATCGCACGAGACATCCATTCTACCCCAACATCCATTCTTGGAAGCACACCTGTCACAACACCTTTCATTCTACTTTCTTTCACCTTTTCAATCAACCTCTTGTACCTCTCACATAACTCACATGCACCCACTTTCTTCACATCATTCACTCCTACATGTGTAATCACAACCGCATCCCTTGCACAGCCAGACACCAGCTCCTCGTACCTATCAGACAGATCTCTCACTCAAGCACCCAGCAAACACACCCTCAAACCATTCAATCTACTTGCATTCAACTTCCTATCTAAATATCTAACTCGCGAATCACCCATCACAAGCACTTCAGTCAGACTCCTATTCCTAACCCCCACAGACCTAACTCCATCCCCACCCCTATTCTCATTCAAACTACCAATCACTCTACCTCCACTCCCATCCGTCATATCACTTCCAGTTACTTCCTCTCTTAGGGCACTGAATCTATTAGTCAAGCTAATAGGTTCTGTGTCCCTCTGACTCACACACCTATTCTCCCCCTGGCTAACAACCTCAACAGAGGCAACCCTATTCTCACAAAGAACAGGAGAAGCCTCCCTAGCTTCACGTTTCCTAACCACTCTCCACTGTCCCCCATCCTCACTAGGCCTATTTCTAACTAATCTAAGGGGGCTAACTTCACTATCCCTAGAACTATCATATCCTACCTCCTCCACCGGCCCTCTACCTTCACCTGAAACATCTAATTGGCCTACCTCACCACCTAACCTATTCCCAGCTCTAGGCCTAACACTAAGTTCCCTCCTGAGCTCAGCAACTAACCCCTCCAGCCTACATATCCTGTCTAAATCCTGCCTTCTCATCCCCTCTAAATCTACAATGCATTCACGCAGCCCACATAAAACACGTATACCCCTCACCTAATACACCACAACCAATGCATACATTCCGACACTCATGCTCACTTTCATCCCCAAACTCCATCACTTATTCAAACAAAGAAAGAACTTAAGTAGTAATAAGAAAAAAAAAGAAGAGCAACTTAGCTTTCGCTGATTTTGGTGAAAAAAACCCAACAAACTGTAGAAAAATCTGAAAAATAAATCAACAGACTGAGAGCTCTATGAAACACGTGCTACCTGTTCGAAGGTCAGTCGAAGACTGACCTTTTGATAAGGTTCCACATAGAAGGCTACTTCATAAATTATAGCTGCATGGGATATGTGGGAAGGTTTTAAATTGGATAACTGAATGGCTGAAAAATAGGAAACAGAGAGTTGTACTGAATGGAGTGAGGTCAGAGTGGAGGAATGCTATTAGTGGCGTACCTCAGGGATCAGTTTTAGGTCCTTTATTATTTATAATCTATGTAAATGATCTTGGGCAAGGTGTAAATAGCAAAGTGTCAATTTTTGCTGATGACACTAAATTGGCAGCTGTAGTCAAAGAGGTTGAGGGTAGCTTTAAAGTGCAGGGTGACTTAAATAAGTTGTTAGCTTGAGCTCAGAAGTGGCAGATGACTTTTAACCTTAATAAATGCAAAGTTATTAACATGGGGAGAGATAATAGGGAATTTAGCTATGAGATGGATGGGTATTGGCTTAATTCAGTTGAAGATGAGAAGCAGTGTATTGAGGCAAAAAATAGAGCAAATAGGGTGCTAGGTTACATTAAAAGAAATGTTAGCTACAAGAGTAAGGAGGTCATCCTTAAACTATACAACTCTGGTCAGGCCACATTA
The DNA here is from genome assembly GCA_963969495.1 of Ceratothoa steindachneri. NCBI lineage: Eukaryota > Metazoa > Arthropoda > Malacostraca > Isopoda > Cymothoidae > Ceratothoa > Ceratothoa steindachneri. Next base: position 55,959,675 of record OZ018325.1, on the reverse strand, counting down.
AGAGTACTGTATACAGGCATGGTCACCACACTTTAGACATGATATAAACTTATTAGAGTCAGTACAAAGGAGGGCAACAAAAATAATACCATCCCTGAAGCACCTTGAATATGAAGATAGACTGAGGGTATTAAATATGTTTTCATTTGAAAGAAGGTGTGTGAGGGGAGATATGATTGAGCTTTTTAAAATCTTTTCTGGGATGTATAAATTGGATTTCAGCAAGTTATATGAGTTAGAAGGTAGTAATAGAACTAGAGGCCACCACTTAAAGATTAAAAAACAGAGGTGCAGACTGGATGTTAGAAAATATTTTTTCACTAACAGAGTGGTGGATTATTGGAATAGTTTGCCACCTGAGACTGTAGACAGCCCAAACTTGAATGTTTTCAAGCGCAGATTGGATGATTGTATGGGGATGGAGGGTTAATTTCTTACTTTTTGGTATGGGGATATGTTTCTTGACTCATTCCTGTGGATGCAGTTTCTTTTTATTGTATATTTTTGGGGACTTTGATTTTGTTAGACTCCTATGGAGGCTTTAAATTATATATTGTAGATGCATGGTTGGACATAATCCTATGGATTGTTAAATTGTATATTGTAGATGCATGATCTGACAAAATCCTATGGATGCATTATATGGGTGGGATTTGATAGATACGGATGACCTTTGATAGGCCCTTGTGGCTTTTGTCATCCGTGAAATTATGTTATGTTATGTTAAGTGCACTGAAGTCAAGGGTAGTTATATTGAAAAATAATAAAACACTTTTCCTCATATCTGAATTGCAAAACTTTTTGACCGCCCCTCGTATATAGAAGACAGAGCAAAAGGAAAGCTGAAACAAAAAATAGTAGATTCGGGAGAAAGGCTCTGGAGAAGAGGAATAAATGGAAAGAGAAGTCTGAATGTATACAGAGGCAAAAAGGAGCCTTGCATCGAGAATATGTATGATGGGAGTTTTGCAAGCCAGCTACTATTTAAGGCATGGACTGGATCCTTGGAGGTGAAGGGGAGGACATTCAGATGGAATGGAGGAAAAGACAGATGCGAATGGTGCTTATCAGGGCAGAGAGAATCTATAGAACATTTGATAGTGGAATGTGTGGGACACAGTCTCAAGAGAGAGAAATTGAAAGAAAAATTGGTGATAGAGTTGGGAAGAGAAAAGTGGGAGGAGGTGGAGAGAAGGGAGTACTATGGACTGAGTGTGGAAAAAAAGATATAGATGATAAGAAAACAAGAATAGTAAGAGCAACAAAGAAATTTTTGCAGCGTGTGTGGAAGAAGAGAAATGAACAAGGCTAATAAATTATTTCTCGTCTCCACAAAAAAATAAATGCCATATCCCAATACAAAGGGTGGCTCAACAACCTGAACCAACTTGAGGACCCTCACATCAATATATTTTTAGCTCAAAATGTTATAGTGCATATTCCACTGATGGTTTGGTCCTGCATATCGTAACGCTCGGAGAACAGGAATGTCTTCAGTCTCATCTTGAAGTTTTGAATTTTGACAATTCGTCTAATATCAAGTGGGAGACTATTATAAAATATCCGATGCAACCCTCAGTTCAAACAAGGTCAGCCCAGATTTGGCTCTATGAATAAATTCAAAGATCATGATATTCGCAGATGATACTAAGGTATATAATGAAATAATAATACTTGTAGCGATCAGATGTGTTTTCAGTGAGTGCGTTGTCAAGAGACACTCTAACATCATGCCTATCATATTTGAAGTTTTTAGTGACTGAGTACTGTGTTTAGTAATTATTGAGGTATAATTGAAATGTGCATAACTTTTAATATTATTGAGGCACTCTTGAAACCACTGTAGTATGACCGATTGATTAAAAACAAATGATAAAACTTTGAGTCAATCTCAATGCCATGCTGGCGCAGGCCGAGCATCTCGGCTTGCACCCACATGTTCACTCACATCAACTCCAGTTACGAAAGGTAATAAAAGTGGGCCAAGAAAACATTCTAACTCAAGCTTCTGGTGAATCCCCAAAACCCCAAATTGACAAGTGTCCCTGTAATAAGAGTACTGGTAAGATTGAAAAGTACATCAAGTGTACAAAGTGTAGGGTCAACAGGGGTTAAATGGGTCATTTTTTGACATTTTGATTTCCACAGCCGAAATTAAAAAGATATTTGAAAGTTTTAGGTGTGGATCAGAACAATGTGTCTATTGGCTACAAAATGAGACATAGTACAAGAATTTTTTATCATAAAAAGGTTTTCAAAAATTAAATTGAAAAAAAAACCCCAACCCCAGGCATCCAGGGTTGAAAGGTGCACTGACTTTGAGGGCATAGTAGGCCTATATAAACATATGCAAAGTATGTCTTACCTTATCAAATTTGTAGTAAAGTCTCCAACTTGATGTTTTGAAGTACAGAACCTTTTTTTCTTGAACAATTTTCTTTTTTATCTTAAATTTATATCTATTGTTTGTTAAATTTATCTCTACTTTTAATGTCCTTAACCTACTATGTAGTCCTACACTGCTTTGAGTCTTCAGCTAGGCCTACCAGTACTGCTCACACTTCTGGCACAGCCCACTGGCCACGATTGCCGCAAGGAGTTAGAGCATTAATGATGCAGGCAATGTCTTGCAAGGAATAGGTCTGGACATCTGGAGCATCTGGCCACTTCCCTGCCTTAAGGTTGCTTTTCACCATGCAGTTAACTGTCACACCGACTTTAGTGATTTTTTCCACTTTGCCAGGAAAATGTTGGCCTTCATAGTCAACAATTACAAAGGTTACACTTCGGCTGAACTTAGCACTTCTTCTTGCGTTGCCTGCACTCTTGCACATTTCTTGCGCTTTTGTGCGTTGGCTGCTTCAGTTGATGCACTAGCCAGTAGAGAGATAACAAATTATGGCATCCCTCAACATCTTCCTTGGAGTTCCTCCTGGTGTACCAGGTTCTGTAGGTGCAGATGTAGATGTAGAGGATGGATGTTGATGGATTTGTGCATGTAGGTTGTGTGTCCTCTTTAGTAGATAGCACCACTTGTTGCATGACAGCTCTTCTGTCTACAGGAAGCATTGGATGGTTGTAGTTGCTGCCATAGGCGGGGCTAGTAGCCTGGGAAAGACAGCTTTATCCACAGCATCCATTTGTGATTCTTTGAACCAATTGTTCGAGACCTTTTTCCACATGAACTTGACAGGCCTGAAACTCCAACGTCTAAAGGTTGAAGATCATGTGAGGTGTTTGGAGGAAGGCAAAGTATGATTATATCCTTCTCTATGGCAGCTTTGACAGTATTGTAAGTGAGATGGCTGTTATGTCCATCAAAAGTAAGCAGAACTGGCTTTTCTAAAGTTTCAACATATTTGACAAAGATTTTGAGGAACCAGCTTTCAAAGTTCAAGTCGTGCATCCAGCTACTATCACTGCAGCTGTAGACTGCTCCTTGAGGCCCTCCTATAGTCCAAGTCTCATATAAGTGCTTGGCCTTGTAAAGTGTGAACAGTGGCAGATAATTTCCTGATGCAGAGATGCAGAACGACACTGAGAACATAGTTTTGCCAGCAGTTGGAGCAATGATGTAAGCATCTTTGGTGTGTTTGCTAACAAACACTGACTCGCTTCTTCTGTCGGTATTTAAACCTGTCTCATCTAAATTGAAGATACGATGTGGCTGATCAGACAGGCCATTTTCTTGTAGAACAGCCTCATATATATCAAAGAAGCCATTGACAACATCTTGTGTTAACCCTCTTGCACTCTTTATGACATTTCTCAAAGAGACTCATCCAATCATCTCCTGGTCTGTTGTTATTAAATGGGGTTTTCTGTCCACTTGCATTAATGTAGGATTGCACCATATCCTTAACATCGCTTCAACCTAGAGGATAGGCACATTTAGACACAAACTCCATTGCTTCAACAATGGTTCGCTCTTCATCAAAAGATAACACTGTTTTTGCTCCTAAGCCCACTTTTTGAGGTGAGCATATCACTCAACGTCTCTCTCGGTATATTGTTCTCCCTAGCAACACTTGTCACTGACCTACCACTCTCACTATGTTTGCCAATTCCTTAAATTTAGTAGGATCATAGTTTGTCACTCATTCTTTTATGGTGTCCAGGCAATTTTTTTTTGTCAAGTAGGCCTGACCTATATGCACACTGTAATCTGAAAATTATTGGCTACTCTGAAAAACATCAAATAAAGTTAATACACTCTGAACAACATAAAAATATCAAGTAAATATTTTCAGTTGCAGTTAATATCCATTTTTGTTATATCATTATTATAGAAAAATCATTGACCCATTTCACCCTTGTCAGTTTTTGTTCAATAACAGAAAATCCGTTAACATTTAGGTCCTGCCTTTTGTGGTGGTAATAGCCAACAATATTCCTGACAAAATGAGCTATAATTTTTTTTCTAGGCCTATAACTTTTCAAGTGGCACTAAAGTTTTTGAGACACTTTTTTTAATTCAATTTTTTCTTACATTTTTTTGGTTTTCAAATCAACATGTTGGCTTATTGTTAGATTTACTCCATTATTTGTTTACATATTAATATAGTACAGACTTTTACCTTTCTTTTGAGCCCTTAACATTTAAATTTTGATAATTTTAAGTTTGTAAAAAATTGTTTTTTTAAAAAAGTGTATAAAATTCCCCATTCAACCCCGTGCCCCATTTAACCCCTGTTGACCCTAGTCAATGGTATCACTATAACTGTAAAAAGATATCCTTTGCCCAATATAAAGAATATGAGTGATAAGAAAAAAGAATACTCTTATATTGTAGAAGAAGAATATCTAGTGTCACACCTAAAACTACTCCAAAATCTAATTCAAATATTAGCAGTATGGATGCTCAGATGAAGGAAATTAAGGATCTTTGTTTAGACATTAATAGAAAATTGGCTAGTACTGATGGTAAGTTAGGGAATATTGAAAACGAAGTAAAAGGAATGCAAGCAGAAATTGACTTTCTAGAACAAGAATAAGTCAAGACAAATTTAGCTAATCTTAGTGAATGTTTTGACAACTTATCTGATACTGTGGAAGTCATAAAAGCTAAATCATTATTTGAATCAAAGGATGAAGCAAAGAAGTTTATAGAAGACCAGAACCAGTCTGTAAATAAAAGACTATATGATTTAGAAGGTAGGATAAATGAACAAGCTCATAATATTAGAGCAGATGTCAAAGATGTTATTGGTTGTAGAAATAAGATGGTGATTGACTATATTCCTGGTGATTTTGTACCAGAGCAACTTCTCAGTGAAATAGCTGATACATGTGGGATTGAAGAGTATGATCAAAAAATGATTAGTAAATCTAAAGCTTCAGTTAGTAGTGCAAGAGCAAGTGCAGGTTCCAGTACAGGTTCAGGTTTGCCAACTCCTAGAAATATGATGGTAATTACCTTCATAAATGAGCTTTGCAAATTTAAGTTTCAGAATAATGATGTTAGAGAGAAATTGAAGAAACTTACAATTGGACATAAGTTATATGATTTGATAGTCTATCAGGATAAACCCAAATGTGAATGAAATCATATCAGAGATTTGAAAGAAATTTGTAAAATAAGGAACCTGCAATTAGTGGAGTTGGGGGACTTAACACACGAGTGGGAGGTAGTAAGAGGAAGGATGCTCAAGACCAAGAAAACACAGCCAACTCCTTGATAAAGTTTAGTACTAAAATCAGAACCAGTCAACTGGGTATATACTAATATTGATGGCATTTCAAATAAGGATAGTTTATTCAGTCATTTTATAAATAAGGAGAAGCCACATATTATTTTGGTTTCTGAAACAAAGTTATTGTTATCGGATCTATCTTCAGATTATTTTAGGTTACCAAATTACAAAGTTTATAGAAGGGATAGAGGGGCTAAATTTTGAGGTGGGGGAGTTGCTGTTTTGGTCCACAATTGTTTTTTTTCTGAAATTGTTGCTGATGATGTTTATCATGGTACTGAGGCTATTGCATGTATGATTAAGTATGGATCAAGACAACTTCTTGTAGCTTGTATATATTGCCCTCCTAACTCATCTCAAGATTATAATGATAAAATTAATTTGGTTCTTAATGATTTGTGTCTGTTAAATGTGAATCAATATTTAATATGTAGATACTTTAATTTTCCAAGGATGGATTGGATTAATTACCTGGTTGTCTATGGTTCTTTAAATATTAGTGATAGTTTAGAGAATAAATTTTATGATATATGTCAAGATAATTTCCTCCATCAACATGCGGATGAATTTACTAGGAAAAGAGGTGATTGTGAGCCTTCTCTGTTAGATATAATTTTTTCAAATAATGAATTTGAAATTGACCATATTGAATATGAAGCACCTATAGGTAAAAGTGACCATGCAGTTTTAATTTTTGACTTCACACTAGTAGGTTTCTGTGAAATTGAGAAGAGTGAGTTTCCTAGGAAGAGATACAGCAATCCCTTGATTAGCGCGGTTTTGAAAAATGCAATTTTAATTAGCGCCCCCCAAAATTTGAGACCCTTCATCAATATACACGGTGCTAATTTTGATTAGCGCGCCTTTTTTTTCTTCCACGCGCCATTTTTCCCCTCCGGTGAGCATTGGCAACCCACAGCAGAGCCTTCAGTGAGGGAGAGTTGAAGCAGGCAGTCAGGCAGATGCCAGTCACTCTCCAACCTTCATCTAGGAAAGACCTCTGCCATACTTATTGCTCATTTCCATCAGACTACATACATAATTTGATTTTATTTTATAATTTTCGTTTAATAAATTACCTTTATAATTATGGACTAAAAAGAAACTCTTAAATGTAAACACATCACTTTGGAGACTAAACTTGATATAATCAAACGATTTGATAATGACGAAACCAAAGCATAGATAGGTAGGAGGCTATGTTTTAGCGAGTCAACAATACACATGATTTTAAATAAAGCGAGCGAGTATCAAAATAAAGGCAAAATTGCATCTCCGTCCTCAAGTATGCAATGCACTAGAAATAGGTGTCCTTTGATGATTGAAATGGAGGATTTGCTTTTCATTTGGTTGGAAGACTGCAATCAGAAATGCATTCCTATTGATGGGAACAACATCAAGATTAAAGCTTTGAGCCTTTTCTCTTCATTGAAAAAAGAAAAATATCAAGAGGATGCTTCAACATTTTCTGCTAGTAAAGGCTCGCTCAAAAATTTCAAAGCTCGATCAGGCATAAAAAATATTAAATTATCAGGGGAAGCAGCCAGCGCGGATAAAGATGCAGCAGCCAAATATCACGATGAACTGAAGAAAATGGATATCAACTTTGTCAAATCTTCAATGTTGACAAAACTGGTCTCTTTTGAAAAAAGAGGCCTGCACAAACATTTTTAGCAAAGAAAGAAGCAGCTGCACCAGGGCACAAGGCATCTAAAGATAGAATAACAGTTCTGCTTGGGGGTAATGCCAAAGGAGATTACAAGCTAAAACCGATGGTAGTTTATCGTATGATGAACCCTAGGGCATTCAAAGGCTTTGAAGCAGATTCGGAAAACGTTAGGGAATTGTTGGAATCTCACTCAAAAGACTTGACTGACGACGATCTTCTCACATTTGACCATGAATATGCTTACGAGGAAGAAGATGAAAAGGAAACGGCTCCTAAAGAAATTTCAAATAAAAAGCTTGAACTATTCAATGCAATTGAAAAAGAAAAGGAAATCGTAAGAAAAATTGATCCAAACAAAGAGAGAAGTATGAACGTTTGTCGTGGAATCGATAAGCAAGTTGATTGCTACTGCAAGATTATGGAGGAAAGGAAGAAATCTAATACTGTTCAATTGAAGTTGGATATGTTTTTTTGTAAAAAATAAACTTTAAGTCTGCTTTATTTCTTTTATTTATATCCCTCTATTATTTGAAAAATATAAAATGAGTTTTTAGTGAAAAAAAAACCCTACATATATGTAATTTAAATATTTTTGAGGATTCATTATAATTATTCCCATTGGTTCTCAAGTTCTTAAGTTTTGCTTTACATGGTAAAACTCAGGGATTTATTAACTGCACTAATCAAAGGATCGCTGTACTTTAAAGGTAATTATGAGGCTATTAATGTAGCTCTTTCATCATTTACCTGGTATCCAACCGTTATTATGAATGTTCAAGAGAAGTGGGAAACATTATGAGTTATACATTAATCTCACTGAAGAATTTATTCCATCAAGTATGGTGTGTGGTGGTGGATCTCCAAATCAAAAGTGGATGACAAGAGAAACAGATATTCTAAGAAATGATAAAGTAGTAAAATGGGAGGAATATAGAAAAAATAGAACTCCAGAAAGGTATGCTATTTATGCTAGAGTTAGAAATGATTCTGTTACACTAAATAGAGAAGCAAAAATGAATTTTGAAATGTCTTTATCAGAGGACATTGAAAGGGGTGATTATCAGTTTTTTTTATGCATATATGAGGAGTCAGACTATTATTAAGGAAGAAGTATCTAGGGTTACAAAGCAAGATGGTTCTCTTAACTAGTAGTTTGAAAGACACTGCAGACACTATTAACTTGGTTTTCCAATTAGTTTTTGTTATTGAAGGTGATGGCCTCGTACCTGAACCTAATTTTAGATTTGAAGGAGAACCTCTTGAGGATATTGATTTTTCAATTGAGGATATACATGAGATTTTGACTCATCTTAGAGAAAATTCTGCTTCTGGTCCTGATAGTGTTCATCCTAAAGTATTAGTTGAATGTGCTGATAATTTAGCTGAGCCATTATATTATCTTTTTCGTGATTCACTAGACTGGTGTACTCCCTGATAATTGGAAAATTGCATTTGTTCCTCCAATATACAAGAAAGGAAGGAAGAGTGATCCTTTGAATTATAGACAGTTAGTTTGACTTCTGTAGTATGTAAAGTTCTGGAAAGAATCATTTGTGCTAAAATAGTTGAATTTTTGGACAAGAATGGGTTACTAAGTAGCCATCAGCATGTCTTTAGATCAAATAGATCATGCTTGACTCAACTATTGGGATATTTTCAAGAAGTTCATGATTTGTTAGATGAAGGTAACCCAGTAGATGCAATTTATTTGGATTGTAAAATGGTTTTCGATACTGTTCCACATAAAAGATTATTAGCAAAATTGGAGGCAATTGGTATTCAAGGAAAATTGCTTAATTGGATTAAATGCTTTCTCTCAAACAGAACACAAAGAGTGATTATTAAAGGAGTTCTCTCTGATTCATTAGAAGTGTGGAGTGGAGTACCACAAGTCAGTGTACTTGGTTCATTATTTTTTCTGATTTACATTAATGACTTATTGGATGGTATCTCTTCTAGTGGAAAACTATTTGCAGATGACTCTAAAATCTTTAGGAAAAATTAAGAATCAATATGATAGAGATATATTACAGGAAGATTTATTAAAACTTCAGGAGTGGAGTTGTAAATGGCTGCTTGAATTTAACGAATCAAAATGTAAGGTCATCTATCCGTAATACTAATCCCAAGTGTAACTATTTTATTAATGATACTCAGCTGGAAGAAACTTTGGTTAAAAAAGATTTAGGAGTGTATGTAGCTCCCAATTGGAAATCATCTGCTCATGTTGCTAAGGTTGCTGCTAAGGCTAACTCCATGTTGGGTAGAATTAGACATACCTTCACATTCATGAATAAAACAATCTTTAAGAGGATTTACCCTGGATTGGTTTGATCTTATATGGAATATGCAGTTCAGGCTTGGTCTCCTCAACTTAAAAAGGATATTTTACTACTGGAGAAAGTTCAACTAAGGGCAACCAAACTAGTTCCGGAATTAAGAGATGAACCATATGAGGTGAGATTGAGAGAGCTTGGTCTTACTACTCTTGCAGAGATAAGACAAAGAGGTGATCTTATTGAAGTATATAAGATTATGAACGGATACGATGATGTAGATAGAAGTAAATTTTTCACACTTAAAGAGTGAGGTTCACAGTTATAACACCACTAGTCATGAATTTTGTATCCACTTTAGACAACCTAATAAAGAACTGAGGAAAGGTTTCTTTGACATAACAAATTCAACAAGACTGGAATAATTTGCCAGCGAATGTGGTGAATTGCCGGTCTATAGGTGGTTTTAAAAGAGCTCTTGATAACCATTTAAAGGGGCACTTATGAGCTTCAGCTCCCTGCCTCTTAATTTTACTATACATGGTAAGCCAAGGTACCTGAAGACATTGTGAGATTGCAGGAAGATATGAGGAGCATGGAGGAGTGGTCACATCAATGTTTAATATAACATAACATAATTTGATGGATCACAAAAGTCACAAGGGCCTATCAAAGGTCATCCACATCTGTCAAAACCCACCCACAAAATTCATCCGTAGGATTGTGTCAGATCATGTATCTACAGTATACAATTAGAACCATTAACAGCAATGTGTCAAAAACAAAAGGTAAACATGAAGATCGGCGGTGCACCCGAAAAAGTGTATTTTTTTGCAGTGTATGTTTCATTCACCCGCATATGCATATTCATGCACATTTGGTTAAATAAAAAACATTATTCTATAGACAATTATAATTATATACTGGGGGCTATGCCCCCCAGATCCCCCCCCAATTGAATTGATTGAAACTCAGGATCATTGTAGGGAGGTCCCCCTGCAGTGATAAACCCCCCACAAGCAGTCCCCTTGAATTTACTACTAAAAGGTGAACAGAGAAAAAATATAAATTGCATCCCATCATTCTCGCCGCTGATCTTCATTTTTTACCAAACAAAAAGCATCATCATCAAGACCTGTCAAAATCAAAATCAATCATAATATACAATAATAAAAAACTACATCTACAGGAATGAGTCCAGAATACCCCTTCCCATATAATCATCTAATCTGCATTTGAAAACATTAAAGTTTGGACTGTCTACGGTCCCAGATGGCAAACTATTCCAGTAATCTTCCAAACATCCAACCTACACCTCTGTTTTTTAATTTTTAAGTTGTGACCCCTTGTCCTATTACTACCTTCCAACTCAAATAATGTGCTAAAATCTGACTTATCCATCCCAGAACAGACCTTAAAAGGCTCAATCACATCTCCCTTCGCACATCCTCTCTCAAATGAGAACACATTCAGCACGTTCAGACCATCTTCACATTCAAGGTGCTTCAGGAAAGGTACCATTTTTGCTGCCCTCCCCAGCACTGACTCCAGCAGGCTGATGTCATGTCCAAAATGCGGTGACCATGCTTGCATACAGCACTCCAAATGTTGCCCAACATATATGAGTTGTAACATTTAAGGACAACCTCTTTACTCCTGCAGTCAACATTCCTCCCAATGCATCCTAGCACCCCACTCGCTCCATTTTTTGCCTCAATAAACTGCTTTGAAAACTTCAGTGACCTATCTACTACTATGCCTAAGTCCTCCTCATCCTCAACTGAATTCAGCCAATGCCCATGCATTTCCTAGCTAAATTCCCTATTATCCCTTCCCATGTTAAGAACTTTACATTTTTTAAGGTTAAAAGTCATCTGCCACTTCTGAGCCCAAGCTAATAACTTATTTAAGTCACTCTGCACTTTAAAGCTACCTTCAACTTCTTTGACTACAGCTGCCAATTTAGTGTCATCAGCAAAAATTGACACTTTGCTATTTACAGCTTCCCCAAGATCATTTATATAAACTATGAATAATAAAGGGCCTATAACAGATCCCTGAGGTACGCCACTGATACTGTCCCTCCACTGTGACCTCACCCCATTCAGCACAACTCTCTGCTTCATGTCTTTCGGCCATTCAGTTATCTAATTCAAAACTTTACCACATATCCCATGCATTTTCAATTTGTGAACTAGTCTCCTATGTGGAACCTTATCAAAAGCTTTGCTAAAATCTAAGTAAATTACATCAACATTCTCTCCCTTATCTAATTGTTTAGTAACATAATCCATAAAATCCAGTAAATTTGTTAAACATGATCTACCTCTTCTAAACCCATGCTGAGCATCATTTTTTAACCTAGCACATTCTAGATGGTCAGAAATCCCCTTCTTAATTATCTTCTCAAGAATTTTACAAACTATAGAAGTTAAGCTTACTGGCCTAAAGTTATTCAGGTCCTCTTTAGTTCCCTATCTAAAAATTGGCACTATATTCGCTAATTTCCAATCATTAGGTATTTCTCCAAACTCTAGTGATCTAGTATATATTTTCTCAAGAGCCACTACAATACTATCTATAACTTCTTTGAGTAACCTAGAATGAATGTTGTCTGGGTCAAATGACTTACTAGTATTTAACTCCAATATAAGCCCTTTAATTATTTCCCTGTTCACATTAATGGTATTCAACACTACTTCCCTTGACCTAGAATTATCATCAATTAATCTATCTCGATTCTCTTTTGTAAATACTGAAGAAAAATGATCATTTAGAACCTCTACTATTTCCTCATCAGATTCTTTCAAAACGACTTCATATCTAATGGGCCCTATTTTATTACTGTTTGATTTGTTATTAATTCTATAATAGCTAAAGATTTTTTTGGATCTTTATTATTATTTTGAGCTAAACTAATTTCTGCCACCCTTTTGCTCTTCTTAATAATTTTATTTAGCTCATTTCTGGTCGACCTATAATGATTTAAATTCTCAAAAGTACTTTCTCTCAGTAATCTCTGGTATGCCCTTTTCTGCTCAGAAATTTTCCTAGCTATCTCATGATTCCACCACAGTGGCTTCCTACATTTCTTCCTAATAGCCTTCATTGGAATACACTGCTCCTATACTATGTTTAGTATAGTCTTAAAAGTGTCCCACATCTCATAAGTATTCTTCCCCCTGAATTCTATATCCCACCTAATCTGATTTAGCAAGTTTTTTAATTTATCTTAATCTCCCCTATAAAAATTTGGAGTTTTTGTGGAGTTAATGTTCTATCTTTCACTATTCCCAAGTTAAAATGAACCATCCGATGATCACTATTTCCCAATGCTTCCCCAACAGTCAATTCCTGAACCAAGTGATCATCATCTGAGAGTCAGATCTAATATATTGGCACCCCTTGTTGGTTTATTTACAAATTGAGTAAAAAAAAATATCCTCAAAGCATTCTATAAACTTACAAAGTTCTTGCTCTATTCCTTCCTATCATATTTTCCCAGTCTACAGAATTTAAATTAGCTCATCAATACAGTCTGTCTTTCGGGTGGTCTGTAAAAGGCTCTTAAGTGTATTATCCTATTTTTACTGACCCTAATATCTATCCACAGTGGCTCAATTTCTCCTTGCTTTATAGAATTATTTAGATTTGAAGAATTGCTATTTCGGATATAAATAATCAAACCATCACCAGTCCTATCTCTCCTTTGACTAATGTTCATATCATAACCCTGAAGTTCAAATTCACTCACATTGTTATTAAATTTATTTTCATTAACCCATGATTCTATTACATATATTATATCTTCATCAATAATATAACTAAATAACTCATCCTTCTTATTTCTAATACTACAAGCTTTGATATAAAGACAACTCAGCCATCCTATCCCTGAAGCACCTCTTTTAGCTTGTATACCTTCTACTCTATCTCCTCTGTTCCCTTTCCCACCCTGTATGTTTGTATTTCCCTGACCAGAGTCAGTAATTAGTTTCCTGCCTGCAAAGACCTAATGACACTATCTAACTCCTGCCACAACACGTCAACCCCAGCCTGGCTTAGATGGAGTCCATCCAATTCATACAATGCCTTATTCCTCCAAAAGCCATTCCTTATATCTACAAACACTAATCCCGACTCCTCACACAGGCTTTTCACATAGTCATTCAGTCCAATTGCATGAGACAACCATTACATCTCCACATCTAATCTCGGAAGCACACCTGAAACAACACCTTTCACTCATCCTTTCAACTAACCTTTTGTACCTCTCTCGTAACTCACATGAACCCACCTTCATATCATTTACTCCCACATGCGTAATGACAACTGCATCCTTCTCACACTCAGACACCAGACTATCATACCTATCAGACACATCATTTACTCCAGCACTAGGCAAACAAACTCTCACTCCTTTCCATTTGCTCGCACTCAACTTCCTATCTAAATTTCTAATCTGAGAGTCACCTATTACAAGCACCTCAGTCATCCTCCTAGTGCCCCTAGGCCTAGCATTACCTGTTCTCATTCAACTACCACTTATTCCACTTTTAGCCGCAACCACATTAGACAAATTACTTTTAACCTCTTCCTCTCTCAGGGCATCAAATCTGTTAGTCAACCTAACAGGTTCCATGTCCTTCTTTTAATTTGCCTGCTGTGAAGTGAGCCATCCATGGTACATTTTATATATTTTTTAACTTTATTTAAACCAATTTTTCACAATTAAATATCATCTATATATATTATGTTTTAAAAATTATATTTAGAAAAATGATTCTAGTAAAATTATTTTATTGACATAAGTATCACCAGCCAAAAATAGGAACTTTTTCCTTTAATATTTTTTCCATTAAAAATTCTAAAAGAAATGTGATTTTCACTAATTTTCAACTGCTTTCTGTATATATCGTTGATTCTATCCTTTTTCCTAAATTACAAACATTTAAAAATAGTAGGTCCTGCAAGATATTTATGTTATTTCCAAATAATTCCCCAGCTAACCTTGGGAAGACTTTGGAAATTATATCATTTGAAAGAGAGTGTAAAACAAAATAAAAGTTTAAAATTTTGTTAGAATCAGCCGAATAGTTATGATGTTATTGACAAAACAAAATAATTCCTGAGCTAACCTTGGGAGGACCTTGGCAATTATATTATTCAAAATAGAATGTAAAACAATATAAGGGTCTCAAATTTCGTTAGATTTGGCCAAATAGTTATGATGTTATATCCAAAACAAAATAATTCCCAGGTTATCTTAGGGAGGATCTTGGCAATTATATCATTTGAAAGAGAATGTAAAACAAGATAAGGGTTTCAAATTTCAATAAATTCAGGGCTAACCTAGGGAGGACCTTGGTAATTATATCATTAGAGAATGTAAAACAACATAAAGAATTCAAATTTGTTAGAATCAGCTGAATAGGTATGATATTGCCAAAACAAAATAATTACTGGGCTAACCTTGGGAGGACTTTGGCAATATATCAATTGAAAGAAAATGTAAAACAATGTAAGGTTTTCAAATTTTGTTAGCATTGGCTGTAGAATTATAATGTTATGAGCAAAGTAAAAAAAAGCTAAATGGTGACTGACATAATGAGATATAGAGTCACATGCGACTAAACATATCTGCATAGATTGTTACACCCTGATTCAATAAGCTTCCTACAAGCTGCAAAACAACTAATTCTGAATGACTAAAGAAACGAACATATATAAATATATAGTCAACAATTTTCATGATTCAATATTTTTTTTCGCAGTAAAATGAGCCCAATATGGCACACACATTCGTCTACTACATAAGGCATACTTTGCTCTATAATCATAATAAATTAAGGTGTTGCGACATAGCCACATATGATGCACTTATTTTTTTGCATAAAACCACATGAATTATCCTTACTAATAGCATACCATCTCCAACATCAATAGCCCAACTGAAACTGATGATATGCAACAAAAAGGGGGAGAAAATTAGGCCGCACTGAAATGTAAACAAACTGGAGGTATTTCATGTTTCAATTTAAAATATAAAACAAAACAAAAACCATCACTGAATAGAGAGCTTGCTGAGAACACGTACATTTGCTACCGAAGCCTAAGTAGATTTTTTTGTAAGCATTCCTGTCAGCATATACTTCTTAATAAATGCAATGTTTCTTAGATGGTAGCCAGCAATCCTAACCAAATTATTTACTTGTGCATTGAGGCACAAGTTACAATCTATTAGGACACCTAGATCACATACTTTCTCCTTAGTATTAACTAAAGTCCATTAACAACCATTTTAGTGTTTCCTAGATTACTAATTTTTGTTAATATCTATTTTATAACCCAATGTAGTTTCAATATCTAGGTAGTTTAGGACCTAAAAGTTTATTACCTGTAGTTAAAAAAAAGAAGACAAATGAAATATTCATCTTCCAATATTTTTTATCAGGCATAACCACATTTAGCATTTGACCTTTTCATTTAAATCTCATGTTTGGCTTTTAAATTAGGAATATTACAAGTTGTTTTTTTTTAAGTTGCAGGAGGTATGGAGGGTGTAACCCCCCACAATTAAGTTGGGTTTTAGGAGGCAAAGCCCCCTCCCATTTTTTAGATCACATTCTTAGGTTGGGTCCTAATCTAGATATTTACCCTAATTTTATATTTACTCCC
Source organism: Ceratothoa steindachneri (assembly GCA_963969495.1). NCBI lineage: Eukaryota > Metazoa > Arthropoda > Malacostraca > Isopoda > Cymothoidae > Ceratothoa > Ceratothoa steindachneri. The sequence goes on along the minus strand of OZ018325.1, from coordinate 55,943,359 downwards.
AATGATAGTTACACTATTGCTAATTGATCTCCATTGGCTGCCCATAAAGGCTAGAGTAAAATAGGTATGTGTAATGATGTTCATCAAGTTCTCCAGTCTGGAAAACAATTGTATTTAAGAAATCTAAAGATAGTTGACCCCATTAAAGGTGTCAACACTCATAGAGCAGACTCTGGGGTAATTGTTTAGACTGGTCGGATGTGATTCTAGCTTCTTTCTTTTGGTTATTTTTGGTGTTTTTCTGCTATTCCACTGACTAATCAAAAATGTTTATTTTTTTCAAGTATTTTATGCTTTTAATACTGGTAATAAGTAAGTTTTTCTTTGTTTTTTTATGTAGTTGCTTATCTATCTCTCCTAAATAGTTTATGTCTGACATTATTTAGTATTTTATTTAATATTCCATTGTTTATTGTTTGATAAAACTACTTTTTGGAGGTTGTTAACAAATTCTGATTCTTAAATTTTACTATAAAATGGCTTTTTTTTGTTTGTTTTCCCTCCATTATGATTTCTTTTATGATTTTTTATAAAGCTTTTTTATGCCATTCATTTCTATTCTTGTTCCAAAACAAATCATCCAGTATTAATGTTTTTATTACAATAAATATATCCTTCAAGAAATACACATTCTCAAAATCAGATATATTGAAGCAACTCTACCTTTCCATCCGCGCTTGGGTTATTTAAACTCCAACCCACGCTGATCCGCATCATTAATCAAGATGTTTGATACGTGTGAAGTTTGTTCCTTAAATGTTCACCATTTAGGTGCTGTTCTAGCAAACAGTGATAAATGTATCGCATTTTTAGTAAGCCATGAGCTTTTAAAAACTATATGCAAATGCCCTACTTGTAAAGCAGAACTTATAATGAACAAAAGTTGGGTATTTTTGTGTGATAAATCTCATATTGGTGTCAGTCGCAACCAAGAATGTTGTAAATATAAATCAACCACTCGTAAAGGGACTTTTGCATCACCACTTGGAGGTCCCAGCAAAGCCATCAAAATAGGCAAGCGCAAGTATAACCAGGAGCGTGTAGTGGAAGGTCAGTCGTTATTTGGATGGTTTGAATGTGAATCGTAAAAAGTTTTCATCGTAGCGATTGAAAATCAGAATCACAAAACTCTCCTTGCTGCAATAAAAAAAGTGGATTTTGCTGGGAATGACGGTTGTATCTGATGGATGGGCAGCCTATTCAGATTTATCATCTGAAGGATACACTCATCTAATCATCAACCACTCCCAGAATTTCAGGGATCCCAAAACTGGTGCAAGCACGCAAAATATAAAAAGAGTGTGGAGGATATGAGAACCAATGTGCCACACTATGGATGGAAATAGGCACATATGGACGGGTATCTCACCAATGCTCTTTATCTAAAAAAGTTTCCTAATGTGAAAGATATTAAAACTAGTTTGTATTGAACACCAAGTACAGCAGAAATGGAAATAATGAAAAACTGTAGGAGACAAGTAACACATGCCTTCTTCCCACAACGACTGATGATCCAGTGAGGAAAACAAAAATGGATGCTTATATATGAGCGTAACAGACAGTTCCTCTCAGTTTTCTAATTATTTTTTATAGTTATTTGTTAGTTAGATATTATTTGTTTTGTTATTTATTTTCTAATATATCCTATTATTAGGCCATATGGAGTACGGCGACTTATGTCCAAGTAGGCAGTCGCCAGATAAGCTCTTAAAAAAAAAACAACAAAAAACCCCAAACTTGTTTCTCAACGGGGTACGCCTGTAAGTGGTTGAATCGCACCATTTCCTTGGTCTTGTATTTGACAGACACCTTACCTGGAAGATTCATATTTGTAGCCTTAGGGTCTCTTGTACTCATGCCATGGATATTCTTCGTTCCATGATGTTCAGCGCTGATAGGGCTACTGTCTTATTATTTATCGATCCTGCCCCTGTCTTCACGGCTGAGCTGCTGGCAATACACCAACTACTCAGTATGGGAGATTATGTGACGTGCCTGGTTCAGAGACCGGATTGTGATTTATAGCAACTCACAAAGCGGCCTGAGTTCTCTCAGGGCATTGGAATCTCCTTATCCCCTGGTTCATAATATCCATGATGCCACAGGTTTTGTCAAGCCAGGCGGATGTCGAGATTATCTTCTGCTGGGTTCCTGGACATGTAGGAATTGCAGGGAATGAGCACGCCAAAGAGTCTGCAAGGACTTGGTGACAGGACCAGCGTTTCACTCTTCCTCACACTGACTACATGGCAAGAATACGTGCAGCTTGGCAAAGAAGATGGGAGATGGTCGAAGGGAACTTAAAGTTGCGTGTCCTTTGCGCCGCGACTGTTCCCATGGAGCTACCCCCCAATGCCACAAGCCCTCAGTTGCTTTCTGTCATCTCTGAATTTGACACACTTGCGGGACTCACTGCCATTTGTTGGAGCGCTCGCCTGCACCCTACTGTGAAGACTGCGTTGTCCCCTAGACTGTTCGGCACATTCTTGTTGAATGTCCCAGTCTGGGCAGGTTCACTACTGCCTGTCCCTTGTATTCAGGATGAGTTCGTGCACATTGACTGTTGGACTTAGACTTTTGGGGCGAGGCTGGCCTTCTTTCCCTTTATTTAATTAGTTGGTTTTTTTTGTATGTCCCATGTTCCCACGCCGGAGCTTGCTTGTTGCCTTTTCCATTTTTTTATTTTATTTTTTTGTATGTTATTTTAAAGTAGCTTAGTACTAGGCATTGGTGAATACGGCGAATAATGCCCAAGTAAGCAGTCGCCAGATGAGCTCTTAAAAAAAATTTAAATGGTACTTCCTTTAATAGTGTCAAACTCCTTTCCCACAAGAACACATGTTAATTACCATGACACTTCTTTAATAGACCTACTATTTTGCTGAATCATTTAAAATGTATTTTGTTTGAGTTTGTAACTAGACATGCTAGGAGCTGTAATATTGCACTGGCTGCAGGATCAATGAAGGCTTTAAGTAAATGAATGTCTTAACCATCCTGGGATCTGTAGTAGCTACTGCACAAGGGAGGGTCACAGTAGTTTTTATCTGTAGTACTTTTTATCATCATCCTATAGTATTAACATATGCCCACATAAAAGATACTGAGAATTTGATGAACTTTTCCTGTTAGGTAAGATTTGAAACAATATTTTAACTTCTTCTTATTTTGTGTTGTAAAATTATGGCAACGCATTTAATCATCCTCATTTTATTATATTTTACAGATTATAAAATATAATTTTTTAAATATGGAAACAGATTCCGAGAGATTAGTTTTAGAATGTGAGAAATCTAGCAAATCATCCCTTATATTAGATGGATCATTTGAAAATAAAAATATGGCAAGAACAACCTTGCAAAAAGTTCCACCATCACAAGATAATAATGAAAGTGATATAGAATCCAATAACATTGCCGAAGATTCTCAGTATGAAGGAAGTAAGCCAACAGTAGCAATCCTTTATCCACAGGCAACATTACCATTATTATCTACAAATAATGGTGAAATTGTTAATCTTGTTGGTTTGCCCAGTGTTGGAGATACTACTTTAGAACTTGACCATTCTTTAGAATATGAGAATGTTGTGCTTCATCAGAATTTTGGCAATGAAACTCAAATTGCAGTTATGACAACTGACCAGACAGATGGCCACTTAGGAATTCTTGAAAGTCATGCATTGCAGACTACTACTGGTGATGATGCTGTTGGATATTTTAAAGGTGGAACTAATTCTCATGGATCAGAAAATACTATTTTATCTGAACAGTTAATTCATATCCCATCTTCTGAAGTTGTTGCCAATGGTCATACCATAACATTACCTTTGTCATTTGTCAGTGATTCAGGAGGGGTTTCCTTATTGCAAGGATTGAGCCAATTACCAGTAACATTTGGCGATGATAATCAAGCCACAATTTCTATGCCAGTTAATATCCAGACATCAAATTTACTTAGTAGTACTGTAGCTGAAAATCAAAATTATATTCTTTCAAATATATCCTCACCCATTTCTAATGAAGAAGACAGAAAGGAACCAGTTTTATCTAAACCACAGACATTATCTTCTAAAGATACTGCCAGTATTAATTCTAACTCTTCCAAAAGTATATTTAAACTTATTAAAGCAGGTCAAGTTGGACGTCCTCCTAAAGTTAAACAAAACAAGAAAATAATTGGCTTTGGTCCAACTGCTATTTCTGCTCAAGGAGTTGTTCAAGAAATAAATAATAGACTTGTTACTGTTCTTCCTCGTCCAGAAGACCTTAAAAAACTAATGGATAATAAACAATTAGTGTTTACTGTCCGAGGAAACTCTACCAATTCACGAATTGGAAATAGACAAAAAATATTGCCTATAAAATCTCATCTACAAAATAACATTGAGAATGAGGCTGCCAGGGGAAAGAGGGAATCACATAAGGATATAGATGATATGGAGATTTTGCGTGGAAATCCTGTATCTCCTACTTTTATGAAAGCTAGAAATAATGATGATGATGATGATGAAGATTTTGTTCCTAAATCCTTCTATGCAAGGAGAAATGGTAGAAAAAGGAAACGAGGAAGAACTCGAGGAAGAGGTGCTTTTGTTATTTCTTCCACGGGCCGCAGACCTGGCCGACCCAAAAAGGTAACAAGTTTATGAAATACCTTATAATATTTTTCTCAGCTAAAATAATATAATTATCAATGTATGACTTCTATATCACATTTGTCATCCATTGAATTAAAGTATTTAATCCATTAGTTTTTTATAAAGTTGAATTTTTTAAAAATATGCCTTTTAGTATTAGTTTTCTATGGCATTTGGAACCACTATTCTCTATTTGATTTTTAATTTTTTTTTTAAGGTTAAAACCATAATGGAAGGACCAAAAGGACCACGGTTGATCCAGACAGGTCCTAAATCCTACACTCCAACAAAGAATTCCAAACAAGAAAGGAATGGTAATATATCTTTTTGATATCTGGAACTTTTTGTTTAAATATAGGATTAATTTTCTATAGATTTTAATCTTGTGATGGGATTAACTTTGTTCTTTTGCTTATTGTTTTGAGATGTTCATGGTGGCCTTTGCTCCTTCCAACCCCTAAGGAGATTAAGGCAGAAAGCCTTAGGGTTCTACAGCCCATGCTCTAGGCCCTCCCAATGTTACCACAATTAAGTATGGCTGCACCTTCTGTGAGACTGTCCTGAGGGACCAGGTTAGAGTGAAAGGAGGAGGTTGCATTCTGTGAAAATTTTATATCATTCAATGCAACAGTTGGGAAGTGGAAGTTCAATTGCATCCAAGTGGGGTGGTCACATACCGGGATTACATCCAGGTGGGGTGGTTGTGTCGTATCCATTTGAGGTGTTACAATGTACCTCCAACACCTTCACTAGGGTTGGGGACTCTAATGATTGGGAAATAAGGTCCACTTCTGGCAACAAAGGATACAGATATGCACCCTCTACCTTATCTACTAAATTTATTTTCCCCAAGAAAATTTACAATGAAAATAACAATATTTACAAAATAAATTATAAATTGAGACATTACTGTCAGACTATGAGAAGACAAAAATATCTAACAGCCACGTCAGCCTTACAAATGATACTCCAATTTATGGACTACCAAAAAAATTATCTGGCCTTCTTCAATCCTTGGGAAAAGGGAGGAAAATGTGAGTGTAAGATTTCTTTCTAACACAACGGAACTGACTCTGGCTTCCTCTTGAGTGGCTAGGAAGTAGGCAGAGCCAGATTGACTCAAATAGTCAAAAATATCTTGGGGTGCAACCCAAGAATAGGCTCAAGGGGACTTGCAAAATTAGCTAAGATATTGAAGCAAGGTCAGCGAAACTGACCCAGAAAAACGGCTGCCAAAGGCTCTGTCAAGATTTCTAAAATAAAGATTGAAAGTGCCACAAATTTGCCAGGTGGCTAATTATTAAACAGAAAAAAATTAAGTAGGCGCCAATTTATCTGTGAGAATTTATGACATCCAAAATCTTATAATTCTACCAGTCAATGGCTTCGCTACTAAGATTAAAATTTAAAATCTGAAAAAAAAAGCAGCCATGGCTAAATATTTGTAAATTTTCTGAACTTCACCAATTATAATAATTTGAAAAAAGAACTCTAAACTAAATTTATCCCCTTTCAAAATATCATGTTGCTAAAATATAGTTATAGAAGAAGATATTAAAAAATTCCCTTCTTAAATTATAGAGTTAGTGATGATGATTACAAATTATCTCCTGCAATGAGAGAGAATGTTTAAATCACATATATATATATAAAAAAAAACAATCTACACTAACAATACCTATCTACCCTAATCTATCCCAACCCCCATTCCTAGCAAAACACTCACACTCTTCTATCATAAACAAAGAAAACTAGGGTAAAAGGACAGACTAAGGCAAAGTGGTAAAAATCCATAGTGGATAAAATGGGGAGAATGTCTCCCAAATCTACTCTCTATTAACACAGCAACCACCCATCACAATTTTACATACTACCCTATTCAAACTGATTTTTTCAGTTGTGTGGATCTTTCTATTGGCTCTGCCAACTGTATCTCTGATTTCAAGTGGTCTGTTTTAGATGACCTGCATGGTAGCAACCATTTTCCCATTGTCTTAAAACACACAACCCTTTACTCATCCCCTTCATATCTCCCCCCAGATGAAATGTTGTATGGGCCGACTGGTCAAAGTTCCATGATGCTTCCTTCACCAGTAAACAAATTGGAGATTTTGTAGATATTGATGCAGCGATGCATTACTTTTCCTGTTTAGTGCTTCATGCCACAGAGTCCACAATTTCTCATACTCCACCCTGTAAGGGGCATAGCGATTTACTTTCTTGGCTGCCTTGATTATGGGACTCAGCACCCCCTCCAGCCCCAACTCAGCCTCTTCTCCTTTCTGACACCCTGTCTTCTTACGCTGCTTGCTCACTTTCCATAGAAGCTCTACCACAACTTTCTCTGGTCGGCCTCAAATTTTACAGGGTAGATACCGACAAGCTTTCTCTCACCAACCATCCAGGATGAGGGCTGAGGGGGGAGGGGACAATGCCCCCTCAGCCCTGAGCTCTGGTTTGGGGTGGTGGGTTTTTAACAACCTGCTTCACGCCCACCCTCACCTTCCTCACATCCCCTTTCATTGTTGATCAATTTTACACTGAACCTAAGTTAGAGCCGCCAAGCCGCTAGGTAGGAGGAGTGGTCTCATATGGTGGCAGTGATGGCAGCTAGTTTTGCCGGACCTGTGTTCACCTCTTGCAGAGTGGGCTACTGTGGTGGGTGGTGAACTTTGCTTCCTGTGATAATTATAGGGAATAGAATGATGAGTTTTTACAATCGAATACTTTCCCTCTAACATCATCGGAGCCACCTTCAGGCAGCTCCACAGTGGAAAAGGAGGTCCTTTCTCCCTGTGCTTTGGCAGGGGACCCTCCAAACTTGTAATGGAGATGAGGCTTACTCCTCTCCTATGCCTGTGGGTGCAGGGGAATCCCCCCCTCACCCCCTTCTGTCACTTTTTCCAGCGGCAGTCCCCCCTTTACTTTCTAACAGGACTGCCAAGAAAGCAGCCAGGCAGCCCATAGGGCCAACTGCTTTACAGGAGCAAAGGATGACAGGGCCTGTTAGCCCCTTCTCCCCCTGAGATGAACATGGTCCCGGATTTGACCCAGCCCCAGACAGTAGGATCTTCCATGGGGTTGAACCCATGCTCAGTAGCAAGCACAGAACCTAAGTCCACCCCTATGCAAATTCTTCCTCAGACTGCTCATGTCTCCAAGGCCTCACAAGGAAAGGAGGGATCTCCTCCTTCGGCTGGTGCTCCTGTGACAGGCAAGACCATCTCAATTTCAGAGAAGGATCTTGCTGAGGCTGGCCCATCTGGCCTAGGCGCTCGTACTGGTGGAGAGGGGAAGCGGATTCATCCCCCACCCTCCTCTCCTAAGAAGAAAAGGAACAGGAAAAAGACTTCCTCCTCTTCCTCCACGGGGATGGATGGGGCTGCTGCTGTTTCAGTATGTGACCAAGCCAAGAACAGTGTGTCCAGTTTTGCTGCTCCCCAGGTGTGGAGTCCCTGACAAAGACCAAATGTGTGCGGAGCGGAGCCTTGATTACTAAGGGACCCCTCATTCAGAGATTACCTGGCATTTTCAGGACTGCTGGTTTCAAACCCTTCCTTGTTATTCGCTCCACTGATGGCAGCATGTTGGTTAATGGCAACATGATCCATCAAAGGAGAGCTCAAGCTAGTGTGATTAGTAAAGAGCCGAAGGTGACCTGTTTCTTGGATGATGCATCCAATCCCTCAGAGGCAGCCATGACTAGTGCCCTTCGGACACTTGATGGCATGCCTGTGAGTGTGATGCTGCACTCTACCATGAATTTCATGAGAGGAGTGGTTTATGCCAGGAAACTCATGGACTACTCCATAGATGATATCACCTTAGAGCTGGCTGATGATGGAGTGGTCAAAGTCAAGCGATGATAAAACAGGAAGGGGCCTCGAGACCCACCAATACACTCTTCATCATGTTTGACTATGACAAGCTCACTGAGAAGGTGCATGCTGGTTGATATTGCCACCATGTGAAGGCATTCATACCACTGCCGCAGAGGTACCACTACTGTCACTGCTTCAGGGTTACCCGAAATCTGTGTAATTTGCTCCAAGGCCACACACGATAAGTCAAAATCGTGTCTGGCCAAGTGTGTCAATTGGAGAGAACTGCACTCCACTTCTTCGAAGCAATGTGGTGCGTATCTCAGTGAGAAGGAAATCATGGCTATGCATGCCCAAGATCATCTCTCATTTTGCAAAGTTAATACTTGGTTCTGGCAACCCCAGCTCTGCCTGAGATGTCTTATGCCTCAATGTTAAGAAAGACACCCTCTACTCCTGGCCACTCCAGGCCTACGAGCACAGCCATTTCCACCCCCATTTGGAACCCTTCTGCAGGTTCTACCCACCTTGGGCACTCCCCTGGGAGAGCTGCTGGTATAAAGGGTCCACACTCAGCCTCGGCTAAAACCAGAGTTCCTCCTCCTTCCCCCAGCTTGACCATTTCCCTTAAAGTGAAACGTCTGGGTGCCTACCCCGAGGCACCCAGGCAACACCCCTGAAGTTGGTAGTGAGGCCATCTTCCGGGATTTCTAAAGTAGCCTCCTGAAAGGAGGACAGCACTAAAGGAGTTTCAGCTCCTAGGCCCATACTGGGTGCTAGGCTGGGTGACTTGAAGGGGGGGGGGATCCTCCAAAGGAGGGATCCCCGCCTGCCTAAGGTTTCGAGGCAGAGGGAGCAAAACACTTGTATGGCGAGCCCAACCTTCCCCGATAAGTCGTCAAAGGCGACAGCACATTGTCTGGCTAACAGCGCACAGAGTTCTGCCTCAAGGAAGCATATGGCCATTTCTACAAGGGTCTTCTCTTCAAAGATGGCAGCCCCATCTCCTCCGAACTAGGCCTGAAGGGCATATTCCTTCAATAGAATTGCTGTAGACTCTGGGCCAGCTATCTTTTTGCAGGAGACCATGCTGGGTGCATGCTCCCTGCTCACCATCCCAGGATTGGGGTGGGGCAGGAGGATTCACCATTTATACCCGGCATGATGCCTCCGTTCTTCTCTTTGCTCTAGACACCTCCTTTCAGGCAGTAGCTGTGCAACTGCACCTGGATAAGAGGTATACTGTTATTTCTGCATACATTCCACTGTCTGCTGACTTTGACACAGGGGATTTCCGCTGCATTGTAGCCGAGGCCATTTCTCTTGCTAGGGAATCTGAATGGTGACAGGGATCAGGTCCTTGCTGACCTGATTGACAAGCTTGAGATAGGTGTCTTAAATGTTGATGACTTTACTCATTACTGCCTGAGAACCACTTCATTTTCTTGCCTCAATCTATTTGCATGCTCTCCGGATGCATAGCCTGAATTGGGGGGGGGGGGCAGTCAATGACCTACATGGTAGTGATCACTTTCCCATTCAAATATCATTTTCATGGCCCCTACTGCCTGAGAGCCTGCCCCAGTGGTGCTTGGGATGGTGTTCTGCATTTCACTTGAGTTTAGGTCTGTAGATGAGGCCATTGAGTTCTGCTCTGGCAACCTCAATGCCGTGGGCCTAATGACTATTCCTAGAATGTCTAGCCATTTTGCCCACTGAGCACTCCTGTGGGGGTCAGCCGACTGTGAGACGGCCCTCAAACAGAAGTTTTATGTCTACATGCATTATAAGTGCTGCCTGAACGACTTCACTGTTGGTGAATTTCATTGAGTTAGGGCTAGGTTCCGGTATTTTATGAAGCATGCCCTTCGTGGTGGACATACATGTCTTCACCTAACGGGAAAGACCCCTCTAGCAGAGGTGTGGAAACTAGTCAAAAGGATTTGGGGCAAGTACTCACAGGACCCCCCTCCCATTCTTCAGGAGACTGTAACTGCAAATCTCAGACCCTGTGTCCGTGCTGGAATCCGTTGTGACTGCTTTCTCTGCATTCTCTAGCTGGGATGCTGCTCCGCCAGCATTCACTGCACATTGTGATGTCACGGAAGGCCGCCGACTAGACTTTACGTCTTGGGACAGTGAACCCTCAATGACAGATTTACTTTGAATGACATGCATTCCGCTTTTGTTTCATGTGCCTACACCGCCCATGGTCCGGACAATGTCCTGACCAGGATGGGCAAGGCATGGCTTTCTGTTAGATTTGTTCAACAGGATCTGGGTAGATGGTACCCTCCCAGGTTCCTGACGAATCGCCACTGTGTATGCTTTTCGTAGACCGTCGAGAGATCACTCTACCCCAGCCAGTTTCCGCTGAATCTCCTAACTTCCTGCGTGTGCAAGTTGATGGCGAAATTGGTAAATGTTAGATTAGCCTTTTTTTGTGGACAGCGGAGGCTATTTGTCTTCTGCACAGTGTAGCTTCCTCAAGTTCCACTCCACATGGGATGCTCTGCTCCTACTGGAAAATGCCGTCTGCGAGGCCTTCCTTCATAGACAGCACTAGGCCAGTGTTTTTCGATCTGGAGAAGGCCTATGATACCACATAGCGATACAGTATCATGGAGACTCTGCACAATGGGGGTGATGGGATGCCTCCTAATCTTTATATCTGAATTTTTGTGAGATTGTCAATTCCATTTATGGGTGGGGGGAGCCCTCTCCGGCCCAATGGAGCAAAAAGTGTCCTCAAAATCAACGGCGTGTCCTTGGTGCTGCCGGAAGATATTCGATCTCTTTTGGCGCAGCCCAGATGCTAACCTGAGCATCTACTCCAACAGGCATTGAACCGCATCTCTCACTATGCCAAAGCGCACAGACTTTGGTTTTCTTTGGCTAAGACTTGAGGTGGTGCACTTCTTCCGCCATCCATGGCTCCATCCTCACCCAGATTTATTTCTCAATAGGGTGCACCTGGAAGTGGTGCACTTGCAGCGTTCTTTTGGTCTTGTATTTGACTGATGTCTCACCTGGGAGGCTCATATTCACAGCCTTAGGGTCTCTTGTACCTACTCAATGGATATTCTCCGTTCTGTGATGTTCGAAGCTCAATTACTAATGTGAGTTTTATTTATCCTCAGCTGAGTATGTATTGTGGAAGGTAGACTCGATCAACCACACCGGCCATCGCTTGGTGACCGGTGCCTTCCGCACTTCCGCCATTGAGAGCCTACTTCTTGATGCTGGAGAAATGTTACTCATTCTGCGCCGTGCACAGTGCATTAATTGCCTTTATGCGCGAGCCCGGCGCCTGCCTCTGCAGCCAACAGCTCTCACTGCATCCGCAGCTGATCTCAACAGTCTATATGCCACTGAGAGACTCTAGTCATACCCTAAGCATTTGGGTTTAGGGCTATGCAACTCCAATTTAGGTATAGCTCTCGGGCCAGTTGCGCCCCTGGTTCTGCCCAGGACACCACCCTGTAGGATACAACCTTTGGCTATTTGTTGCCACGTCTCTGCTCCCAAAGCTTGTACAGTGTGGAGAGTATTGTATTCAACCTTTTTTGGACCACACTTCGTGTCATGCTGGAACCCTACCAGTGTAAACGGATGGATCCAAGTTCCAAGAGGGGGCTGGTTTCCTCGCTGTGCCCCCTCTGTTTGACGTCAGCGAGACTGCGAGGCGCTGCATCTGTCTTCAAGGCTAAGCTGGTTGCAATACACAGCTCGGTGCGGGAGATAACACAACGTGTCTGGTTCGGAGACCGGATTATGATTTATAGTGACTCACATAGCGCCTGAGTGCTCTCATGGCATTGGAATCTGCATAAATCTTCGCAATATCCATGACACCACAGTTTTGGTGAGACGGGCGGATGTCGAGATTCTCTTCTGCTGGGTTTCTGGACATGTAGGAATTGTGGGGAATGAGGACGACCATGAGTCTGCGAGGACTGGGTGACCAGACCACCGTTATTTCTGTTGTTTACGAATTGGACACACTGCCATTATTTGATGGAGCACTCACCTGCGCCTTATTGCAACAACTGCTTTGTCCCCCAGACTGTTTGGCACATTTTTGTTGACTGTCTCAGTTTGGGTGATCTTTGCGCTTGTCTCATACTCTGGACAGATTCGTGCACACAGACCTTGTGGACTATACGACTTTTGGGAGGGAGGCTGGCCTCCACTTCATTTGACCTTTTTTTTTGTAGGTCGCATGTTCCTGCACCTGGGGGGTGGCAGGCCTACCCCCGACGCCGGAGCGCACTTCCTTTTTGCACCTTTTTGCTTTGTTTTCTTGTTTTTATATTTTTAGCATTTTTTTCCTTTTTTATCAGTATTTGTTATGTGCACATTGTTTTGTTTTTTAATATAGCCTAGTAGTAGGCTGCGTTGTGTACAGTGACTTTTGCCCAAGTAGGCTGTCATCAGCTGGGCTCCCCTCCTCTCTCGAATCCTTGTACTCCACCTGCCGGGACAGAACATCAGACTCATGGTGGAATGCTGATTGCACTTGTTTAGTTGAGGCATATAAAAAGGCACATGCTCAGTGCCACCAAAACCTAACTCTTCCAAACTATTGACCAAAATCACCCTATGGTCATTTGCCAGGAAACCTTGTCAGGCGTGCATTGACTCCTGGAGGTCATATGTGTACTCCTTATCTTACATTACCTCTTTAGCTCAGGTGTGGAAGAGAATAAACTAAATCATGGGTCAGTATGCTGGTCATTCCACCCCTGGAATTGAGATGAATGGCTCAATCATCTGTGATCCCGCCAGCAGCACTGATATATTGGCATCCTTTTTTGCTGATGTTAGCAGCATTGAGCGCTACCCGGTCGAGTTTAGATGTATCAAACTGAGGCTGGACTGGACAGGAGCCCTATAAATTTCTGTTCACTCCTGCCAAGACGCGTTCAGAGCCGTCTCATTTTGCCCCTATGTCTCCCAGTCTAGACATTATCCCATACAACTTTCTCATGCATCTTCATCCCCATACGGAATCACTCTTACTAGATATTTTTTCCCTAATGTTGGATCCAGGGATTCTATCCTACTGCATGGAAAATGGCATTAGTCCTACCATTTCTGAAACCAGACAGAGATGGTTTGTCTCCTTCCATTATAGGCTAATAGCCCTCACCAGCTGTCTTAGCAAGTTGTTGGAGAAAATGTTGAATTCTCGCTTGCAGTGGTTTCTGGAATACCATGGCCTCCTAATTCCATACGAGTGTGGCTTCCGTAAGAAGCAGAGTACAACAAATCTTCTTGTCCATATGGAGGGTACTCTCTGTGAGACCTTTGCTTGTGGATGCCATGCGATGGCTGTCTTCTTTGATATCGAGAAGGCCTATGACACCACATGGTGCCATGGAGTCCTCAGCCAGTTTTTTTTTTTATCTACTCACACTTTCTTGGGTTAGAGTTGGCAACACTTTTTCTCATCTCTATGTCCAGGAAGAGAGTGTTCCCCAGGACAGTATATTAAGGGTTACTTTATTTGCTATTGCAATAAATAGCGTGTATTTTCTCCCTGGCTGAAGGGGTGTCTGCAACCTTATTTGTAGATGACCTCACTCTTTATTGCTCTGCTTCATGCCTGGCATCCACAGCCCACCACCTCTAGTTGGTGGTTGATACCATCCACTGCCAGGCCCTTCATAAAGTGTTCCCCTTCTCCGCCTCAAAGATGAAAGCGATGCACTTTCACCGGAAGTGGGGCAGCAAGTTAATCCCCCATTGTTCCTGTAGAGTAACCCCTTGGAATTTGTGTCAGAGATCCGGTTCCTGGGGATGATCCTAGATCTAAAACTCACTTAGTGTCCCCATTTTCATGAGATGTGATGGAGTTGTCTCTGGAAGATGGACCTACTAAAGATGCTTCTTCCTCATCTCTCCGTATGCTGGATCTTATCCGCAGCCTGGCCCTCCATCTATCTAGTGGCGCATTCCGCTCTTCACCTATACTAAGGCTGTCATTTTCCTGCTCCATCACCACCATCTCCATGTCTGTCTATGGTATACTTTTTGTATTCAGCAGCTCCCTTGCTCAGAGGCCTACAAGAGTGTCTTTTCCCCAGGGTCTGTCGGCACCTATGACAGATCTCTATCCATACACAGGCCCTTGGGACTTTATATAGCTGAACACATTTCCTATTTAAGACCACACAACTCAGTTTTACCATTCTCATTCCCTTGTCAAATATTTGCATAACTTGTGACATGCAGAAGTCTCTGGTTGACCTGCGTGTGGCATGTGCTTTGTTCATTGAACACGCGGCATCTCACACTCGATAGTGTCATCTTTTCACAGGCGGGTCTAAAGCGGACGATGGTGTGGGGGCTGCAGTGTTCTCATCCGGGTCTATAGCCTCTGTGTCACTACCATGGGCAGCTTCCATTTTTACCGCTAAGCTTTATGCAGTTTTATTATCCTTACACCTTTTATCTACTTTGCTGTTTACTACCTCTACAGATTTTAGTGATTCGAGAAGCATATTATACACTCTTCACTCTTTAACTTCTGACCATTCCTTTGTCTCCAAAATATATTCTTGGTTGGTCAAGAACTCTTCCAGATACAAAGTAGAGTTTTGCTGGGTTCTTAGTCATGGAGTCCAGAGTAATGAGTGGGCTGATGACGCAGCTCAAATTGCAGCCACCCAGACATCTACTCATTGCAGTATATTTTATTGTGACTTCTATCCTCATATTAGGGACTACATTCAGTCACTCTGGCAGTCAGAATGGGATTGGCTGCATCGGTAGCAAATTGCATTCCATTAAGTCCTCGGTTTTACTGTGGGCTAGCTGTTATTAACATCGTGGGAGCTCTGAGGTGGTCCTTTGTCACCTGTGAATCGGCCACACACACCTCACACATGGGCATTTAATGAGTAGCGATAGGCCCCACATCGCCCCACATCGCCCCCCATGCCCCCTCCATTCTTTTCCCATATCAGTATGTCATCCTTTGGTCAACTGCCTGCCCTATGTCTGGAATGCTTCCCATCTATTTTATACATCCCATGTAATGATAGACTGTGCTTCCCCTTAGCTGAGGGCCCCTCTTTTAGCACTAATTCCCTCCACCAATTTTTAATACAATCTGTTTTTTTCTCTTTAATAGCTTGTAAAATTACCTTTTTAATTAACTATAAATGTAAATATTAGTAAACATATGCCATTTGTTTATTGCCCCTGTCACCCCTTTTTATTTTTTAATATTTTTATTGCTTTTATTTTAACCTTACCACTTTTTGTACTTTAGGGCATCATACCCTTTTATGTCCTGCCTCCATGATCTTTTTAGATTTTAGTGGTGTACACCTTGCTCCAAATAATAAATAAATAAACACCCACTACTCTTCCTGGCAGGAATACGTGTCTTCACTGAATGGGAAGACCCCCTCTAACAGAGGTGTGGCAGTGAGTCAAAGGATTCAGGGCAATTTCTTGCAGGCCTCCCTCCCATTCTCCAGGAAAATGAGACTGGAATCTCAGAACCATCAGGAGTATTGCGTTTGGCCTTTTTGGAGCACACTTCATGACATGATGGATCTGTGCCAATGTATACAGATGGCTCCAAGTCCCAGTAGGGGGTCAGTTTCCATGCTGTATCCCCTCTGTTTGAAGTGAGCAGGGCTCTACCAGGTGCTGCCTCTGTCTTCATGGCCGAGCTAGTTGCAATATGCTGCTCACTATGGGAGATAAGGCATTGTGCCTGGTTAGGAGACTGGATTTTGTGATCTATAGTAACTCACAAAGTATCTTGAGCGCTCTCAGAGCATTGGAATCTCCACACCTCTTGGTTCACAACAACCATGATGCCATGGTTGCCGCATGTCATGTGGATGTCAAGATTATCTTTTGCTGGGTTCCTAGACATGTGGGAATTGTGGGGAATAAGCACGCCAATGAGGGCACCAGAGTGTCTCTGAGGTCTAGGTGACCAGACAAGACCATTGGCTCTTCCTCATACCGACTACATGGCAGGAATCATGGTGGCCCTCTGGGCTGCTTTGAAAAGAAGATGGCTGAGGGGAACTTAAATTTGTGTACCATTGTATCACAACTGTTCCCATTAACCTACACCCCAATGCCATGGCAGCTTCAGGTAACTTTCTGCCGTCTTCAAATTGGGCACACTCGTGGGATGCGCTGCCATTTGGTAGAGCACTCACCTGGACGGGATGAGTGGGGTCACTACTGCTTATCCATTTTACTCAGGATAGGTTCATGTACATAGACTTGTGGACTATTTGACTTTGGGAGGAGGTGGGCCTCCCCCCCTGATGCCAAAATGTGCTTCCTTGTTTTTGTTTTTTTGTTTTTTTAAGAATTATAGAATAGCCTAGCACTATGCTAGAATTTTAATTATGGTGACTCGTGTCCCTGAAGTCAGTTGCCAGATGGGCAAACTTTAAAAAAAAAAATCATTGTTTCCAAAACTTGAAGAACTGAAATGAACCCAATTTATACACAATGAAGTTAAAGCTGCAGTTACAAATGGATGCAAACACTGTCTTGAGAAGTGCATTGAGTAAGGAGTAAACTGTTGAAAAATAATGGCTTCAAATTTGTGTTGTTGGTGTGTGTGATTGTATGCAGTACAGCATCCATTGTGTTGGTGCATCATTACATTGAGGACAGCTATCTGCAATGGCCACATCCCACCTCTTCTGGTAGCGCAGGAAGGCTGAGTGATGTCTACACTGCAGCTTGGGCAGGTGGACTCTGTCCTCACAAGGAAGGGACAATTTAAAAAGCTGGATGTCACAGGTCTGTGCATGCTGCAGGGTGTTCTGCGAGAGTAACTGGATAAATTATTATGATAAATCCACAAACTATTATCTCAACTTGTTCTGTTGATCTTCATCAACCATTTTTTTTTTCCAAGGCTTAAATTTTCAAAGGTGTGTTTAATCCTATAAGAAGAAATGGAATGTGATTCACTAGAGTAGAATGAAGATAGAGATGCATCTTTTCTATAGATGATCAAGTTAATGAAAGGCCAACATTTCTTTTAGCCTGTTTGGGAACCATTGTGAGTTTGCTAATGCAGTATTGTTTGACTGTTGAAGTAAAAAGGTATTTGACAAGAAGTTTGCTATGCTTCTCAGAAAGTAGTAGTTGTTGCAGTGCTCCCTTGAAACAGATGGTCTATGCTCCTCCTGACTTCTTGGGAGATTAAGGGAGAAAGCTTTGATCCTGCAGTTTGTGCTGCAGGCCCCTCCAATCTTACCACAATTAAGTGGAGCCACACTTTCTGTGAGACTATCCTGAGGAACCAGGTTAGAATGGAAGGTTGCTGTTGCTTATAGCCCCTCCTTCTTGCAATAGCGGTCCATGCAACAGCTCAGAAGTGGAAGGAGGGTAGAAAGTAGTTGCTTCTATATAGTGAAGATTCCTAAAAAAGAATTTGCCTTTTGTCCTTCTTGTTAGCAGGTAGTTACATTTTTAAGACTAGGATTGTGCTAGAATATTGTTTGCAATTAAAACTAATATATTGTGCTCTGTAAATAGTGATTTAATATTGAAAAGAATGTCTGTGAAATAGTCTAATTATTTTAGTCATGGTATGCAGTATGTCATCGAGTTGTGTATATTTCTTAGAAAATAAAACAGGTTAGTAGAACACTGCATGAAAATAAAAAGGATAATTGAAAAATAACTGAAAATTCTATTGATTATTTTGTGAAAATTTGGCAAATGAAATTTTAATAACCTTTGAATAGATTTTTTGTTGCAGAGATGCAGCAGTTAAATAATAATGAGCAATTTAGGTTAGCTATAATATATGCACACTAGTAAGCTGACAAGGAAGGAATCACTAGGGAAAATGAATAAACTGAAATTGATTTAGTGTCAAAATATTCTTCATTTGCAATGTTGGTATTTAGTGTGTGGGAAGAAGTAAAATGTTTACAGGGTTAACCCAGAAGTCTAGGACTATTCAATTAAAGACTACCCAACACAAATTAGGGATGAACTAGTTAAAATATCAGGGCTGTAGATCAAACAATGCTTTTTCTTATATTTTTTAAAGCCCATTAAACTAACTTCATCATTCTTGTCACATGTTTTTTTTATTGTGGATTATTCTAATGGTTTATGTGGCTATCAATTTTATATAATATTTTTTTCACTGTTTTACCTGCTTATTCTTTTCTATACTTATATATTCTTACTTCATTGGTAAGAAGTGCTTATTTGTTACAATTTACCCTACATTGGGTTCATTTTCTCCCAGCTTTCCTCTTTTTATATAACTATCACCACCAATGTTGTAGACTTATCAGTTCCAATCTACAGATCAAGCAAAACATAAGACAGCTTTGGTAAGGTAAACTGCAATGTATGCAGTGATGGTGTGCGACTAGCATAGCAATGAGTAGTCACCTTCACAATGCATCAGGCACACCTGGGGATACACTTCTTCCATACCAAGCAGGTGACTATCTAATATGACATGGATGAATAGTGTCTCACAGGTAGGCCTGATGCATTTTGAACATGGTTACTCATTGCTATACTAAATGCATATGACAGCTTTGTTTGTCATCACCTATGTCCATCAAATGGCCATTGATTGGCATGTGTCTGTATCCTTGTATTGAAAGTCAGGAAAAGAGACTTTCAGAACTTATTCTCAATGTTCAGGACTTTGTTAAAGGTTTCATTTTTCATATAAGCCAGGATAATGTTGAATGTCTTTGACAAAGAATCGATAGGGAAGGAGAGGATAAAAATCAAAGCTGGTTTGAGATTTTTTTTTTTAGGTTTTACTCATCCGAAGCTTTTTCAGAATGAGAATAGATGAGCAAAACTGCTTGGATGCGTGAAACATCAAATAAAGGACCTCATACCAGCTTAGGTTTTTATCTTATCCTCCCCTTTAAATAAACCAGGGTGTAAGGGTGTCATACCATAGGGTATACCCCATATGAAATAACTCTGCAGGCATGCTTACCACACTCAATTCTTCCCACATATTCAGCTGAAACCTTTCTTGAGTCCATTCTCTTTGAATCTTTATTATTTTAAAGATATGATTGATGATATCAGTGAAAAGGGAAGTAATGAAGATGAGGAAAAAGAAAATGAGGTGGTGAACATCAGGGTTGAACAGAAGGTTATCAGACCCATTTCTCCAATTGAATCTCTGCACAAGGATCTTTCATCTCCAAGTTTGGATCTGAAAACTCATGAAAAAAGAAAATTACCCCCTCGGAATAGAGGTTTAAAGTAAGTGACACAGATTTAGTGTTGACTCATCTATCACAATTGTAGTAACTTACTTTTTTCCCCTAAAAACATATACAGTACTCATCAAAAGTATGTGGTGCTTCCTCAAAGTGCCACATACTAATAAAAAGAAAAAAAGAATGATGGTCTTGTGGGTGAGATATTTAGAAGTAAGTGGTGGCTACATGTCACTGCATCCATTAGTTGTCATGAGCCATTTCAAGGCCAGGCATCAGTCAATACCGCTTGTCCCTTGTACTCAGTACTGGTTCATTCACACCGACTTACAGACTGTACGACTTTTTTGGAGGAAGCTGGCCCCCTCTATTTTATATGATTGTTTGTTGTCGGTCGCATTCTCCTGCACCCGAGGGAGGCGGGCCTACCCTCGACCTTTTTTTTTTAGCCTAGGATCTTTTTCTCCTTGCTATTTGCTTATTTGTATTTTAATATAGCTCAGTCGTAGGATGTAGTGAGTATGGCAATTTATGCCCAATAAGTAGTCGCGAAATGGGCTCCTTAAAAAAAAAAAAAAAAATTGCTTCCGCTCCCTCCTTGTACTCAAGACTGTTTCGTACACACAGACTTCTGAGTATATTACTTTTTGGAGGAGGCTGGCCTCCACTTATTTGACCCCGTAAGGGGCGCGGCGATTTGCCATCCTGGCCGCCGTGCTGACGGGATCCAGCGCTCCGTCCGGCCCCAGCTTAGCCTCTCTTCCTTCCTTCAGATAGCCCGATTTCTCCCCTACCTCGTCGCTTTTCATACAACCTCTCCCACAACTTTCTCTGGTCAGCCTCTAATTTCACAGGGTAGAATGCTGACCTTCTTCTCAAGCCAACCACCCCGGATCGGGGCTGAGGGGGGGAGGGGACATTGTTCCCTAACCCCTCAGCTCCGGTTCGGGATGGGGTTTTTTTAACAACCTGCTTCATCCCCACCCACATCTTCCTCACATCCCTTTTCCTCTCCTCTTCACAACCTATATTTTTTACGCCGTGTCCAAGGTGGAGCCGCCATGCCGAAGGACTGCCAGGCCACCAGGCGGGAGGGGTGGTCCCGAATGGCGGCGCCTGGCTCTGCCGGGCTTGTAAGCACCTCTCGCAGTGCGGGCAACTGCGAGAGGTGATGAGCTATTGCGTCCCGTAATCAAAAGAGGGTCACCATGCCCATGTATGAAAAAAAACAAAAACCCCAACCCCCAACTTCCCCAAAAACATCTACGGAGCCGCCCTCGGGCAGCTCCACCGAGAAAATGGAGGTCCCCCCCCTTGTGCTTGCGCAAGGGACCCTCCATAATTCTTTAACCGGAGAGGAGGCTTACTCCTCTCCTACGCCTACGGGTGTAGGGGACTCCCCCTCACCCCCTTCTCTGGAGGTGCTTTCGGGCACCTCCCTATCTCCAGCGGCAGTCCCTCCTTTGCTTTCTAAGGGGACTGCCAAGAAAGCCAGCAGGCAGCCCATTGCCGACCGCCCCTCGTGCAAGCGGCTCGGTAGGGCAAACCCCCTTAGGGGGGAGAGGGAAGCCAGGCCCCTTCGGTCGCTTCCCTCAAAAGACCTGCTGGCAAGAATTTTGAACCTTGCTGGGGTCAAGGCCTGTGCCTCCCCACACCACCTGACTAGTGACAATACTGCCAAGGGGACCTGCGATGTCCTGGGAGGGGATGGCCAACTGGAGGCCCCTCCTGTGATAGACATGGTCCTTGAGGAGACCCAGCCCCAGACGGTAGGGCCTTCCATGGGGGGGAATTCGGGCTCGGCGCCAAGCACCGAACCCGAATCCGCCCCTATGCAAGGTCCTCCTCAAATGGCTGAGGGCTCCGAGGCAGTAGAAGGAGGGGAGGGATCTCCTCTGACAGGTGCCCCTACGACAACCAGGACCTTCTCCATTTCGGAGAGGGACCTGGCTGAGGCTGGTCCATCTGGCCTGGGGACTTCTGCCGGCGGAGGTGAAAAGCGGGTTCATTCCCCGCCCTCCTCTCCTAAAAAGAAAAAGACTAAAAAGACTCAAAAGACGAAGAAGACTCGGGGCTCCTCTCCATCCGCGGGGGCTGCGGGGACGGATGGGTCTGCTGCCACTTTGGTAGGCGACCAAGCCAAGATCGGCACATCCGGCCCCTCTACCCCCTCGTGTGCGGAGCCCATGACTACGACTAAGACCAAGAATGCACAGGGCGGAGCCTCGATGACATCGGGGCCCCTGATTCAGAGGTTACCTGGCGTTTTCGAGCCCGCTGGCTTCAAACGCTTCCTCGTTATTCGCTCCACTGATGGCACCATGTTGTCCAAGGGCAACATGATCCATCAGAGGAGAGGATTAGCTAGTGCAATTGGTAGAGAGCCGAAGGTAACCCGTTTCTCGGACGGGAGCCTTCTGGCGAATGCGGCGAATCCCGCCGAGGCGGCCAAGATAAGTGCTCTTCGGACACTTCATGGCACCCCGGTGAGTGTGACGCCGCACTCTACCATGAACTTTGTGAAAGGAGTAGTTTATGCGAGGGAACTCGTTGACTACTCCATTGAGGACATCACCCTAGAGCTGGCCGACCATGGGGCGGTCAAGGTCGAACGTGTGATGAGAAAACAGGGAGGGGCCTCGAGACCCACCCCTACACTCTTCGTCACGTTCGACTGTGACAAGCTCCCTGAGTCGGTGCGTGCCGGTTGGTACCGCTACCGCGTGAAGGCATTCGTGCCACTGCCGCGGCGGTGCTATTACTGCCACCGCTTCGGCCATACGAATCGATCATGTAGACGTGCAAAATCGGGGTCACCCGAAGTCTGTGTAAATTGCTCCAAGGTCGCACACGATAAGTCCAAATCGTGTGTGGCCAAGTGTGTCAATTGCGGAGAGCCGCACCCTGCTTCTTCGAAGCAATGTGGTGCATATCTCCTTGAGAAAGAAATCCTGGCCGTTCAGGCCCAGGATCGACTCTCATTCCGCGAGGCAAAGGACTTGGTCCTGGCGCGCCCGGCTCTGCCTGGGACGTCATATGCCTCAATAGTTAGAAAGGCACCCTCTGCTCCTGGCCCATCCAGGCCAACGAGCACGGTTGTTTCCGCGCCCATTCGGAGCCCTTCTGTGGGCTCTACCCAACCTGGGCGCTCCCCTGGTAAAGCTGGCGGCAAAAAGGGTTCATACCCTGCCCCGGCTAAAACCAGGGCTCCCCCCTCTTCCCCCAGCGTGACCGTTTCGCGTAAAGCGAAACGGCCACGCGCCTCCACCGAGTCGTTAGACTCACAGGAGGCAACACCCCTGAAGATGGTCGCTAGGCCATCTTCCGTGGTTCCTAAAGCTGTTCCCCGAAAGGAGGACAGCAACAAAGGAGCTTCGGCCCCTTTGCCCACGCCCCGAGGTGGAGCGAGTGGCTCGGAGACGGTGGTTCCTCGAAAAGAGGGCCCCCCGCCTCCGAAGCCGCAACGCCCGCCTAAAGTTTCGAGGCGGAGGGAGGAAAAGACTCGCATGGCGAGCCCAACCTCCCCCAATAAGTCCTCGAAGGCGACAGCGCTTTCAGCGCTTTGTCCGGCCAACAGCGCCCGGGGTTCTGCCCCCGGGAAGCGTACGGCCATTCCCGTGAGGGTCTTCAATTCGAGGAGGGCCCCCGCGTCT
Organism: Ceratothoa steindachneri; assembly: GCA_963969495.1. Taxonomy (NCBI): domain Eukaryota; kingdom Metazoa; phylum Arthropoda; class Malacostraca; order Isopoda; family Cymothoidae; genus Ceratothoa; species Ceratothoa steindachneri. Next base: position 55,920,036 of record OZ018325.1, on the reverse strand, counting down.
CCTCCGAGCTAGGCCTGGAGGGCATATTCCTTCAATGGAATTGCCGTGGACTCCGGGCCAACTGGGAGGAGCTGCGGAGGCTCGCCTCATCCCGTTCCCCGTTAGCTATTTTTTTGCAGGAGACCATGCTAGGCGCGTGCCCCCTGCCTGCCCTCCCGGGGTATAAGGGTCTTGCGACCCAACCACCGCGGGACGGCCGGGCTGGGGGATGCGCGGTTTACACCCGGCATGATGTCTCCGTTCTTCCTTTCTCTTTAGATACCTCCTTTCAGGCAGTGGCTGTGCAGCTGCACCTGGATAGGAGGTATACTATCATTTCTGCGTACATTCCACCGTCAGCTGACTTCGACGCGGGGGACTTTCGCCGCGTCGTGGCACGGTTGCCGAGGCCCTATCTCTTGCTTGGAGATCTGAACGGCAGGCATCCTCTCTGGGGAGATTACACCATAAATCCCAGGGGACAAGTCCTTGCCGATCTGATCGAAGAGCTTGAGATGGGTGTCCTAAACGTGGATGAGTTTACGCATCACTGTCCGAGAACCGCTTCATTTTCTTGCCTTGACCTATCTTTGTGCTCTTCGGATGCACAGCCTGATTTTGATTGGGGGGTGGTCGATGACCTCCATGGTAGTGATCACTTTCCCATTCAAATATCATTTTCAGGGCAACTGCCGCCTGAGAGACCACCTCGGTGGTGCTTGGCGCGGGCGCGGTGGCCTGCATTTCAGGAAATGACTGAATTCTCTATCTCAGTCAAGGAGTTTAGGTCGGTAGATGAGGCCGTCGAGTTCTTCTCCGGCAACCTCATCGCCGTGGGCCTGACTACTATTCCTAGGACGTCTGGCCGTTTTGCACGCCGACCACTCCCATGGTGGTCGGCCGAGTGTGAGACGGCCCTCAAACAGAAGCGTTATGCCTACATGCGCTATAAGCGCCGCCCGAACGATTTCACCGTCGCTGAATTTCGTCGGGCTAGGGCTAGGTTCCGGTATATTTCGAAGCACGCCCGCCGCTCTTCTTGGCGGGCATACGTGTCTTCACTTAACGGGAAGACCCCTTTAGCTGAGGTGTGGAAGCGAGTCAAAAGGATTCGGGGCAAGTTCTCGCAGGACCCCCCTCCAGTTCTCCAGGAGAATGGGACCGCAATCTCGGACCCCGCGTCCGTGGCGGAATCCTTAGCGACCGCTTTTTCCGCATTCTCTAGCCGTGATGCTGCTCCGCCAGCATTCAATGCACGTCGTGATGTCGCGGAAGGCCGCCGGCTGGACTTTACATCCAGAGGCGGAGAACCCTTCAACGACAAGTTTACTGTGAGTGAGTTGCGTTCCGCTCTCGCTTCGTGCGCGGACACCGCCCATGGTCCGGACGATGTCCCGTACGCCATGCTTCGACACCTGGGTGAGCGAGGCATGGCCTTTCTATTAGATTTGTTCAACAGGATCTGGGTGGAAGGTCTCCTCCCAGACTCCTGGCGAATCGCTACTGTGCTCGCCTTTCGCAAGCCGGGGAGAGATCACTCTACTCCGACCGGTTTCCGCCCAATCTCTCTAACCTCTTGCGTGTGCAAGTTGATGGAGAAATTGGTAAATGTTAGATTAGCCTATTTCCTGGACAGCGGAGGCCATCTGTCTTCTGCACAGTGCGGCTTCCGTAAGTTCCACTCCACGTCGGATGCTCTGCTCCGACTGGAAAATGCCGTCTGCGAGGCTTTCCTTCGTAGACAGCACTACGCCACGGTGTTTTTTGATCTGGAGAAAGCCTATGATACCGCATGGCGATACGGTATCATGGAGACTCTCCACACGATGGGGGCGAGGGGACGCCTCCCAATGTTTATATCTGAATTTTTGCGAGATCGTCGATTCCGCGTACGGGTGGGGGGAGCCCTCTCCGGCCCAAAGGAGCAGGAAGAGGGTGTCCCGCAGGGAAGTGTCCTCAGTGTCACACTCTTTGCCCTGAGCATCAACGGCATCACCTCGGTGCTGCCGGAAGATGTTCTCGCTACGCTCTACGTGGACGACCTTTCGATCTCTTTTGGCGCGGCCCAGATGCCAACTCTGGAGCGCCGACTCCAACAGGCATTGAACCGCGTCTCTCGCTATGCCGAAGCGCACAGGTTTCGGTTTTCTTTGGCCAAGACTAAGGTGGTGCACTTCTGCCGCCATCCACGGCTTCACCCCGACCCAGATTTGTTTCTTAATGGGGTGCGCCTGGATGTGGTTGAGTCGCACCGTTTCCTTGGTCTTGTATTCGACCGACGCCTCACCTGGGAGGCTCACATTCGCAGCCTTAGGGTCTCTTGTACCCGCGCCATGGACATTCTCCGTTCCGTGACGTTCAGCGCTTGGGGCGCTGATAGGGCTACCGCCTTACTTTTTTATCGATCCTTTGTTCGCTCGAAGCTCGACTACGGATGCGAGTTTTATGCATCCGCAGCCGAGCGTTTATTGCGGAAGGTGGATTCGATCCACCACACCGGCCTTCGCCTTGCGACCGGTGCCTTCCGCACTTCCCCCATTGAGAGCCTGTTGGTCGATGCTGGGGAGATGCCACTCGCTCTGCGCCGCGTGCAGTGCATCACTCGCCTGTACGCGCGAGCCCGGCGCCTCCCCCAGTCGCCAACAGCTCTCACTGCATCCGCAGCTGATCTCGATGGTGCCTATGCCGCCGAGAGACGCCAGTCATACCCTAAGCCCTTTGGGTTTAGGGCCAGGAAACTCCTTCGAGAGGTAGATATAGCTCTCGGGCCGGTGGCGCCCCTGGTTCTGCCCAGGACGCCACCCTGGAGGGTACCACATTTGGCTATTTGTCGCCACGCCTCTGCTCCCAAAGCTTGTACTGCGCCGGGAGTATTGCGTTCGATCTTTTTGGAGCACACATCGTGTCACGCTGGTACCGTGCCAGTGTATACGGATGGCTCCAAGTCCCAAGAGGGGGTCGGCTTCCACGCCGTATCCCCTCTGTTTGAAGTCAGCGGGGCTCTACCAGGCGCTGCATCTGTCTTCACGGCCGAGCTGGTGGCAATACACCACTCGGTACGGGAGATTACGCGACGTGCCCGGTTCGGAGACCGGATTGTGATTTATAGCGACTCACAAAGCGCCCTGAGTGCTCTCGGGGCATTGGAATCTCCGCATCCCCTGGTTCGCGAAATCCGTGACGCCACGGTTTTGGCGAGCCGGGCAGATGTCGAGATTATCTTCTGCTGGGTTCCTGGACATGTAGGAATTGCGGGGAATGAGCGCGCCGATGAGGGCGCCAAAGAGTCCGCGAGGACTCTGCGACCGGACCAGCGTTTCGCTCTTCCTCACACCGACTACATGGCAGGAATACGGGCAGCTCTTCGGACTGCTTGGCAAAGAAGATGGGAGACGGTCGAGGGGAACTTAAAGTTGCGTGCCATTGCGCCGCGACTGTTCCCATGGACCTATCCCCTAATGCCGCGGCGGCTTCAGGTTGCTTTCTGTCGTCTTCGAATCGGACACACTCGTGTGACGCATCGTTACTTGGTGGAGCGCTCGCATGTGCCCTATTGCAACGACTGCGTCGTCCCCCAGACTGTTCGGCATATTCTTGTCGAATGTCCCAGTCTGGGTGATCTTCGCGCACGATACCTGTCTCGGTACCGGGATGGGCGGGGTCGCTACCGCCTGTCCCTTGTACTCGGGACGAGTGCGTGCACCATGACTGGTGGACTTATTGACTTTTTGGGGGAGGCCGGCCTTCTCCCCTTTATTTAAGGTTCCTTTTTTTGTTATTGTTTTGTTTTAGATTGCACTCTCCTGCACCGGGGTGAGGGGGACCTCCCCCCGCTGCCGGAGATTGCTTCGATTGTTAAGTTTTTCAAATTTATATTGATTGTTAAGTTTTCATATTTTAACTTTAAAGTAGCCTAATTCTAGGCTGTCGTGTTTTTCGGCGACTTATGCCCAAGTGGGTAGTTGCCAGATGGGCTCTATAAAAAAAAAAAAAAAAAAATCCACTTATTTGACTTTGTTGTAGGTTGCTTGTTCTTGCGCCAAGGGGAGGCAGGCCTACGACTCACGCTGGAGCATGCTTCCTTCTTGTTTTCTTTTCTTTCTTTTCATTTGTTGCTGCTATTATTGTTGTTTTGTCTTTTTAGCTTGTATCTTGCCTTTGTTTTATTTTTTTCTTGTTATTTACTTGTTTTTTAATCTATCCTAGTATTAGGCTTTGTGGAAATTATGGTGACTTTTGAAGCCCTAGTAGGCAGTTGCCAGATGGGCTCTTAAAAAAAAGAAAGCTCTTTCACAGCCCCCCCCCCTCCCTCCCTCATGTCTTTTACCGGAGAGGGAGTGCGGGTTTCCCCCCTTAGACTCTTCTACAACATTTTCTGGATGACTGTACAAGCACCAGACCCCTTTTCTTTTTCAACAGCTATCCAGAATATTGTGTAGCAAAAACAGCACTGACTGGGGTCCCACCCTGTCTTGATCTTTCCCAGTGTTCTCCAGATGCACAGCCTAATTTTAGGTCGGAGGTGGTCAATGACTTGTATGGTAGGGAGCACTTTCCTATCCAAATATCATTTTCTACGCAGCTGCTACCAGAGAAACTGCCTCGGTGGTCCCTAGAACAAGCACAGTGGCCTGCATTTCAGGAAAAATTTGATTCCTCTATTCCAGTCAAGGAGTTTAGGTCAAATGAAGCCATTGAGTTGTTTGGCAACCTCATCGCTTTGTGCCTGATGACCATTCTAGAATGTCTGGCTACTTTGCATGCTGTTCCACTTCTTTGGTGTGTGGCCAAGTATAAGATGCCCCCTCCCCCCTGAAAGTATGAGATATGATTATATGTGCTGCCTGAAGATTTCACCCTAGCTGAATTTCATCAAATAGTGCTAGGTTCTGGTATATTCAGCATGCCGTTCAGTGCATGCTTTGAAACATATCTTCACCTAGAACAGCTGTATTTTTTGATTATGAGCCATGGATTCTTGATTGGATTCCTACTGGAGCCATTACAAAATATAAAATTTATTGTCAGTAAGCGATGTTTTTTACAATTTTTGCCTTGTGACATGCTCCACTATCATGTATGAATGTTGTCCGGTGGATTGTCATTTCAAGTGAAAGTTTATCCTGTAGCATAGCTAAATACCATGCACCACTCGTGTGTCTGTAGGAAGAAATTGAAACTAATAATTGAAACTAACCCCAAACCATCGCATTTGGTGGGGGTTTCATTGACTTAGGAGATATCTTGGGTCCATTCTATCTGACAATGGGTCAGCAAAATTTTGTGGGCAACTGTAGAAAAAATATACAAGTATACGTGAAAGATTGGAGCACTGTGGCTTGATTATATGAATGAGTGTTTGAATGAATGGGGATAGGTGTGCATGGAGTGAGTTCATGAGGGGGTGTACTATGGCCTTTTACCCAGGAATGCTACAGGTTCTAGCACTGCTATGAAGAGCAAATTGATTCTGGAAAAGGTGATGGGTGGCTTTGTCTTTGATAAGTCATAAAGGTTGGGAGGTGTTAATGCATTCTGACCTTACTTTGTCTGAATATGATTGATGATAATCCTATCACCAGGAATTTCCACAATATATAGTTTTTATTTCACAGCTGCCTGTGGGTAGTCAAATGAAGTGTCTTCGGAGGAAACTTAAAACGTGCAACTGAAGTCGCAAGTACCTTTGGAATACCGGATGAGAATGCACAATTGTCTAAAGACAAATGATTTGTATGTCTCTGTTTAAATCAGATGTTAATTTTCATTTGTATCCAGTGGTAACCTTTTAGAGCCCTGTTGCTTATCCCCAATGCTTGACAAAGCATTGATAACCCTCCTCAATTCTTCAGTTCCTTTATTTTGTCCCCAGGTATAAAAAACTCATCCAAGCTTTGAAGAAGCAGGAATATGAAGATGATGATTTTGATTCCATTGATGAAGACAACCATGAAGATGCATCCTCCAGGGTTTATTTAGGGCAAGATTCACTCGATGCAGCACCTCCCAAAGCAAAAGGAACGTCTGGGCCTGGAAAAAGAGGTGGGTTCAATGTTCCTTTGTGCCCATCTTCTCATCTGTCCTTTTGTTCCTAGTATTTAGGATTCCCACATTTGCTATATATCTCTAGAATTTTATTAAATTTTACGCTTTAGGTCATTTCAATTCAACAGTTTAGCTTTATTCTGTTCTATCCCACCTTCCCCAGTTGAGGAATATGTCCTTACCTAGGTTGAACCTGATATAGTATCCTACCTGTGTCCTCAACTGAATGGACAAGGTAAGTTCTCCCAAAGATCCACACTTTGTGTACAACACATTTTAGGTAAAAATAGAGACAAAGTGTGCCCAAGGGCTAATAACCAACAATTTAGGTTACTTAACTTTGGACATTCTCAGTAAGAGATAACTTTCATGCAGGTAGCAGCATATCCAGTTTCTTCTGAGAATGCCAGCTGAAATCGAAAAACGGCACGGCATACTTATTCCCTCCATGCCGGGAGAAGCGTGAAGGAGATTGTGACTTTTTCTCTAACTACCCAAGGAATCTTGTTTATAAAATGAAACGCAAGTATGATGAGGCTGATACCACAAGGAATAAGAAATTCGTCGCCAGTGCTAGGCAAAAGATCGAGGACCCTGATCAGTCCATGGGCAAACTCGCTGTGAAGATCGGTTTGAGCAAGGTATTCATCCACTGAGCAGTGTACCAGGACCCTGACTACCACATGTACGTGATGAAGAGGCGCCAGCTTCTCATACAGGCTACCAAGGCGTAAAGCCGTAAAGTGAAGGCACAAGCACGATGGCTCCCATCTTCGTTTCTCCTCTGACAAGAAATCTTTGTGCAGGACAGTAAGGTGAACCGGCAGAATAATCGCTGACTGTGCAAAGACCCATTGGAAGCGCTAATTGTCATGCACAACAAATTTCCTACTTTAATCCTTCTAGGCATGGTCCACACATCTTCCCCCAGGGCCTCAAGGTCAATGCAAATATATACTTTGAGGTGCTGGAGACTGTAGTCAAACCTAGGATGGACCAAGAAGCTGCAGGGCCTTACTACATTTTCTATCAGGACTGTCTGCTCCCACATACAAGGCAAGGAAGGCAGATGTGATTGTTCAACAATGTCCCGCACCACTGGTCCCTAAACTTGTAACCACCCAGCTCTCTCAACTGCAATCCTCTAGATTATTTTGTGTGGGAGAATGTTGAAAAAGATTTCAACAAAGCTGCTTACAACACTATAAGATCTGAGGTCTGCCATTGTGGAGGTAATGTCATCTATTGACAAGTACTTGAGATTATCTTCTGCTGGGTTCCTAGATATGTGGGAATTGCAAGGGATGAGGGCGCCAGAGAGTCCGCGAGGAGTGGGCGACCATACCAACGTTTCCCTCTTATTCGTACCGACTACATAGCAGGAATCAGAGCATCCCTCCGGGCTCCTTAGGAAAGATGGGAGACTGCCGAGGGGAACTTCTTGAAGTTGCTTGTCATTGCGCCGCGACTGTTCCCATGAACCTACCCACCAATGCCGCGATGGCCTCAGCGTTGCTTTATGTGGTCTTCGAATCGGAGGGACACCGCCATTTGATGGAGCACACACCCGCACTTTATTACGAAGACTGCCTTGTCTCCCAGACTGTTTGGCACATTCTTGCTGAATGTCCCCCTTTGAGTGATCTTTGATCACGTTTCCTGTGGGGTTGCTTCCCTTTTTCCCTCCTGCTTCGGACGAGTTTGTGGACTATGACTTTTTGGAGGAGGCTGCATTTTATTTGACGATCTTTACTGATGGTCGCATGATCCTGCGGTTGGGAGAGGTGGGTGTGATCCTCCCTCCTACGCTGGAGCGTGCTTCTTTCTTTCGTCTTTTTTTTGTGTTTTGGTGTCGTTTGCATGCATGTTTTTTTAATCTAGCCTAACATTAGGCTGTGGGATGATTACAGTGACTTATGAACGTGTAGGTAGCCGCCAGATTTTCGCTGAAAAAAGAGGGGGGGGGGGTAAGTTTGCTATTTATTTTTGGTCATTGGTTGGTAGTTCGAGCAGCCTGAAGATAGGCTAGTATTTGATTTCAGTGCCTGTAACCCTTGCCAGCGGTCACCAGTGGACCTTAAAAAAAAAGGTCTTTGTTTGCTTTATTGGTTATTTGATTGATGAGGGGGTAATTTTTATTTTATAGAGTAAGAATAGATAGACTAGTTGTTTTTTTTGCATCCATGCCCTTGATTGCAGTTGCCAGTTACCCATTGAAACAAAAAATAAACCTATAGATCCTCTTTCCTATTTAATTCGTTTTGTGCAGGTCGGCCCAGAAAGCATCCCCTACCCGCCCCTCCCCCGCCAGAAATGGGCGGGACGAAGATCATTCAGCTGAGCGAAACGCTCAAGCAGATTCACTCATCAAGTTCGGCCGCCATTCTCATCAAAGACGAGGCCGGTGCAGGCGACTCGGTCGAGGCCGATCCGACGCACCTCCAGCACAAGCTAGTCATCACCTTCGAGCAGCCCCAGACTGGCGAGATGGTCATTCAACACATCGCGATCCAGCCGCCGCCACCCCCTCCTCCAGCTCCGCCCCCGTCTTGGCTGTCGACTGAGGGCGGGACACACCAAGACAGCCTTGATTGTAGAGGCGCTGCTGCACCCGCCGACATCGTGGTTGTCCCTTCTCGAGACGGTGAGCAGCTACCTTTTCATTTATTGAGGCAAGTAGGGTACACAGGCGAAGCGGTGGTGGCAATGAGTAAATGAGATTAAATTAAACCATGAGATTTTATGATAACCCATCCTGTTTAACCCGTGAAAATAGTTTGTGCTGGAGTTCCTATGTATCGGGAAGGGTTGAAACTAGGATAAGACCTCTGCTATGGTTACCCTGTTCAATTGGACCATGGCAAAATGCTATGACTGAGTCGGGGCCTGTAGTAGGTGTATAGACAGGTTTCCCCTTTCTGTCTATATTTTCTTTTTATATTAGACTTTTGTTACCCTAATATTCTTTCCATTCGAACCCACCAGCATTTTCCGACCTTTAAGAATGTTATATTAAAAGAGGTTCTGTGTGGGGTTGACAGCCGAGTTATATATCTGCTGGTGTGTGTTTTGGTGTTGATGGATCCACAGTATGGGGTGATGGCTGATTTTAGTTTGTTTGGTGTTCTTGGTGTTGATTTGGTGATTAGGTAAGGTTTTAAATTGGTGTGTCTGGTAGGGTGTTTTGGAGTCGGAAAGTGGGTCAAGTGGGTTTATATGTATTACGTCGTGATTTTATTTGGAAGAGTTCGGGGCAAGTTGGCAAGCTGATGCATATAGTATTTTGTGGTGCATTTGTTTTGACTTCGAGTGGGACTGGCTATAGAGAAGGGGTGTGAAGTTTGCAGAAGAATCTAATATGCAGGTGCTGTCTCGAGGGTAGATTTGGTGACCTTTTATTTTTGGTTAGGAACTATTTTGGAATTTGTTCTTGGATATTGTTGTTATATATAGTTGACTTCCAGGTGGGGAGGCATATGTTAAGGAGGTGGGCATGAATTTTCTATAGTATTTACTTAGGTTGGGGGGGGGGGCTGTACTCTGAATTTAGTATTTCTGATTTAGTATTTAGTTGTATTGTTTATATCAGGTGTGAAGGTCATGTCTGTTTCTATGGTGGTGCCGAATAAATGAGAGGGTTTGGAAATGTCTAATCAGTGCTGAATAGAGTCACTAAGATTCTTTGTTGGGAGGTGAACATTCTATTTGTATAAACCAGTTTTACTTGATAGAGGTATTGATTTAAGTTTTTTTACTCTGATCACTTGGTTTATGATTAGGATTTAGGAAGGTGTAGTATGGCACATTGTAGGACTCCACTGAAGAAGCGACACTAAGATTCATTACTTTGTTAGATGACTTACATGGCTTTATTCAATAGGAAGTTAGCGAACCATTATTTGTCATCTTTCCAGTAGGTGGTGTCTATGATATTTGTATAAGGATCCAGCCAAGAATAGTGTTGAAAGCTTAAGTGATGTCGAGTACAGGAATGATTACTTTAGGAGGAGAGTTTTAATTGAATCTATTTAATATTAATATTTTGGGGAGTGGGATACTGGTGTTTGAGTGTATTTGTATAAAGTGCTCTTTGTGAAAGAGTGGAGTGATGGGCATAAGCTTCTTTAGGGTTAGTTTTTCCAATGTTTTGAGACACTATAGAAGTGAGATTGGTCTATAAGAGGATTGGTGGTAAATTTTATATATGGTTGTGGGACCCAGATCCTTCAGGTGACGGTTTGAGAGTTGCAGTAAGATTTGATGATGAATGTGGTTTCTTGAGAGATAAACATGGTTGTGTGGGGTATCTGCTGGGTTTAGGTAGTTTTTATCACAGTTTGACTGAGAATTCTTTCTGGTGAAAGGAGATTCATATTTGGGTGGTGGTTGTGTGCACTTGAGTTAGGAGTTGTGATTATTTTCTGTTATTCTTTTTTTTTTTTTGCTATAAGATTGTATCCAACATTAACAAGTGCTTAGACATTATTGTATACCCAAAGCATGGTGGTAAACTTAACCAACAAAATATGTCACATTTTTTTGTTCTTAGCCCACTTTTTGTTCTGGACAAACCCTCTAGGGGGCAGAACTCAATTGTTCCTCTCTCCACCTTATAAATAAATGTAAAATAAACTTTTCCTTATATTTGTTCAGATTCATTTGAAGAGGACAATGCAACCATTTTTGTGGAAGGTATGTAATGGGTTCTTTTATTTCTTTTACTTCCAGTAAATTTAATCATTTTGGGTAGATAGGTTGTCTAGTAAGGTGGACAGGGATGCATTTGTTAGAAGTAATTAGTGAGCAGACCCCGAAGAAGAAAGGACGTGGTTGGGGAGTGATTGTGCAATAATCCCAAACCACCCATGCAAGGCCCAGACCCTCCTCCAAAACTCCAATGAGATACTACACTGAAACACTCCAAGAAATCCATCATCCCCCAAATCAGGTCTCCATCACCTACAAATTTATCCGCACACACATAACCCAGCAAAGCATACAATCTTTGAGTCCAAACCACCACCTTGATGCCATTCCACCATCATCTCCTAAAGGAAAGATCCCTCCCACACCAGAAATGGGTCACTTTGGTAAGGCTCCGGTGCACCCAGGAACGATACATAGTTCACTTATTCACAACATGCTCAACACAAGCACAGCTGAGACGAAACTACCAGATACACTGGGTGTGGGTTCTCAGGGACAACCCTGTTCAGTGTGTTACAAGGCATTCAAGAGTGGAAGAATGATGTCAACTGCATTTGAGTAAGTCTGTTTAGTGTTGTAACTAAATTGTCTATAAGAAAGATAATGGGGGGAGTAATTGGTTGGGGGTTTACCACCGATCTGCACTTTCTTAAGATAGATTTATCTCTCAGTGGGGACCTATTGATTAACTTGGGATCTGAACCCACAGTATCTACAGGGTATGGCAGGGGTCCTGAAGGTGACATGAATCTGGCCTCCATACTGTGACTAACCCTTCCTGATGTGGTAACTTTGCTAACATCGAAAGGATGTTACCATTCGGTTACGTCGTAGCCTAAGATAACTGTGAGATTGATGGACGATGAACAAGGCAGTTTAAACTGGGTAGGGAGTAGTGGATCGAGTATTTGGACTGAGGCAGCTGAGAAAACATGGAATAAGAGAATGTAACATGCATGCTAGGTTCATGAATCTGTAGATAGGGAAGCATTATGGCAGGATCTGAGAATGTATGGAGTGTTTAGTAAATTTTGGATGACATGGAAAGAATTTATAGGTGTGCATTCATGTAAAAGATGGCGAAATGAGGGGTTTGACCTAGAAAAAAGTGGGAGGTGTAAGGCAAGGGTTTGTGATATTGCCATGACTGTTTATTATCTTTATGGATTGAGTATTGAGAAGAAAATGAATAGGTTTGAGAGAGTGGTTCTCTCTTTGTTGGTATATGTTGATAGCATGGTTTTAGTGCTGATAGTAAGAGGGATTTGGAAATATGTCCCTTGTACTCAGGACAGATTCGTGCACACAGACTTGTTTTTTTTGTTTGGTTATTTTTTGGTAGGTTGCCTGGACGAGGCTAGCCTCCCCCCAATGCCAGAGTGTGCTTGTTGCCCTTTTGCTCTTTTATTGTTATTGTTTTTTAGCATATTTTTATTTTAATGTAGCCTAGTACTAGCTAGTACTAGGCTGTCGTGAGTACGGTAATTTATGCCCAAGTAGGCAGTTGCCAGATGGGCTACTAAATTTTTTTTAAAAATCCACACGTGTGATGTCTTTAGAATCTTTGAGTCCTTCATAAAAGTAATGTTAAAAAATTTTGAAAAATTATTTCTTGGGGGTCAAAACTAAACAAATTTTTCCTTAAAATTAAAGTAATAAAATCCACCTCTCAAAGCAGAACAAATTAATATATTAAATATAAATTATATAAATTAAACACAAGTGAAATTTTATTTAAAAGAAAAAGAAATCAATTCAAATCAACTTTCAATTGCTAAAAGTGAATAGTGAAATGAAAGACACTTTTTTTATATATCAACTTTAAATATAAAAGTTAAAATTTTAATTCAATAATTTTTTTTTTAAGCAAAACTTTAATATTTTGTGTTTTATATTTTATTCTACTATTAAATTAATATTTAGTTAGGAAGTGATCCTCCCAGTTTGGTTAATTATCACCCTATGAGTGAATTTAATGATTTCTTATGTTTTCAAGTATCTCCCAATCCACCTTGACCTTCAATCCCTGTCATCACAAATACTGAGACCACAACAACAACTCAAGTTCCCACTGTTGCTACTACTATTCCCACTCCTAATGTTTTCCAAGCATTTGGTGCAACCACTACCACAAACCAAGCTCAAACACCAACATAAATAAACCTCAGCCGTTTTTTGGCCCATCCAAATAGTGTACTTTTGTTTAAAGGTACTATCAATAGTAAATTTACATAACCATGGGTGGGTGCAACCATGGTTAAATTCATTAGAACAACACTTTCTTAGAAAAAACATTGTACATGATGACAAAGATAAATGAAGCACGTAGATTTATTGATCCAAAGGAAGGGAATGCAATAACTTACTCCCCAGAACTAGCCCAAACTAGTACCTGGCTAGATTTTAAGACACAGTTGATAACACGACACAAGGACACAGCACAAGACCAACCACTAACTATGATAATTGCTCTTTTCCAAGCTAGATGGAAAAAAGAAGAAAATGAGCGATCATCCTGAAAAAAATGATTGATGTATAAGGTTGTAGACCACCCTTCTGCACCCACATCATATGAAAGTTATGTATCTCCACAAGAGGAATACATAGAATATAACACTCACATGGCCTCTCCCTCAGAGTATGACCCCACACCTAATGAACCCCAAGTCAACCATGAACACCAGACCCAGTCTTCCAATCCTTTTTTAGCGTAATGTTTCCAACCATCGAACCACAATCCATATTCTCCCACAGTCATGTAGGTCATAATGAAAAAACAACATCTCCCAATTAGAGTAATAAAAGAGAGGAACTTAGATCTAGACTTAATTGTTCAAGTTCATATGGATAATTTTGATTTTGAAGCCATTTTAGACACGGGTTCATATTGCACTTTAATTAAACAACAACGAACAATAAAGCGCTTACAGGATCATACAAGTCATAAATATACTATAACCTAGCCTACTGTGCAACTGAGTGGCGTTACATGCAACCATATTCCTACTTAAGGAAAGATTGATTTATTTTTGAATTCCAATGACTCAATTTACCCAGTTGTTGTTGTATCATTGATGATAATGGAGCAGATTTTGATGCCGATATTCTTTTAGGCAATGATATCTTCATTCAAAATGAATGGGAAATATTCCATGCCAGACATCTAGTTAGATTTCGTTCTAATTTGCATTCCTTAAAAGGGTCCAAGTGAGACATGTTTGTGGTCTGCCTTCTCATAATGCTTTTCAAGGAAGCTTGCTTAATTTTAACTCCAGTCACAGTACTGTGATGCCTAATAATTCTGAATAAGACAGAATGATGTAAGGCAGTTCATTTTATTATTTTTTAAAAATTTAGCAGCCCATCTGGCGACTGCCTACTTGGCGGCAGTTCAAAAGGGTGGACTGCTTAGCTTATAGGTCAAGAGTCTACCCGCACTGCCTTAACCAATGTAGTTTTAGCTGAATCACAGGCATCTTGTATGTATATGTATCCTAAAGAAAATGTAGACTTAGGTTCCATGGGAAAAGTTTGTTTGCCCATTAAAATTGCTAATTCCAATAACCAACCTTTGGTAAACTTTCATACTGTCATCACTAATAAAGCTAACATAACTAGTAATGTTCTTTTAGCCTAATCTAGTGCTAAATCTAATGAATCTATGATTCCTATAGTTTGTATAAATAAAGGCTATAAGCCTGTTGCCCTTACCAAAATCTAAGTAATTGGCCATGCCTTTGCTATTGATTTAGATGGCAACCATAGCCGTAAGATTAATCGTATTACCGATTCTACCAACTTAACCCTTTTAGAGTTAAATTGTAGGTATCAGGACTGTCTCCAACACTTACTTCCAAAGTCCCATGAGCTCCAGGACTCTCAGGTTTTGGAAGCACTCCTTGATCTGTCAACTAAAAACAAGGATGTGATTGCTCTTTCTGGAGACCCATTAGGATGCACCAATATAGTTTTCTTTGAAATTAAAATAGAACCTGATGCAAAGCCCATTTACATACCTCCCTATCGCACACCCCATTCTCAATTAAAAATTGTAGAAGGACATGTTAAGGAGATGCTTGAGCGTGGAGTCATTCAACCCTCAATCTGCCTCCATAGGAGGCAGATTAATAAATGAATTATTTTATATATAACATTTAAACTAGTTTTGTTGATTGGTTTCACTAACCAATTTTTTATGTACGGCTATTTCATTTGTCTCTTTTTCTTGAAAGAATTATGCAAATTCTCTTCCTTGATTGGATTACTCAACCTTCCATTTTCTAAATCTTGCTAAACTTTGTCGCAATTATTTTAATTGGTTTGTATATAGATCAAAGGCCTTGTGAATGTTTTTTTTTTAGACTTTAAACACCTCACAAAATTATTGAGAACCAGCTTGCGTACTTTATTGAGAGCAGACATACTTTTAGATTTTACTACCCCTATAAACAGCCTAAGAAAACTTGCTCAAATTTCAGAAACAATTACGAACCTTCTCTAAATATACCCTTGTCTCTGTTTACTCACAAAATCACACATCAACCCACACCAACATATCCATACTCCCTTGTAAAATCAGATCAGATAATTCAACTTAACATTGGCAACAATATTTGGGTTTCATTTGAAGGAACACCGCAAATCACATACACCTGTTTTGAAATCATTCTTTGTTTAAAATTGAATCAACATTTCAAATCCCCAGTGGTTGCTCCATTTGCACTGATCTTTTAAAATCCATAACCCTCACAGAATAACTCTTAATTAATCAGACATATCCTCTCCCCAACTTTGAAGCCAAAACCCATTAATTTAGCACATTGAATATATCTGCCTCTCAAGTAACTTTCCTTCCTGAGTTAGATGCACAACTTTGGATGATCACTTAAATACTTATTGCCTGTAAGGGTGTGGCAATTTGCCTTTTTGGTCGCCGTGCTGATAGGACTCAGCGCCTCATCCGGCCCCAGCTTAGCCTCTTCTCCTTCTTTCTGACAGCCTGTGTTTTCACCCTACTTCCTCACTTTCCCTACAACCTTCTCTCGTTGGCCTCTAATTTCCTAGGGTAGACGCCAACCAGCTTCCTCTCACCCTACTATCCCAGATTGGAGGCGGGGGGCAATGTTCCATCACCCCTGAGCTTCAGCCTCTGGTGGTGGGTTTTTAATAACCTGCTTCATCTACTTCCACACCTTCCTCACATAAACTTTCTTCCACCTTTTCCTGCCTATCAATTTTATGCTGTGCCCAAAGTGAAGCCGCCATGCTGATGGGCTGCCAGGTCACTAGGCAGGAAGAGTGGCCTCAAATGGTAGCAGCTGGTTTTGCCAGCCCTGTGTTCACTCCTCGCAGAGCGGGCTACTGTGTGGGGGGATGAGCATTTGTGTCCTGTGATTATTTTAGGGTCACCATGCCCAATGATGGAAACCTAATAAACAAACCTCTCTCCCATTCCACTTTACCACGTAGGAGCCACCCTCGCATAGCTCCTAAGTAGAAAAAGAGGTGTTCCCCCTCCCCTCCCCATCCATGCTCTCACAGGGAACCTTCCAAACTGGAGTTGCCCTTTCTCCAGCAGCAGTCCCCACTTTACTTTCTAACAGAACTGCCAAGAAAGCGTGCAGGCATCCAAAATTGGGGGCAAGAGATAGTAGGACCTGCCGGCCCGTGTCCTCTAATTTCCTGTGTGTGCATGTGACCATCTTGCAGGAGGTTAGTATAACTGCCCCCTCTCTTCCCTGGCGTATGATGGTTCACTGGCCCAGGACAGAATGAAAGGTACCTCAAAGAGGACCTGTGATGTCTTAGGGGGGGGAAGCACATGGACCCCCCTTCCCCTGAGATGGACATGGTCCCTGAGGTGACCCAACCCCAGACAGTAGGATCTTCCTTGCGGTCAAACCCGGGCTCACTCCCAAGCACAGAACCCTTGTCCGCCTCTATGCAAGCTCCTCAGATGGCTCGGGTCCCCGAGGCCTCCCAAACAGAGGAGGGATCTCCTCCCCCAGATGGTTCCATGTGACAGTCAAGACCTTCTCCACTTCAAAGAAGGAACTTGCTGAGGCCGGTCCATCTGGCCTAGGGGCTCCTGCCAACGGAGAGGAGAAGCGATTCATTCCCCGCCCTCATCTCATAAATAGAAAAAAGACGGGGAGGTGGGGCGGACACGTCTCCATCGGCGGGAGCCGCGGGGAAGGACGAGGGCGCTGCCGTTATGGTATGCGACCAAGCCAAGATCGGCACGTCCAGCCACGGTGCTTAACCGGGTGGGGAGTCCCAGATCAAGACCAAAAGTGCGCAGAGCAGAGCCTCTATTATGTATATGCCCCTCATTCAGGAGCTACCTTGTGTTTTCTAGCCTACTGGCTACAAACGCTTCTATGTTATTTGCTCCACTGATGGCAGAGGGCAACATGATCCATTGGTAGAGAGCTAAAGGTGACCCGTTTCGTGGTCGGGAACTTTTTGGCAAAAGCGTCGATGGCACGCCGGTGAGTGTGACGCCGCACACTACCATGAACTTGGTTAAAGGAGTGGTCTATGTTATTCGAGGGAACTCGTGGCCTACTCGATATATGACATCACCTTAAAGCTGGCCGACCATGTAGCAGTCAAGGTCGAATGTGTGCTGAGAAAACAGGCAGGGGCCTCGAGAGCCACCCATACACTCATCACATTCTACTGTGACAAACTCCCTGAGTCGGTGTGTGCCGGTTGGTATCGCTACCGCGTGAAGGCATTCGTACCACTGCCGCGGAGGTGCTACTTCTGCCACCGTTTCGGCCATACGAATCGTTCCTGACGATGTGCAAAGTCTGGGTTACCCGAAGTCTGTGTAAGTTGTTCCAAGGCCGCACACGATAAGTCTAAATCGTGTGTGGCTAAGTGTGTCAATTGCGGAGAGCCGCACTCCACTTCTTCAAAGCAATGTGGTGCATATCTCCTTGAGAAGGATATCCTGGCCGTTCAGGACCAGGATCATCTCTCTTTTCGCTAGGCTAAAGAATTGGTCCTGCCGCGCCCGGCGCTTCCTGGGACGTCCTATGCCTCAATGTTAAGACACCCTCTGCTCCTGGCTCCTCCAGGCCTACGAGCACGGTCGTTTCCACACCCACTTGGAACGCTCCTGCGGGTTCACACCCAGCCCAGGCTAAAACAGGTCACACAGACCCCCTTCCCCCAGCGTGATCGTTTCCCGTAAGGCGAAATGGCCGCGCGCCTCCACTAGGTCGTTAGACTGACGGGAGGCAACACCCCTGAAGTTGCTCGTGAGGCCATCTTCCGGGGTTCCTAAAGCTGACCCCCGAAAGGAAGATGACACTAATGGAGCTCTTAGGCCCACACCCATGCTAGACTGGGTGGCTCGGAGACAGTGGATCCTCCAAAATAGGGACCCCCGCCTCCTCTCTTAAGGTTTCAAGGAGAGGGAGGAAAAGACGTGCATGGTGAGCTCAACCTCCCCCGATAAGTCCTCGAAGGCGACAGACACCCTTCAGCGCATTGTCCGGCCAACAGCGCCTGGAGTTCTTCCTCCCGTAAGCATACGGCCATTCCCTTGACGAGGGCCACCACATCTCCTCCGATCTAGACCTGGAGGGCATATACCTTCAATGGAATTGACACGGACTCCGAGCCAACTGGGAGGAGTTGCGGAGGCTTGTCTCCTCCCGTTTCCCGTAAGCTATCTTTTTGTATGAGACCATGCTGGGTGCATGCCCCCTGCCCACCCTCCTGGAGTATAAGGTTTTTGAGATCCCACCACCCCGGGTTGGGGCCGAGCAGGAGGATGCGCGATTTACACCCAGCATGATGTCTCCATTCTTCTCGTTGCTCTAGATACCTCCTTTCAAGCAGTAGCTGTGCAGCTGCACCTGGATAGAAGGTATACCATTATTTCCACATACATTCCACCGTCAGTCGACTTCGACGTGAGAGACTTCTGCTGCATTGCCGGTTGCCAAGGCCCTTTCTCTTGCTCGGAGATCTGAACAGTAGACACCCCCTCAGATGAGACTACTCGATTAATCCCAGGGGCCAAGCCCTTGCCGATCTGATCAACAAGCTGGAGATAGGTGTCCTTAATATTGATGAGTCTATGCATCACTGCCCGAGAACCACTTCATTTTCCCGCTTTGATCTATCTTTGTGCTCTTCGGATTCACAGACTAATTTTGGGTGGAGGGGTAGTCGATGACCTCCCATTCAATATCATTTTCTGGGCCACTGTCGCCTGAGATCCCACTTAGGTAGTGCTTGCCGTGCTGGTCCTCATTTCAAGAAATGACTACCCCATAAGGAGGCGTCTATTTGCCTTCCTGGCCGCCGTGCTGACGGGACTCAGCGCCCCGTTTGGCCCCAGCTTACCCTCTTCTTTCTTTCTGACACCCTGTCTTCTTAACCTGCTTCCTCAATTTCCATACAACTTTCTCTGGTCAGCCTCTAATTTCACAGGGTAGACGCCAACCAGCAGCTTCCTCTCAGCCCACCTTCCCGGATCGGGGCTGAGTGGGGAGGGGGACAATGCCCTCCTCAGCCTTGAGCTCCGATTTGGGATGGTGGGTTTTTAACATCCTCCTTCACATCCCCTTTCTTTCTCCTTTAACTATGTATCATTTTTTATGCCATGCCTCGTGTGATTGGTAGAGAGCCGAAGGTGATCCGTTTCTCGGATGAGAGCCTTTTGTCCAATGCGTCGAATCCTTCCGAGGCGGCCATGATTAGTGCCCTTTGGAGACTTGATGGCATGCCTGTGAATGTGACGCTGCACTCTACCATGAACTTGGTGAAAGGATCAGTTTATGTGCGAGAACTCATTTACTACTTCATCAGCATGGGGCGGTCAAGGTTGAGCGTGTGAGGAGAAAAAAGGAAGGGGCCTCCAGATCTCCCCCCTACAGTGGTAGTGGCGACCCCGTCCCCGGCCCGACAGTGAGTCAGGGACCCTCTCACCTATTCCAGGCCCCGGACCATCACAGGAGCAGACCCGAGGCCTCTCCCAGAGATCCACTGACCCCAGGTCTGTGTATCTCTAGGCATTTGAAGGAGATGTGTGGTGTTGTGTATCTGTGTTGGGCATTTGAGGCAGTTTGGTGTTGTATGATGTCAGGAGTGGTGATTTGTTTGTTCTTTATCTGTGCTAGTGTTCTTCTGGTCTGCTTTGTGAGTGTTTGTTCTGAGTTGTGTATGGTTGGAGGGGGTGCACTCAATATTTTGTGGGTTCTGTGTGTCGTGTATTGTTGTGTGAGCTGAGAGTGGATTGTTTTCATGTTTTGCTTGATTGTGTCTTCTGTTGTGTTGTGTGAGGAGAGTATTGTGATGTCATCTGCGTAGGTGACAATTTTTACTGTTCATTGAGGAGTTGGTATATCTGAGGTGTAGATGTTGAAATGTGCTGGGGAAAGTAGTTCTCCTTTGAGCCTCGGCTTCTGCTTCCGTCTCCGCTTCGGTGTTCCCGGCTTCAACCTCAGCTTTGGCATCGCTGCAGTCCGACGTCATGCACGCCAACCATCTTCGGACCCCACCCCTACACTCTTCATCACGTTTGACTGTGGCAAGCTCCCTGAGTCGGTGCGTGCCGGTTGGTATCGCTGCCGCGTGAAGACATTTACTGCCGCGGAGGTGCTCCTGCTATCACCGCCTCGGCCATGTTAATCGCTCGTATAGCCGCGCAAAGTCGGGGTTACCTGAATTTGTGTAAGTTGCTTCAAGGCCGTACACAATAAGTCCAAATCGTGTGTGGCTAATTGTGTCAATTGCTGAGAGTTGCACCCCGCTTCAAAGCAATGTGGTGCGTATGTCCTTGGGAAGGAAATCCTGGCCTTTCAGGCACAAGGTCCTCTCTCATTTCGCGATGCTAAGGATTTGGTCCTGGAATATCTTATGCCTCAATATTTAGGACCCCACCCTCTGCTCCTGGCCTCTCCAGGCCTACGAGCACGGTCGCTTCCGCGCCGTGGATAGAACCTGCCCCTTCTGCGGGTTCTATCTACCCCGTTCGCTCCCCTGGTAAAGCTACGGCACAAAAGGTTCACACCCAGCACCAGCTAAAACCAGGGCTCCTCTCCCTTACTCCAGCGTGACCGTTTTCCGTACGGCGAAACGGCCGCACGCCTCCACCGAGTCGCTTGACTCAGAAGAGGCTACACCCCTAAAGTTGGTCGTGAGACCATCTTCCGGGGTTACTAAAGGTCAGCACTAATGGAGCCTTGGCTCCTTCGCCCACACCTGGTGGTAGGCTGGGTGGCTCGGAGATGGGGGATCCTCCAAAAGAAGAAACCCCCGCCTCCCAAGCCGCCCCGCTCACCTAAGGTTTTGAGGAGGAGGGAGGAAAAGACTTGCATGGCTAGCCCAACCTCCCCCGATAAGTCCTCGAAGGCGACAGCACATTATCCGGCCAACAGCGCCCCGAGTTCTGCCTCCGGGAAGCATACGGCCATTCCCGTGAGGGTCTTCTGTTCGAGGAGGGCCCCCGCGTCTCCGAGCTAGGCCTGGAGGGCATATTCCTTCAATGGAATTGCCGTGGACTCCGGGCCAACTGGGAGGAGCTGCGGAGGCTCGTCTCGTCCCGTTCCCCGTTAGCTATCTTTTTGCACGAGACCATGCTAGGCGCGTGTCCCCTGCCCTCCCTCCCGGGGTATAAGGGTCTTGCGACCCCATCACCACGGTATGGCCGGGCTGGGGGATGCGCGGTTTACACCCGGCATGATGTCTCCGTTCTTCCTTTCTCTTTAGATACCTCCTTTCAGGCAGTGGCTGTGCAGCTGCACCTGGATAGGAGGTATACTATCATTTCTGCATACATTCCACCGTCAGCTGACTTCGACGCGGGGAACTTCCGCCGCATCGTGGCACGGTTGCCTAGGCCCTTTCTCTTGCTTGGAGATCTGAACGGCAGGCATCCTCTCTGAGGAGATTACTCAGTAAATCCCAGGGGACAAGTCCTTGCCGATCTGAGCTTGAGATAAGTGTCCTAAACGCGGATGAGTTTACGCATTACTGTCCGAGAACCGCTTCATTTTCTTGCCTTGACCTATCTTTGTGCTCTTCGGATGCACAGCCTGATTTTGATTGGGGGGTGGTCGATGACCTCCATGGTAGTGATCACTTTCCCATTCAAATATAATTTTCAGGGCAACTGCCTCCTGAGAACCCACCTCGGTGGTGCTTGGCGCGGGCGCGGTAGCCTGCATTTCAGGAAATGACTGAATTCTCAATCTCAGTCGAGGAGTTTAGGTCCGTAGATGAGGCCGTTGAGTTCTTCTCCGGCAACCTCATCGCCGTGGGCCTGACTACTATTCCTAGGACGTCGGCCGTTTTGCACGCCGACCACTCCCATGGTGGTCGGCCGAGTGTGAGACGGCCCTCAAACAGAAGCGTTATACCTACATGCGCTATAAGCGCCCCCCAAACGATTTCACTGTCGCTGAATTTCGTCGGGCTAGGGCTAGGTTCCGGTATATTTCGAAGCACGCCGCCGCTCTTCTTGGCGGGCATACTTGTCTTCACTTAACGGGAATACCCCTCTAGCAGAGGTGTGGAAGCGAGTCAAAAGGATTCGGGGCAAGTTCTCTCAGGACCCCCCTCCCGTTCTCCAGGAGAATGGGACCGCAATCTTGGACCCCGCGTCCGTGGCGGAATCCTTGGCGACCGCTTTTTTCGCATTCTCTAGCCGTGATGCTGCTCCGCCAGCATTCAATGCACGTCGTGATGTCGCGGAAGGCTGCCGGCTGGACTTTACCTCCAGAGGCGGAGAATCCTTCAACGACAAGTTTACTGTGAGTGAGATGCGCTCCGCTCTTGCTTCGTGCGCGAACACCGCCCATGGTCCGGACGATGTCCCGTACGCCATGCTTCGACACCTGGGTGAGTGAGGCATGGTCTTTCTGTTAGATTTGTTGAACAGGATCTGGGTGGAGGGTCTTCTCCCAGATTCCGTGCGAATCGCTACTGTGCTCGCCTTTCGCAAGCCGGGGAGAGATCACTCTACTCCGACCGGTTTCCGCCCAATCTCTCTAACCTCTTGCGTGTGCAAGTTGATGGAGAAATTGGTAAATGTTAGATTAGCCTATTTCTTGGACAGCGGAGGCCATCTGTCTTCTGCGCAGTGCGGCTTCCGCAAGTTCTACTCCACGTCGGATGCTCTGCTCAGACTGAAAAAATGCCGTCTGCGAGGCTTTCCTTCGTAGACAGCACTACGCCACGGTGTTTTTCGATCTGGAGAAGGCCTATGATACCGCATGGCGATACGGTATCATGGAAACTCTCCACACGATGGGGGCAAGGGGACGCCTCCCAATGTTTATATCTGAATTTTTGCGACATCGTCGATTCCGTGTACAGGTGGGGGAAGGCCTCTCCCGCCCAAAGGAGCAGGAATAGGGTGTCCCGCAGGGAAGTGTCCTCAGTGTCACACTCTTTGCCCTGAGCATCAACGGCATCACCTCGGTGCTGCCGAAAGATGTTCTCGCTACGCTCTACGTGGACGACCTTTCGATCTCTTTTGGCGCGGCCCAGATGTCGACTCAAACAGGCATTGAACCGCGTCTTTCGCTATGCCGAAGCGCACAGGTTTCGGGTTTTTTGGGCCAAGACTAAGGTGGTGCACTTTTGCCGCCATCCACGGCTCCACCCTGACCCAGATTTGTTTCTTAATGGGGTGCGCCTGGATGTGGTGGAATCGCACCATTTCCTTGTTCTTGTATTCGACCGACGCCTCACCTGGGAGGCTCATATTCGCAGCCTTAGGGTCTCTTGTACCCGCGCCATGGACATTCTCCGTTCCGTGACGTTCAGCGCTTGGGGCCCTGATAGGGCTACTGCCTTACTTTTTTATCGATCCTTTGTTCGTTCGAAGCTCGACTACGGATGCGAGTTTTATGCATTCGCATCCGAGCGTTTATTGCGGAAGGTGGATTCGATCCACCACACCGGCTTTCGCCTTGCGACCGGTGCCTTCCGCACTTTCCCTATTGAGAGCCTGTTGGTCGATGCTGGGGAGATGCCACTCGCTCTGCGCCGCGTGCAGTGCATCACTCGCCTGTACGCGCGAGCCCGGCGCCTCCCACAGTCGCTAACAGCTATCATTGCATCCGCAGATGATCTCGATGGTGCCTATGCCGCCGAGAGACGCCAGTCATACCCTAAGCCCTTTGGGTTTAGGGCCAGGAAACTCCTTCGAGAGGTAGATATAGCTCTCGGGCCGGTGGCGCCCCTGGTTCTGCCCAGGACGCCACCCTGGAGGGTACCACATTTGGCTATTTGTCGCCACGCCTCTGCTCCCAAAGCTTGTACTGCGCCGGGAGTATTGCGTTCGAACTTTTTGGAGCACACCTCGTGTCACGCTGGAACCGTGTCAGTGTATACGGATGGCTCCAAGTCCCAAGAGGGAGTCGGCTTCCACGCCGTATCCCCTCTGTTTGAAGTCAGCGGGGCTCTGCCAGGTGCCGCGTCTGTCTTCACGGCCGATCTGGTGGCAATAAACCTCTCGGTACGGGAGATTACACGACGTGCCCGGTTCGGAGACCGGATTGTGATCTATAGCGACTCACAAAGTGCCCTGAGTGCTCTCGGGGCATTGGAATCTCCGCATCCCCTGGTTCGCGATATCCGTCACACCACGGTTTGTGCGCGCCGTCTGATGTTGAGATTATCTTCTGCTGGGTTCCTGGACATGTAGGAATTGCGGGGAATGAGCACGCCGATGAGGGCGCCAAAGAGGCCGTGAGGACTCTGCGACCGGACCGACGTTTCGCTCTTCCTCTCACCAACTACATGGCAGGAATACGGGCAGCTACCGCCTGTCCTTTGTACTCGGGATGAGTGCCTGCACATTGACTGGTGGACTTGTTGACTTTTTTTTTGGGGGGGCGGCCTTCTTCCTTTCATTTAACTAGGTTTAGTTGTTTATGTTTTTGTTTTGTTATTGTTATTTCTTTTTATTGTTTTCTTTTCAAATTTTTTAAAGTAGTCCTTAACTAGGCTGTCTGTTTACGGCGACTTATGCCTAAGTTGGCAGTCGCCAGATAGCCCCTTAAAAAAAAAAACCCAAACCAAAACCATCACTGAATCGGGGTGTTTAACTGTCGGAACAGTGTATCTTGGGTTGTGCCGATCGGAAGACGACGGCCGTCGAACCGTGATAGACTCCTTCCGAAACACCTGGAAATTGCTTTCGTCGGAAAACATCACCTTCCTCCACTGTGCCTATGTCCAATGTGCATATTTCTTGCGAATGCAAGACGTTGCTTCTTCAAGCCGTCATTTATAAGCGGTTTCGCGGTGGTTTTACGGTATGGAAGCACCAAGTCCTACTGCAGCCGTTGCCAAATGGTTCCAACAGCGACGTTTTGTAGCAGTTCCGGATGCAATTTCCTCAATTCGGGCGCTATCAGTCGATGGTCTTTCTCCAATTCTCTCTTCATGAGGATATCTGTAGCAACAGAAGTCTTCCTTCGCCTTCACCGCTGAATTTGTGCTCCGGAATGGCGTTGGGTGGGAGTGCCCGGGCTGCTGCCAGCAGCCTCAATATGGTTGCTTTTACTCTTCCTGTACATTCACATATCGTCGTAATCGGGACGTTTTCTTGTCTCCACGCAAGAATACGTGCTTTCTCCTAAGCAGTACAGTACTTTCCAGGCATTTCAAAACGACTGTAGGAAAATACTGAGCAGGAACCACTAACAACAAAACGCTGCAGATTATTGATGCGGTATGGAAGAGACACAACATTCCCCACTCACGTCTAGCGTAGCACAGAGTGTCATTGGCAGCACAGCACAGACCATTGCCGAAGATGCCAGGTACTTCTAAAAAAAAAGAATTTATACGCACTATAACTGCATCATGTTAAACACAATACACATTAATACACTCAAAAAACGTGGTAGGTCTCAAGTCATTTTGCCGCGGCTCTATCTTCTGCTGGGTTCCTGGACATGTAGGAATTGCGGGGAATGAGGGTACCAAAGAGTCCGCGAGGACTCTGCGACCGGACAAGCGTTTCGCTCTTCCTCACACCGACTACATGGCAGGAATACGGGCAGCTCTTCGGGCTGCTTGGCAAAGAAGATGGGACACGGTCGAAGGGAACTTAAAGTTGCGTGCCATTGCGCCGCAACTGTTCCCCTGGACCTACCCCCCAATGCCGCGAAGGCTTCAGGTTGGCTTCTGTCATCTCCGAATTGGGCACACTCGCAGGACCCACCGCCATTTGATGAAGCTCTCGCCAGCGCCCTACTGTGAAGTCTGCGTTGTCCCCCATACTGTTTGGCACATTTTTGTTGAATGTCCCAGTCTGGGCGATCTCCGCGCACGTTACCTGTCCCGGTGCCGGGATGGGCGGCTCGCTACCGCCTGTCCCTTGTACTCGGGACGAGTTCGTGTACATTGACTGGTGGACTTATAGACTTTTGGGGGAGGCCGGCCTACTCCCCTTTATTTAACTAGTTGTTGGGTTTTTTTTTGTTATTTTAGTAGGTCGCACGTTTCTGCGCCGGGGGGGGGACCTCCCCCCAACGCCGGAGCTTGCTTCCTGCTTATTGCCTTTTTTCTATTTTAATTTTATTGATGGTTTTTTATTTGTTTTTTTTTTAGCATCCGCTTTTAAAGATGCCTAATATTTGCCAATGTTGAATACGGCGACTAATGCCCAAGTAGGCAGGCGCCAGATGAGCTCTTAAAATTTAGAAAAAAAAAATCAGTGACGTTCAGCGTCTGGGTGCTAATAGGGCTACTGCCTTAATTTTTTATCAACCCTTTGTTCGCTCGAAGCTTGACTACGTTTCGAGTTTTATGCATCCGCAGCCCAGCGTGTATTGCGGAAGGTGGACTCGCTCCACCACACCTGCCTTCGCCTTGCGACTGGTGCCTTCCGCACTTTTCCCATTGAGATCCTTCTTTTCGATGCTGGGGAGATGCCACTCGCTCTGCGCCGTGCACAGTGCATTATTCGCCTTTACGCGCGAGCCCGGTGCCTCTCTCAATCGGCAACACCTCTCACTGCATTCGCAGCTGATTTCGACGGCTCCTATGCCGCCGAGAGACGCCAGTCATACCCTAAGCCCTTTTAATTTCGGGTTAGGAAACTCTTTCGAGATCTCGGTGTAGCACACTTCGTCTCACGCTGGAACTGTGCCAGTGTATACGGATGGATCCAAGTCTATGTCGGCGTCGGTTTCCACGCCGTATCCCTTCTGTTTGAACTCAGTGGGGCTCTGCCACGCTCTGTGTGTCTTTACGCCCGACCTGGTTGCAATCCACTGTTTGTTACGCGAAATAATGCTACGTGCCCGGTTTGGAGACCGGATTATGATTTATAGCCACTCACAAAGCACCCTGAGTGCTCTCGGCCCATAGCAATCTCCGCATCCATTGTATTCGCAGCCTTAGGGTCTCTTGTACCCGCGCCATGGACATTCTCCGTTCCGTGACGTTCAGCGCTTGGGGCGCTGATAGGGCCGCCTTACTTTTTTATCGATCCTTTGTTCGCTCGAAGCTCGACTACGGATGCGAGTTTTATGCATCCGCAGCCGAGCGTTTATTGCGGAAGGTGGATTCGATCCACCACACCGGCCTTCGCCTTGCGACCGGTGCCTTCCGCACTTCCCCCATTGAGAGCCTGTTGGTGGATGCTGGGGAGATGCCACTCGCTCTGCGCCGCGTGCAGTGCATCACTCGCCTGTACGCGCGAGCCCGGCGCCTCCATCAGTCGCCAACAGCTCTCACTGCATCCGCAGCTGATCTCGATGGTGCCTATGCCGCCGAGAGACGCCAGTCATACCCTAAGCCCTTTGGGTTTAGGGCCAGGAAACTCCTTCGAGAGGTAGATATAGCTCTCGGGCCGGTGGCGCCCCTGGTTCTGCCCAGGACGCCACCCTGGAGGGTACCACATTTGGCTATTTGTCGCCACGCCTCTGCTCCCAAAGCTTGTACTGCGCCGGGAGTATTGCGTTCGACCTTTTTGGAGCACACATCGTGTCACGCTGGTACCGTGCCAGTGTATACGGATGGCTCCAAGTCCCAAGAGGGGGTCGGCTTCCACGCCGTATCCCCTCTGTTTGAAGTCAGCGGGGCTCTACCAGGCGCTGCGTCTGTCTTCACGGCCGAGCTGGTGGCAATACACCACTCGGTACGGGAGATTACACGACGTGCCCGGTTCGGAGACCGGATTGTGATCTATAGCGACTCACAAAGCGCCCTGAGTGCTCTCGGGGCATTGGAATCTCCGCATCCCCTGGTTCGCGATATCCGTGACGCCACGGTTTTGGCGAGCCGGGCAGATGTCGAGATTATCTTCTGCTGGGTTCCTGGACATTTAGGAATTGCGGGGAATGAGCGCGCCGATGAGGGCGCCAAAGAGTCCGCGAGGACTCTGTGACCGGACCAGCGTTTCGCTCTTCCTCACACCGACTACATGGCAGGAATACGGGCAGCTCTTCGGACTGCTTGGCAAAGAAGATAGGAGACGGTCGAAGGGAACTTAAAGTTGCGTGCCATTGCGCCGCGACTGTTCCCATGGACCTATCCCCCAATGCCGCGGCGGCTTCAGGTTGCTTTCTGTTGTCTCCGAATCGGACACACTCGTGTGACGCATTGCTATCTGATGGAGCGCTCGCCTGCGCCCTATTGCAACGACTGCGTCGTCCCCCAGACTGTTCGGCACATTCTTGTCGAATGTCCCAGTCTGGGTGATCTTCGCGCACGATACCTGTCCCAGTACCGGGATGGGCGGGGTCGCTACCGCCTGTCCCTTGTGCTCGGAACAGATTCGTGCACATTGACTTGTGGACTTGTTGACTTCTTGGGGGAGGCCGGCCTTCTCCCTATTATTTAAGCAAGGTTTGTTTGTTTTTTTGTTTTGTTTTGTTGTTGTTTTTTTTCCCTTAGTTGCACGCTCCTGCGCCGGGGGGACCTCTCCCCGACGCACCAGCTTGCTTCCTTTTCCCCTTTTGGGGTGTTTTTTTTTTCTTCTTTCTTTAATTTTATTTTAAAGTAGCCTAGAACTAGGCCAGTTTTAATACGGCGACTAATGCCCAAGTAGGCAGTCGCCAGATGAGCTCTTTAAAAAAAACAAAAAAAACCGCATCCATTGGTTCCGGATATCCGTGACGCCACACTTTTTCCGAGCCGGGTGGATGTCGAGATTATCGTCTGCTGGGTTCCTGGACATGTAGGAATTGCGGGAATGAGGACACCAAAGAGTCAGCGAAGCATGGGCGACCAGACTAGCGTTTCGCTCTTCCTCACACCGACTACATGGCAGGAATACGGGCTGCCCTCTGGGCGACTTGGCAAAGAAGATGGGAAATGGTTGAGGAAACCTAAAGTTGCGTCCCATTGCGCCACGATTGCTTCCATGGACCTACCCTCCAATGCTGCGACGTCTTCAGGTCGCCTTTTGTCGTCTCCCAATTGGACACACTCGCGGGACGCTCCGTAATTTCATTGGGTGCTTGCGTGCGCCTTATTGTGAAGACTGCGTTGTCCCCGAGACTGTTCGGTACATTCTTGTTGAGTGTCCGTTTAGGTGACCTTCGCGCACGATACCTACCCCGGTACTGCGACGAGTGGGGTCTACCGCTTGTCCTTTGTACTCGGGACGGGTTCGTGCAAGCTAACTTGTGGACTTTACGACTATTTGGAGGAGGCTGGCGCCCTCCACTTTATATGACTGTTTCTTGTGGGTCGCATGTTCCTCCGCCGGGGAGATGCGGCCCTTCTTCTTGCTTATTTTGGTGGGGTTTTTTTGCTTGTTTCTTTGCTTATGTTTCCATTTTTGTCTTTTTATTATTTGGTTTTTGCATGTTTTTGTTTGTTAATTTAGCCTTGTATTAGGCTCTAGCGTGATTTCGGCGACTTATGCCCTAGTAGGTTGTCGCTAGATGGGCCCTTTAAAGAAAAAAACAACACACACCCTGCCTTTGACACCCTAATGCTAGATAACCTACCCCAATCCCATCGAACCAGAAACATACACACACTCACGCACACTTTCTCTCCGATTTTACCACTTCAAAATCAGACACATAACAGCCTACTTCAATTACCTCACCTTGCAGTGTGCGTCAAAACAACTTTGACCCCTCCCCCCCCACACACACTCCTCCTCCTCCCTCCTAACATACACCTTGACCTCCAGGTTCAGAAACCTAGCCTGCCAGACTACAGCAGCAGAAGGAGGGCTACCCACTGCTGGTGTTGTAATTTGTCAGAGGTACACCCGATGCAATGCAAATTTCGGTGCACCTCGTCATATGGCTGTCGAAACTCCTGGATCTATCTGATCCGAGGTATCAACCTCAAGGCTGCGTCATTTAACAATTGTTCACAAACATTCTCCATGCATCCCTGTCTTGGCATACAAGTTTAGCACGATCCATACTGATTCCTTTCTTTTGTACAGCATCCTTCGCCCCATTTAGCCATCCCATAGGATGGTGTGATTGCACACCAATCACACTTGATTCATCAGACGTTTCACCAAACTTTCATTGTTCATTCTTTCTACATGGCCTTACCAGCTCAACACTCTTTTATTGACTCTCATCTAATTTCACATTTATCCCATTCTCGCTTGAATGTCTTAATTCCTAATTCGATCCCATCTAGTTACGCCACACATACCTCTCAGACACTTCATCTCCATCACATTCAATTTCTGACGATCACTTTCCTTCAGTCCCCAACACTTACTACCATACAAAACAGTCGGGACAACTATACCCTCATACAGAACTTTCTTTATCCCAACTTCTAAACTCCTCTCTCGCAAAACACTTTTCATAGCACCAACTGTTGAGAAACCAGCCTTCACTCTACTTTGAACATCCTCATTCACACCTCCATTCTTACTTATCACACAACCAAGGTATTTAAAGGATTCTACCTCCTCCATCACTTCACCGTTCAGCATAATTTCCATTGCCGCCGTTTCATCGCGACTACACAACATAACCTTACTCTTTCCAACATTTACCTTTAATTTACGTCTTTTGCATACTATGCCAAACTCTGTAACAAGTCTCTGTAACTTTTCCTGTGAGTCAGCAACTAATGCAGTATTGTCTGCAAACAACAATTGGTTTACTTCCCACTCCCGTCCACCAAGATCTTTCATAGTAAAACCTCTATCTAATGCTCTCATTTCCACCTCTCTGACTACTCCATCCATATACAGATTAAAAAGCCATGGCGACATCACACAACCCTGTCTCAGACCCACTGTCATTTCAAAACTCTCACTCAGCTCCAAACCCACTCTTACACAAGCCCTGCCACCACTATAAAAACTCTGAATTCCTCTCAGTAAACTTCCACCAACACCATATATTCTTAGTACATTCCACAAAGCCTTCCTGTCTATTCTGCTGTATGCCTTGTCCAAATCCATGAAAGCAAAGAATACCTTCTTACATTTCCTGGTTGCTTTTTCACATATCTGTCTCACTGCAAACACCTGGTCACTGCACCCTCTTCCTGTTCTAAAACCACACTGTTCTTCTCTAATTGACTCATTTTTAAAATTTCTCACTCTCTCAATCAATATCTTTCCATACACTTTACCAACCACTGATAATAAACTAATCCCCCTATAAGAAGCACAATCGCGCATATCACCCTTTCCTTTATACAAAGGCACAACCACCGCACACTTCCAAACCTCTGGCACACATCCTGCTATAAAACACACAGTCAACAGCCTTACCAACCATTCAGTAATCACTTTTCCACCATACACTAAACATTCACCCTGTATCTCATCCATACCCGCAGCCTTTCCTGCTTTCAAACTCTTTACCGCATTTTCAACTTCAATAGCATTAATTTTTTCATCCATTACATTCACACCAACCATCTGCTTCCCTTCGGCTGTCACAGACATAATCTCAGCACTTGTGTTATCCATTACATTCACACCACCCATCTGCCTCTCTTTGGCTGCCACAGACATAATCTCAGCACTTGTGTTATCCATTAAATTCAGCAAGCATTCAAAAAACTCCTTCCATCTTTTCCGTACATCCTCCTCTTCAACCAGTACCTCTCCATTTGCATCTTTCACACACGTTTCCATACCTGATTCAGCTCTCCTTTCTTTATTTCCTTCCAGAACATCTTTTTATTTCATTCAAAACCTCTCACTAATTTTTCAATCCACCTTTCTTTCGCCATTCTCTTTCCTTCTTTCACCACCCTTTTAACCTCCTTTCTTTTCTCCTTGAATACACTATAACTTTCAGCACTTTTATCTTGCAGCCACCTTTCAAATAACAATCGCTTCTCGCATATCACCTTTTTCAACTCTTCATTCCACCATTCGCTATTTTTTCTAATACCCTTTCCTTTTACTCTACTCTTACCACACACTACCAATCACTGTTTCCTTGAACATCTCCGACTCTTCTTCCACTTCCTTCCTTTCTACTTCTCCTTTCACTTCATTCCATTTAGACTCTAGCAAACTCTGATATTCTCTTCTTACTCCCTCATCACCCAGCTTTTCAACCATGATTCTTACTCTATCACACTTCCTTCCATTTTTCCTCCAGCCATACCCCACTCTCAATCTTGCTTTCACCAAAAAATGATCGAATATACCACCAGCTACACCTCAACACATTCACATCCAACAGCTTATCAAGTATCCTCTTACTCACCAACACATAATCCATTAATGCTATCTCCACAGGCGTTCCTCTTTCATATCTACACCAGGTATACTTATGAACACCTCTCTTGTTAAACAAGGTGTTCCCTACTACCAACTTGCATTCCAAACAAAAAAAAAACATAATATCCTGACGCCTTCAGACTCCAATCTCCAGCAGTCTGAAAACACGGCCCAGCTCATCCTCTCATGCCCCCACCCTGACTATTCCATACCTCCCTCACACTAACCTCCCAAGGAGACGACCTCTGGATAAGACCACATGCTGTGGCACCCTACCTGAGCGTTGCCGGGTTTCAAGAGCATTTTAATGCGCCTTTTAAAATCCGTTGGGTTGGGCATCTTCACAACATGTTTTCTTTTTAAATCCTTC
Source organism: Ceratothoa steindachneri (assembly GCA_963969495.1). Lineage (NCBI taxonomy): Eukaryota > Metazoa > Arthropoda > Malacostraca > Isopoda > Cymothoidae > Ceratothoa > Ceratothoa steindachneri. The sequence goes on along the minus strand of OZ018325.1, from coordinate 55,887,268 downwards.
CCTCTTCTAGACCCCCTCTTCTAGACCCACTTCCGATGGGGTACTCACATCCACATACCCCTGATGTGGAACGGGTGCTCCTCCCCTCCTCCTCTGGTGTGATGACGGGTTCCACGATCCCTGTTTGATGTAAAAAAAAAACCAAAAAAAACACGAATACCCAGACACCTCCCACTCCCTCCCATGGTGCTTTCGGGCTAACCAGCGATTGCCATTCTGATCATTTTGAGTGTTTCATTACCTGGTCTGGGGGATCTCATCTTCAGTACCAGGGGGTCTCGTCCACGATTAAAAGACGGGTAGTACAATTTAGAGGAGTATGGGACGAGACACTACAGCATATTGTTGTACCCCATTGCTTTGAGAGGCAACCAATTTAGGCCTGGAAAATGAAGGGTGACTTTGTGCTTAATAGAACATAAACGGTTCGAGGGGTTGGTTACTTTTTTTTAGTAGTGTTATTGATGTGTGCCTTCCCCACATTTTGGGAAAGGAGTAATAGTTGAATTCTTGGAGTCCTTTTTATTTTTTATGAACAATTGTAATTTTTTAAACTAAGTTTTGGATCCTTCGCCTTCCTTCTGAGCAACTGCCTGACACTCCACTCCATGACTGCTTTCGGCGAGCTAGTGTGTTCCCACTCCACTTAGACGAAACTGTTGTGTCATGCTACATTTGCTGATGGTTTTTGTGCAACAATGCGCATTTGGGTGTCTTTGACTTTATTTTTACCTTTTACTCCTCAAGGGAGTTCAAGTTCTTCCTTTGAATGCATGTGCTCGTAAACACTTCTCACTCAAACTATTTAGGGTTGAGATTTGCTGTTGCCCCTTAAAAATACCCACGTTTATTTCAGTCTTTTCCTTGGCAGAGAATGGTCACTACGAGGAAGGCTTCCAATGCAGCGAATGTGGGGAAACGACGCAATATAAACGGGACCACATTCGCCATCTAAGATTGAAACACAATTTGAGACCGTATGAATGTGAGCAGTGCAGAAAAACATTCACATCAAAGCATTCCCTTCAACATCACATACTAATACATAATCTGGAGAAACCCCATCGCTGTAATCATTGCGGGAAGGGGTTTGATACCGGACCCCAGTTAAAGCAGCATGCTTACGAGCACTCGAGAAGCGCCTTGTATAACTGCGACCATTGCGGGAAGTCATTTTCGAGTCTCTCTTCTCTCCATTCTCATATGTCGCTCGATGAAGATTTTAATGAGCATCGATGTCCTAAATGCAACAAGGTTTTCTCTTCTGAGGAACTTGCCACCACTCATCATTCGAATTGCTTCGATTTTACCAAGTCTTTCGTCTGTGACATCTGCAAACTTCAGTTCGTCTCCAGTAGTGGACTAAATAGGCATCGGAAAGTTCATAATAGAACTAGCAACCCCGTAGCGGAGGAGCCAGGGTTTCGTTGCTCCATTTGTCAAGCTAGTTTTTCCTTTGAAAAAAGCTTGTTTGAACATGTTAAACTTGTTCACGACAGTTCTGATCTTGACACGAAACCAACGGTGCTAAGTTCATGTTCCAAAGAAAGTTCAGTGATTGAGCAACTTCAAGAGAAGCTCAACGAAGGATACGCGCCAAAGACCTCTGAACTGTATGATGAGCCTGACGAAGGGGAGACCCTGGAGCAATCTACAGACGATCCTTTCAAGTGCGGAGTTTGTGAAGAGCCATTCAAAGATATAGACCTCCTTTGTGATCATTATTCAAACTCTCACATGGGAGACCAACCTCTCTATTGCAGGCTATGCAGTGCAGGGTGCGGCTCTGATTACCAACTGGAAAAACATAAACTAATTCATACCAAAGAAGAAAAACTTGCTCTCTATGAAGCCGATACAAAAGAGACTCCTTATTTGTGCCCTTTCTGTGGAAAAGGCTTCAAAACTGCCCAGGAATCTGCTAAACATGCGAAAGTTCATACGCAGAGCAAACAGTTTAAGTGCAGCTTTTGCAATGCGTCATTCCTCATTAAATCAGCATTAGATAAACACATTTTAGTTCATACCGGCCAAAGACCTTATGTGTGCGATGTTTGCCTCAAGAGTTTTCGCCAGAGTGCGGCTCTCGTTCGCCACAAGCTGTGGACTCACAGATTAAAGAATCAAAACAAGTGTGAGTTTTGCGGGAAGACCTTTTTCACGGAGAATCTCTTGCTCTATCACCTAGACTCGCACGGGGAAGAGGGAGTCGATTTCAAGAAGCGTTTGGTGACCAACAGCAGTAAGGATGCGAAGGAGAATAGTCCCAAGAGGGAGAGTGACTTCTCGCAAGAAGATGCGGCCGAGATGAAGTCGTACGAGCCTAATAAAAAGAGAATTTGTGAGTATTGTAATAAAGAGTGTTCATCCTTGGTTGCTTTACTCACACACAAGATTACCCATAAGCTGTCCGCTTCCTACAAGTGCGATCTCTGCCACAGGACCTTCAGAGAAAAGCGCTACTTGAAGAAGCACAAACTCACTCATAAAGGATTAAAAGTGTGGAAGTGTGATATATGTAAGAAGGCGTTTGCCACTAAACTCACTCTCATTCGCCATTCTCACGTTCATCTCCGCGAAGCCCTTAAACCCGACCCGAAAGTTGCCTGCTTAATTGCCACTGAAGGAGAGGATTCCCTAATGACAACAGTAAGCACGTTACCCAATGAACTCAATTGTGAAGAATGTAACATTGAGTTTGTTCACAAAAGTCACTACGTTAGACATAAGCTTCTTCATTCGGGTATACCGTTATTAAAGTGTGGGCTCTGTGATAAAATGTTCGTTCACAAGAGCGACATTATTCGCCATAAAGTTATGCACTCATTCATGTTTACCTGTAATATGTGCAATAGAAATTTTCATAAACGATCCTTATACATCCTACACATGAAAAAACACATGGATTCCAAGCCATTTAAGTGTGATAAATGCGACAAATGCTTTGCATCAAGTGGCAACTTCAAAATTCACCAGCGGATTCACAGTGGTGAAAAGCCGTACCAGTGTAACCTATGCAACTATCGCTGCTCCCAAAGTGGTCGCCTTTTGAAACATAAGCGGATGCATTCGGGTGAGAAGTCCGCCTCCTGCAATGTTTGTGGCAAGAGCTTTTCTAACACCGAGTCCCTTAAGTCCCATCAAAGGGTACACACTGGAGAACGACCTTTTCTTTGCGACCACTGTGATAAGTCTTTTACTAACACCGCCAGCTTAAACCAACATAAGCGAGAGCACTTGAAAGAAGAAATGTACAAGTGTGACCAGTGTCATCATAAGTTTAGGAGAAATGAGCATTTGGAGAAACATAAATTGTTTCACAAAATGCAGCGCCAATTTCAAAAGAACTCAGAGATCGGGTTAGAAGCCGACCTTAACATGGACGCTGCATTGTACATGTGCGACGTGTGTGGACGTGTGTTTGAAAAGAAAAAGTACCTTTACACCCATCATAATGTTCATTCTCGGCAAAAATGCTTTACCTGCTTGGCTTGTGGAAAACAACTTGCTTCACGATTGGCACTAAAAAATCACTGGATGATTCACACCGGGGAAATGCCGCATAAGTGTAATTATTGTGATAAAGAATTCCGGAGCCTTTCCAATCTGAAGCGACACGAAAAGGTTCATTGTAGCCAGGAAATGTTCAATTGCGAGGAATGTGGAGAGGCATTCTACAGTGTAGATCTATTGAACGACCATAAACAAGTTCATGTTAATTTGATGATGATCAGTTCAGAAGTTGGTGACGTGAATGCCGAAGTGAGGCAGCAGCTCTACGTGTTCGACGCTGTTGATGATAGTATGAGCGAAACTATTGATCCTACTCAGCAATTAATCGTCGAAAATTCCCAGCAACAATTTTTGGTTGATAATTCTCAGTCTCTCCTCGTGTTCCCAGAATCCACCGACGACGCTTACACGGAAATTCAAAGTGCCCATAACCCCGAGCATGACAAGGCGGAAGAGCCAGAACCAGTTCCACCTTCGCCCGTCCTCTCTTCTCGAGAAGAAGGAATAGACCAGGATACACAGAATTCATTCATGCTCCCGGAGAAAATAACAGACCCTCCTGTTCCTTCCATGGTGGAAGAAAGAGAGGTGGATAAGCCCCACCGGTGTGATGTATGCTTCAAGTATTTTGCCAAAAAGCAATACCTTACTAAACATAAGTACCGACATCGGGAAGTCAAACCTCATTCTTGTGAAGTTTGTGGCAAAAGGTTTGCTCAAAAATTTGAGGTAGCAGTGCACAAGATTAAGCATACTGGAGAACGCCCGTATCAATGTGAAATTTGTAAAAAAGAATTTAGAAGCAAAGTCAATTTGATTAATCATAGAATGCGACATACTGGAGAATATCCTTATCTGTGTTCTGTGTGCAACAAAGGGTTATCAACGCAGCTGCAGTTAGAGAGACATGTGAGCCTTCATACCGGAGCTCATCCCTTCCGTTGTCACATTTGTGCTAAGGGTTACTTCCAAAGACTAAGTTTACTCAAGCACTTATCCAAAGCGCACAATATTGAAACTGTTGAGGAGAACTTTGAAACTTCACAACATCTAGAAACCTCTGAAAACATGGAGGTGATGAAAGCAATTTCTACAATAGCTAATATGCCCCCTCTAAATGAAGAAAAACAAACCATTTCAAGCCTAAAAAGAGAAATGGAAATTAAACAAGAACTTGAAGTAACTGTTGAGCCCATGGACATGTCGACAATGGAGGAACTGGGGGAATCTCAGTTTTCTGTCGTACCTGAACAACAAGACTACCTTTTAGAAGCTCCCCAAGAAATTGACACCAAATTTCTTACATCAATTCTGCAACAAGTCCGAGTAGACGAGACAGACTGCGAAGCAGATCCAGAGGACAGGAATGACCAAGATCTTTAATAATATATGTGTATAGTAGCTAGTTAATAGTTTTCGAATTTTATTTATGATTAAAATTTATTTTACTAAAAGTAGTTCTTTCTACCTTAAGTTCCACTCTCCCATCCCTAAACATGGTATTTCAGGACTCACTGTGGTGGGAACCTCTGCCTTCTGGCGGCGAAGTGGACTTCCATTCCTTCTCTCTCTACATCTTATTTTTATTTATTCGGTTGTTTATAGTACGAGGGGCGGTCAATAGGTTTTGCGAATCGGTAGGGCAAAACAGAGGAAGGGGGATGGCTGTTTGTGGGGGTGTTAGGACAAGTTATGACAAGTCAGGACCTGCAGCCGCACGCTCCTGTCTCATCTATTTAAGAAGCAGTGGCTGATCGCAGATCGTCAGTCACAAATTTTTCAACAATGGAGAAGGTTGAGCACCGCGCAGTGATCAAATATTTGACCAAGGAAGGCAAGAATACTAAAGAGATCAATGAACGCATGGTTGCAGTGTACACCGACACCGCCCCTTCCTATGCAACCATTTCTCACTGGAATAGGGAGTTCCGCCATGGTCGTGAGTCCCTTGAAGATGACCCCCGTCCAGGACGCCCATCAGACGTGAACAACGAGGTCAATGTGGCCTGTGTGGAGAGGATGATCCTCGAAAATCGACGGGTGAAGGTCGAAGAAATCGAGCGAGAACTTGGAATATCACATGGAAGTGTTATCAACATCATCCACGACAATTTGGCCATGACCAAGGTCTCTGCCCGTTGGGTCCCTAGAAACCTCACCCCCCATGATCGACTTCAACGTCGTCAAAGTCTACAAGGCCAGAGTTGCACAACCTGCCCTGCGCTAGTGCGGATTCGAGGAGCTCAACAATCCCTCCTACAGTCCAGATCTGGCCCTAGCGACTACTTTTTATTCCGCCAGCTCAAGGCTGCACTGCGTGCACGCCGGATGGGGACGATGAAGATGTCCAGCTCGCCGTCCAGGAGTGGATTGAACAGCAGTCGGGAGATTTCTGGTTGTCGGGAATTCGAAGCCTCAGGGACAAGTGGCGCAAGTGCATTGAAGTCGAGGGTAGCTATATTGAAAAATAATAAAACACTTTTCCTCATATCTCGTTTCCTTATATCCGAATTGCAAAACTTATTGACCGCCCCTCGTATATCCCTCTCACTCTCTGGGACATTTTTCTATTTCCAGGGGTTAGTCCCAGAGAGGCTCTGGCCTCGTGGCTAGGAGGGTCAACCATGGTCCCTTTGGTGTCCTCTGGTGCTGCGAACGAGTTTTATTACCCCCTTTTTTTTCCTCCCCTTCCCCGTAAGGGGCGCGGCGATTTGCCATCCTGGCCGCCGTGCTGACGGGATCCAGCGTTCCGTCCGGCCCCAGCTTAGCCTCTCTTCCTTCCCTCAGATAGCCTGTATTTCTCTCCTACCTCGTTGCTTTTCATACAACCTCTCCCACAACTTTCTCTGGTCAGCCTCTAATTTCACAGGGTAGATGCTGACCTTCCTCTCAGCCAACCGTCCCGCATCGGGGCTGAGGGGAAAGGGGGCAATGTTCCCTAACCCCTGAGCTCCGGTCTGGGGTGGCTGGTTTTTAACAACCTGCTTCATCCCCACCCATACCTTCCTCACATCCCTTTTCCTCTCCTCTTCACATTCTATCAATTTTACGCCGTGTCCAAGGTGGAGCCGCCATGCCGATGGACTGCCAGGCCACCAGGCGGGTGGGGTGGTCTTAAATAGCGGCGCCTGGCTCTGCCGGGCTTGTAAGCACCTCTCGCAGTGCGGGCTACTGCGAGAGGTGATGCGCGATTGCATCCCGTGTTAAAAAGAGGGTCACCATGCCCAATGATGAGTATAAAAAAAAACCCAACCCCCAACTTCCCCTATAACATCGACGGAGCCGCCCTTGGGCAGCTCCAGCAAAAAATGGAGGTCCCCCCTCCTGTGCTTGCTCAGGGGACCCTCCATATATCTCTAACCGGAGAGGAGGCTTACTCCTCTCCTTCGCTTACGGGTGTAGGAGACTCCCCCTCACCCCCTTCTCTGGAGGTGCTTTCGGGCGCCTCGCTTTTACCAGAGGCAGTCCCCTCTGTTCTTTCCAAGGGGACTGCCAAGAAAGCCAGCAGGCAGCCCTTAGCCAGCCGCTCCATATCGAAGCGGCTCGGTAGGGCAAACCCCCATAGGGGGGAGAGGGAAGCCAGACCCCTTCGGTCGCTCTCCTCAAAAGACCTGCTGGCAAGAATATTGAACCTTGCTGGGGTCAAGGCCCATGCCTCCCCAAAGAAGACTAGTGCCGATACTGCCAACGGGACCTGCGATGTCTTGGGGGGGGGGGGGGATGGCCAACTTGAGCCCCCCCTCCCCCCCTCCTGAGATAGACATGGTCCTTGAGGAAACCCAGCCTCAGACGGTAGGGCCTTCCATGGGGGATAATCCTGCCTCGGCGCCAAGCACCGAACCTGAATCCGCCCCGATGCAAGGTCCTCCTCAAACTGCTGTGGTTTCCGAAGCAGTACAAGGAGGGGAGGGATCTCCTCTGACCGGTGCCCCCACGACTACCAGGACCTTCTCCATTTCGGAGAATGACCTGGCTGAGGCCGGTCCATCTGGCCTAGGGGCTTCTTCCGGCGGAGGTGAGAAGCGGGTTCATTCCCCGCCCTCCTCTCCAAAAAAGAAAAAGACTCGGGGCTCCTCTCCATCCGCGGGAACGAATGGGTCTGCTGCCACTCTGGCAAGCGATCAAGCCAAGATCGGCACATCCGCCCCCTCTGCCTTCCCCCGTTGCGGAGCCCTTGACTAAGAACAAAAGTGCGCAGGGCGGAGCCTCGATGACATCGGGGCCCCTGATTCAGAAGTTACCTAGCGTTTTCGAGCCCGCTGGCTTCAAACGCTTCCTCGTTATTCGCTCCGCTGATGGCAGCATGTTTTCCAAGGGCAACATGATCCATCAGAGGATAGGATTAGCTAGTGCAATCGGTAGAGAGCCGAAGGTAACCCGTTTCTCGGACGGAAGCCTTCTGGCGAATCCCGCCGAGGCGGCCAAGATAAGTGCTCTTCAGACACTTCATGGCACCCCGGTGAGTGTGACGCCGCACTCTACCATGAACTTTGTGAAAGGAGTAGTTTATGCGAGGGAACTCGTTGACTACTCCATTGAGGACATCACCCTAGAGCTGGCCGACCATGGGGCGGTCAAGGTCGAACGTGTGATGAGAAAACAGTGAGGGTCCTCGAGACCCACCCCTACACTCTTCGTCACGTTCGACTGTGACAAGCTCCCTGAGTCGGTGCGTGCCAGTTGGTACCACTACTGCGTGAAGGCATTCGTGCCACTGGCGCGGCGGTGCTATTACTGTCACTGCTTCGGTCATACGATTTGCTCATGTAGACGTGCAAAGTCGGGGTCACCCGAAGTCTGTGTAAATTGCTCCAAGGTCGCACACGATAAGTCCAAATCGTGTGTGGCCAAGTGTGTCAATTGCGGAGAGCCGCACCCCGCTTCTTCGAAGCAATGTGGTGCATATCTCCTTGAGAAAGAAATCCTGGCCGTTCAGGCCCAGGATCGACTCTCATTCCGCGAGGCTAAGGACTTGGTCCTGGCGCGCCCGGCTCTGCCTGGGACGTCATATGCCTCAATAATTAGAAAGGCACCCTCTGCTCCTGGCCCATCCAGGCCAACGAGCACGGTTGTTTCCGCGCCCATTCGAAGCCCTTCTGCGGGCTCTATCCAAGCCGGGCGCTCCCCTGATAAAGCTGGCGTCAAAAAGGGTTCATACCCAGCCCCGGCTAAAACCAGGGCTCCCCCCTCTTCCCCCAGCGTGACCGTTTCCCGTAAGGCGAAACCGGAGGCAACACCCCTGAAGATGGTCGCTAGGCCATCTTCTGGGGTTCCTAAAGCTGTCCCCCGAAAGGAGCTTCGGCTCCTTAGCCGACGCCTAGTGGTGGAGCGAGGGGCTCGGAGACGGTGGTTCCTCGAAAAGAGGGCCCCCCGCCTCCGAAGCCGCAACGGCCGCCTAAGGTTTCGAGGCGGGGGGAGGAAAAGACACGCATGGCGAGCCCAACCTCCCCCAATAAGTACTCGAAGGCGACAGCCCCTGGGGTTCTCCCTCCGGGAAGCGTACGGCCATTCCCGTGTAGGTCTTCAGTTCGAGGAGGGCCCCCGCGTCTCCTCCGAGTTAGGCCTGGAGGGCAAATTCTTTCAATGGAATTGCCGTGGACTCCGTGCCAACTGGGAGGAGCTGCAGAGGCTCGTCCCGTTCCCCGTTAGCTATCGTTTTGCAGGAGACCATGCTAGGCGCGTGCCCCCTGCCCGCCCTCCCGGGGTATAAGGGTCTTGCGACCCCACCACCGCGGGATGGCCAGGCTGGGGGATCCGTGGTTTACCCCCGTCATGATGTCTCTGTTCTTCCTTTCTCTTTAGATACCCCCTTCCAGGCAGTGGCTGTGAAGCTGCATCTGGATAGGAGGTATACTATCATTTCTGCGTACATTCCACCGTCAGCTGACTTCGACGTGGGGGACTTCCGCCGCGTCGTGGCACGGTTGCCGAGGCCCTATCTCTTGCTTGGAGATCTGAACGGCAGGCATCCTCTCTGGGGAGATTACTCAGTAAATCCCAGGGGACAAGTCCTTGCCGATCTGAGCTTGAGATAGGTGTCCTAAACGCGACAGAGTTTACGCATCACTGTCCGAGAACTGCTTCATTTTCTTGCCTTGACCTATCTTTGTGCTCTTCGGATGCACAGCCTGATTTTGATTGGGGGGGTGGTCGATGACCTCCATGGTAGTGATCACTTTCCCATTCAAATATTTTCAGGGCAACTGCCGCCTGAGAGACCACCTCAGTGGTGCTTGGCGCGGGCGCGGTGGCCTGCATTTCAGGAAATGACTGAATTCTCTATCTCAGTCGAGGAGTTTAGGTCGGTAGATGAAGCCGTTGAGTTCTCCGGCAACCTCATCCCTGTGGGCCTGACTACTATTCCTAGGACGTCTGGCCGTTTTCCACGCCGCTTACTCCCATGGTGGTCGGCCGAGTGTGAGATGGCCCTCAAACAGAAGCGTTATGCCTACATGCGCTATAAGCGCCGCCTAAACGATTTCACTGTCGCTGAATTTCGTCGGGCTAGGGCTAGGTTTCGTTATATTTCGAAGCACGCCCGCCGCTCTTCTTGGCGGGCATACGTGTCTTCACTTAACGGGAAGTCCCCTTTAGCTGAGGTGTGGAAGCGAGTCAAAAGTATTCGGGGCAAGTTCTCGCAGGACCCCCCTTCCGTTCTCCAGGAGAATGGGACCGTAATCTCGGATCCCACGTCCGTGGCGGAATCCTTAGCGACCGCTTTTTCCGTATTCTCTAGCTGTGATGCTGCTCCGCCAGCATTCAATGCACGTCGTGATGTTGCGGAAGGCCGCCGGCTGGACTTTACCTCCAGAGGCGGAGAACCCTTCAACGACAAGTTTACTGTGAGTGAGTTGCGCTCCGCTCTCGCTTCGTGCGCGGACACCGCCCATGGTCCGGACGATGTCCCATACGCCATGCTTCGACACCTGGGTGAGCGAGGCATGGCCTTTCTCTTAGATTTGTTCAACAGAATCTGGGTTCAAGGTCTTCTTTCAGACTCCTGGCGAATCGCTACTGTGCTCGCCTTTCGCAAACCGGAGAGAGATCACTCTACTCCGACCGGTTTCCGCCCAATCTCTCTAACCTCTTGCGTGTGCAAGTTGATGGAGAAATTGGTAAATGTTAGATTAGCCTTTTTCATGGACAGCGGAGGCCATCTGTCTTCCGCACAGCGCGGCTTCCGCAAGTTCCACTCCACGTCGGATGATCTGCTCCGACTGGAAAATGCCGTCTGCGAGGCTTTCCTTCGTAGACAGCACTACGCCACGGTGTTTTCCGATCTGGAGAAGGCCTATGATACCGCATGGCGATGCGGTATCATGGAGACTCTCCACACGATGTGGGCGAGGGTACGCCTCCCAATGTTTATATCTGAATTTTTGCGAGATCGTCGATTCCGCGTACGGGTAGGGGGAGCCCTCTCCGGCCCAAAGGAGCAGGGAAGTGTCCTCAGTGTCACACTCTTTGCCCTGAGCATCAACAGGATCACATCGTTGCTGTCGGAAGATGTTCTCGCTACGCTCTACGTGAATGACCTTTCGATCTCTTTTGGCGCGGCCCAGATGCCAACTCTGGAGCGTCGACTCCAACAAGCATTGAACCGCGTCTCTCGCTATGCCAGAGCGCACAGGTTTCGATTTTTTTTAGCCACAACTAAGGTGGTGCACTTTTGCAGCCATCCACGGCTCCACCCTGACCCAGATTTGTTTCTTAATGCGGTGCGCCTGGATGTGGTTGAGTCACACCGTTTCCTTGGTCTTGTATTTGACCGATGCCTCACCTGGGAGGCTCATATTCGCAGCCTTAGGGTCTCTTGTACCCGCGCCATGGACAATCTTCGTTCCGTGACGTTCAGCTCTTGGGGGTACTGCCCTACTTTTTTATCGATCCTTTGTTCGCTCGAAGCTCGACTACGGATGCGAGTTTTATGCATTGCCATCCGAGCGTTTATTGCGGAAGGTGGATTTGATCCACCACACCGGCCTTCGCCTTGTGACCGGTGCCTTGTGCACTTTCCCCATTAAGAGCCTGTTGGTCGATGCTGGGGAGATTCCACTCGCGCTGCGTGCAGTGCATCACTCGCCTGTACGCGAGAGCCCGGTGCCTTCCTCAGTCGCCAACAGCTTCCACTGCATCCGCAGCTGATCTCGACAAGGCCTATTTCGCCAAGAGACGCCAGTCATGCCCTAAGCCCTTTGGGTTTAGGGCCAGGAAACTCCTTCGAGAGCTAGATATAGCTCTCGGGCCGGTGGCGCCCCTGTTTCTGCCCAGGACGCCACCCTGGAAGGTACCACATTTGGCTATTTGTCGCCACGCCTCTGCTCCCAAAGCTTGTACTGCGCCGGGAGTATTGCGTTCGACCTTTTTGGAGCACACATCGTGTCATGCTGGAACCGTGCCAGTTTATACGGATGGCTCCAAGTCCCAAGAGGGAGTCGGCTTCCACGCCGTATCCCCTCTGTTTGAAGTCAGCGAAGCTCTACCAGGTGCTGCGTCTGTCTTGACCGCTGAGCTGGTGGCAATACACCACTCGGTACGGGAGATTACGCGACGTGCCCGGTTCGGAGACCGGATTGTTATCTATAGCGACTCACAAAGCGCCCTGAGTGCTCTTGGGGCATTGGAATCTCCGCATCCTCTGGTTCGCGATATCCGTGACGCCACGGTTTTGGCGAGCCGGGCAGATGTCGAGATTATCTTCTGCTGGGTTCCTGGACATGTAGGAATTGCGGGGAATGAGGGCGCCAAAGAGTCCGCGATGACTCTGCGACCGGACCAGCGTTTCGCTCTTCCTCACACCGACTACATGGCAGGAATACGTGCAGCTCTTCGGACTGCTTGTCAAAGAAGATGGGAGACGGTCGAAGGGTACTTAAAGTTGCGTGCCATTGCGCCGCGACTGTTCCCATGGACCTATCCCCTAATGCCGCGGCGGCTTCAGGTTGCTTTCTGTCGTCTCCTAATCGTGCACACTCGTGTGACGCATCGCCATTTGATGGAGCGCTCGCCTGCGCCCTATTGCAACGACTGCGTCGTCCCCCAGACTGTTCGGCACATTCTTGTCGAATGTGCCAGTCTGGGTGATCTTCGCGCAGGACACCTGTCCCGGTACCGGGATGGGCGGGGTCGCTACCGCCTGTTCCTTGTACTCGGGACGAGTGCGTGCACTTTGACTGGTGGACTTGTTGACTTTTGGGGGGAGGTCGGCCTTCTCCCTTTCATTTAGCCATGTTTAATTGTTGTTGTTGTTTTTGTTATTGATTTTGCTATTACTTTGTTATTGTTACTTCTTTTTATTGTTGTTTCCTGTTCATTTTTTTAAAGTAGCCTAGAACTAGGCTGTTTGTTTACGGCGACTTATGCCTAAGTCGGCAGTCGCCAGATAGCCCCTCAAATAATAAAAAAAAAATTCTTCCCCAATTATTTTCTCCTATCTAGTGGCCCTGACGGTCACCTTGATCTGCCTTTTTTTCGGACTGATTCTGAATTCTTTCATTGAGGTTGGGCTTCTTCATAGCCTGCGTTTGCTGATGCCCAAGGCGAAACTCATTACCAGCCTTTTTTCACCGCACGTAGGAGAATCCGGGCACCCTGTTCGGCCTATCAAGATAGTGTGGTGGATCCGTATCCATACTCCAAAAGGACATACCGGATGCAACCGAATCCAGAGTTGCAGTAGCGCCAGGCCCTTGTAGGTTTCCGTGGTGTAGAGTCCCGAGGGAGAATGTGAAGTCACCTTTGTTTGCTATGCTTTATGTTAAACCTAAAACTTTCCCTTATTTTAAGGATCTCTTGCCAAACGCTCTTCAGTTTCCCTTTCAGCCTTTCCTCGCTCGTTGGACCCCTATGCCAAAGATGTGGACCCAGATTTAGATTATCCCCGCTTCTTAGTCTTGAGTTCCTCATCTGTTACCCCGCTTAAAAATGTGGACGTGTTTGACGTCAATTAATCGTTTGATTCACGCTGTGGTGAACACCGACGGATGTTATCAAGAGGTAGTGGTATTCTGGTTGAATTGTCATCTCACTCAACACAACTTTGTTAGAAATCTCCCCGTAAGTTGCACAGTGATCTGCTTTCCTGGCTGCAATGCTGACGGGACTCAGAGCACCTTCCAGCTCCAGCTTAGTATCTTCTTTCTAATACCCTCTCTTATTTCCCCTCCCCCCCCCTTCCTCACTTTTTTACAACACCTCCCACAACTTTCTCTGGTTGGCCTCTAATTTCACAGGGTATACGCCGACTAGCTTCCTCTCACCCAACCATCTCGAACCGGCGCCGAGGGGGGAAGGGACAACGCCCCCTCACTCTGAGCTCCGGTTTGGGGTGGTGAATTTTTAACATCCTTCCTCACTCCTACCCTCACCTTCCTCACATACCCCTTCTCTCTCCTTTCACGGTCTCAATTTTACCTCCAGTGTCATGCCTAAGGGTTGCCTGGCCACTGGGCGGGAAGAGTGCTCTTAAATGACGGTAGCTGGCTTTGCTGGCCACGTATTCACCTCTGCTGAGCGGGCTACTGCGTGGGTGATTAGCGTTTGCGTCGCCATGATACTAATAGGGTCACCATGCTCAATGATGTTAATCTCACAAATACCTTTTTCACTTCTCCTTTACCACCATCGGAGCAGCACCACTAGAGAAAAGGACATCTCCCCCCCCCCCCCTGTGCTTTCTCAGGAGACCCTCCAAACCTCTCTGACCGGAAAGGAGGCTTATTCCTCTAATATGCCTATGGGTGCAGGGGACTCTTCACCCCCTTATCTGGAGATGCCCTTGGGTGACTCCCTCTTACCAACGGCATTCATTCCTTTACTTTCACATGGGACTGCCAAGAAAACACACCAGCAGCCCATAATTGACCGTTCGATAGGGCCAACCCCCTTAGGGGGGCAAGGGACGACTGAGCCCGTCGGCTACTGCCCTCTAAAGTCCTGCTGGTGTGCATATCAAGTTTACAGGGGGTCACTGTACATACCCCTCTCTCTCTTCCCCGACGGATGCCAGTTCGCCGGCCCAAGACGAGACAAAAGATACCTCGAATGGAATCCATGATGTTTTGGTGGGAGGGATGGCCATATGGAGCTCCCCCCACCTTTGTTACGACATTGTCCCGGAGATGATCCAGCCCCAGACGGTAGGGTCAAACCCGAGACCTCCCTGTGCAAGCTTTTCCTCACGGCTCGGGATCCTCGAGGATTCACAAGAAGAGGAGGGCCCTTCTCCCAGGGCTAGTGCCCCTTTAACAGCCAAGACCTCCATTTCAGAGAAGAATCTTGCTAATGTCAGTTTATCCAGCCTAAGGGCTCCTTCTGGCGGAGGAGATAAGCGGGTTCATTCCTTACCCCCCTCTCCTAAAAAGAAAAGAAATCGTAAGTCTAAGGGCTTTTCTTCCTCCGCTGGAGACACGGAGACAGACGGGTCCGCTACCGTTTCGGTAAGCGACCAAGCCAAGATCGACACGCCTGCCCTCGGTGCTTCCCCGGGTAGGAAGTCTCTGAGAAAAAACAAAATTGCAGGTGCGCAGAGCGGAGCCTCGATTACGTCAGGGCCCCTTATTCAGAGATTACCTGGCGTTTTCGAACCTGGTGGCTTCAAACGCTTTCTCGTTATTCGCTCCACTGATGGCAGCATGTTGTCGAAGGGCAACATGATCCATCAAAGGAGAGCATTAGCTAGCTTGATTGTTAGAGAGCCGAAAATGAATTGTTTCTCAGAAGGGAGCATTCTGGCGAATGCGTCCAATCCTTCCGAGGCGGACTTACCTTTCGGACACTTGATGGGACGCCGCACTCTACCATGAACTTCGTGAATTCGAGGGAACTCTTGGACTACTACTACATAGATGTCATCATCTTGGAGCGGTTAAAGTCAAACGTGTGATGAGAAAACGGAGGTGCCTCGACACCCATCCCTACACTCTAAGTCACGTTCGACTGTGACAAGCTCCCTGATTCAGTGCGTGACGGTTGGTATCGCTACCGCGTGAGGCATTCGTGCTACTACTGCAACCGCTTCGGTCATACTAATCGCTCTTGTAGACGTGCAAAGTCGGGGTTACCCGAAGCCGCAAAGTTAAAGAAGGATATCTTCTGCTCCTGGCCCATCCAGGCCTACGAGCACGGTCGTTTCCGCGCCCATTCGGAACCATTCTGCGGGTTCTAGCTACCCCGGGCGCTCCCTTGGTAGAGCTGGTGGCATAAAGGGTTCATAGCCAGTTCCGGCTAAAACCAGGGCGCCTCCACTGGGCCGTGAGGCTATCTTCCGGGGTTCCTAAAACTGCATCACTAAAGGAGTTTCAGATCCTACGCCCACACCGAGTGCTATCCTGGGTGACTCGAAGGGGGTGGATCCTCCAAAGTAGGGACCCCGCCTGCCTAAGTTTTCGAGGCTTAGAGAGGAAAAGAGGCGCATTGCGAGCCGAACCTTCCCGATAAGTCCTCAAAGGCAACAGCGCCCGGTGTTCTGCCTCCGGAAAGCGTACGTCCATTCCCGTGAGGTTCTTGTCTTCGAAGAAGGGCCCCGCATTTACTCTTGAGCTAGGCCTGGAAGGCATATTCCTTCAATGGAATTGCTGTGCACCCCGGGCCAACTGTGAGGAGCTGCGGATGCTCGCCATCTCCCGCTTTCCCTTAGCTATCTTTTTGCAGGAGAAAATGCTCGGCGCGTGTCCTCCCTCCCTGGGTATAAGGGTTTGGCGACCCAACCACCACGGGATGGGCCATTTACAGACGGCATGATGTTTCCGTTCATCTATTGGCTGGAGACGCATCCTTTTAGGCAGTAGCTCTGCATCTGCATCCTGTATTGAGGTATAGTGTTATTTCCGCCGTCTTGGACGCGGGAGACTTACGCCACGTCGTGGCACTGTTGCCGAGAACCTTTCTCTTGCTCGGAGAATTGAATGTTAGACACCCTCTCTGGTGAGACTACTCGATCAATCCCAGGGGGTCAGGTCCTTGCCGACTTAATCGACGAGCTGGAGATAGCTGTCCTAAATGTGGATGATTTTACGCATCACTGCCCGAATACCGTTTCAGTTTCCTGTCTCGATCTATATTTGTGCTCTCCGGATGCACAGACTGATTGGGGGAGGGGGGTAGTCGATGACCTCCATGGTAGTGATCACTTTCCCATTCAATTATCATTTTGAGGGCCGCTGCCACCCGAGAGCCTGCCCCGGTGGTGCTTTGCGCGGGCGCGGTGGTCGAGAAGTTTAGGTCGTTAGATGAGGCCGCTGAGTTCATCTCCGGCAACCTCATCGCCTTGAGCCTAACTACTATTCCTAGAACGTCCGGCCCTTTTGCACGCCAACTGCTGCTGTGGTGGTCAGCCAAGTGTGAGGTGGCCTTCAAACAGAAGCGTTATGCCTACATGCGCTATAAGCGCCGCCCGAACAATTTCACTATCGATGAATTTCGTTGAGCGAGTGCTAAGTTCCGTTATGTTTCGAAGCACGCCCGCTGCTCGTCCTGGCGGGCATACGTGTCTTCACTTGTCAAGAAGACCCCTCTAGTAGAGGTATGGAAGCGAGTCAAAATGATTAGGGGCAAGTTCTCGCAGGAGAATGGGGCCGCAATCTCGCACCTCGCCTCCCTGGCAGAATCCTTCGCGACCAGTTTCTCCGCATTCTCTAGCCGGATTGCAGCTCCGCCAGCATTCAATGCGCGTCGTAATGTCCCTGAAGGCCGTCGACTCGACTTTACCTCCAGAGTCGGAGAACCCTTCACCGACAGGTTTACAATGAGTGAGTTGCCTTCCACTCTAGCATCGTGCACGGACACCGCCCATGGTCCGGACGATGTCCCTGAGGCCCCAAGCCTCGCTCACCCAGGTGTAGAAGCATGACCTTTCTGTTAAATTTGTTGACCAAGATCTGGGTAGAGGGTATCTTCCCTGACTCCTAGCGAATCGCTACTGTGCTCGCTTTTTGCAAACTTGGGAGAGATCACTCTACTCTGGCAGGTTACCGCCCAATCTCTCTAACTGCCTGGAAGATGGTGTTTCTCAGGCAACTGTTCTCAGTGTCGCACTTTTTGCCCTGAGCATTAACGCCATCATCTCAGTGCTACCAGAAGATATTCTCGCTACACTCTACGTGGACGGCGACCTATGGACGCAGATGTTGAGACTATCTTGTGGCGGGTTCCTGGACATGTGTTAATTGCGGGAAATGAGGGCACCAAAGATTCCACGAGGACTGGGCGACTGGAGCTGCGTTTCACTCTTCCTCACACCGATTACATGGCAGAACCTGTTAAGCTCTTCGGGCTGCTTGGCAATGAAATGAGAGACTGCCGAGTAGAACCTAAAGTTGCGTGCCATTGCATCACGACTGTTCCCATGGCCCTACCCACGCAATGCCGCGACGGCTTCAGGTTGCTTTATGTCGTCTCCGAATTGCACACACTCGCGGGACGCACTGCCATTTGATGGAGCGCTTACTGGAACCTTATTGTGACGAGTGCGTTGTCCCCCAGACTGTTCGGCATATTCTTGTTGAATGTCCCACTCTGGGTGATCTAAGCGCACGTTACCGGGACTGGGACGAGCGGGGTCTGTACCGCTTGTCCCTTGTACGCGGGATTGATTCGTGTACACAGGCACCAGGATTATATGACATTTTGTATGAGGCTGGCCTCCTCCACTTTTTTTCACTCTGTTGTAGGTCGGATGATCCTTCGCCGACGGAAGGTTGGCTTACCCCCTACTCCGGAGCCCACTTCCTTCTTCCTGTCTTTTTTAATTTGTTGTTGTTCTTTAGCTTGTATATTTTCCTTTATTCCTCTTTTATTTTTATTTTGTTACTTATTTTTTTATCTAGCCTTGTATGAGTCTATAGCGTGAGTATGGTGACTTTTTCCCTACTAGGCTTTGGCCAGATGGGCTCTTAATTTTTTTTAATCTGTTTCCGCTTGTTTATCTGCTACAGTTACAGGCCAGGGCCTCTGTCGGTTCCTCGAGCCCTCGGAAATACCTCCCGACATCGCTCTTTCCAAGATTTCTTCCCCTGGTACTCCGTAAGGGGCGCGGCGATTTTCCATCCTAGTCGCCATGCTGACGAGACTCAGCACCCCGTCCGACCCCAGCTTAGCCTCTTCTCCTTCTTTCAGACAGCCTGTATTTCTCCCCTACCTCGTCGCTTTTCATACAACCTCTCCCACAACTTTCTCTGGTCAGCCTCTAATTTCACAGGGTAGATGCTGACCTTTTTCTCAGCCAACCGTCCCGGATCGGGGCTGAGGGGCGAGGGGACAATGTTCCATAACCCCTGAGCTCCGGTTCGGGATGGTGGGTTTTTAACAACTTGCTTCATCCCCACCGATAACTTCTTCACAACCCCTTTCCTTCTCACTTCACCATCTATTTTTTTTACGCCGTGTCCAAGGTGAAGCCGCCATACCGATGGACTGCCAGGCCACCAGGCGAGAGGGGTGGTTGTGAATGGCGCCACCTGGCTCTGCCAGGCCTGTACGCAACCCCTTGCAGGGAAGGGGGGAAGAGCGTATACATCCCGTGAAAAATGTAGGGTCACCATGCCCAATGATGAAGAAAACAAATTTTCTCTCTTCAATTTCCCACTGTCCATCATCGGAGCCACCATCAGCAGCTCCACAGATAAAATGGAGGTCCTGCCCCCCCGTGCTTGCGCAGGGAACCCTCCAAATTTCCCTAACCGGAGAGGAGGCTTACTCATCTCCTTCGCCTACGGGTGTAGGCGATTCCCACTCATCCTCTTGTCTGGAGATGCCTTCGGGGACCTCCCTCTTACCTGCGGCAGTCCCCCCCCTTTTCTTTCCGAGGGGACTGCCAAGAAAGCCAGCAGGCAGCCCATAGCCGACTGTTCCCCATTAAAGCGGTTTGGTAGGGGAAACCCCCTTAGGGGGGAGAGGGAAGCCAGGACCCTTCGGTCGATTCCCTCAAAAGAGATGCTGGCAAGAATATTGAACCTTGCCGGGATCAAGGCCTGTGCCTCCCCACACGTGACTTATGAGAACGCTGCCAACGGGACCTGCGATTTCCTGGGGGGAGGATGGCCAACTGGAGCCCCCCCCCCCCGTCCGCCCTCTAAGATAGACATGGTCCTTAAGGCAACCCAGCCTCAGACGGTAGGGCCTTCCATGGGAGCGAATCCGGGATCAGCGCGAAGCACCGAACCAGAATCCGCCCCTATGCAAGGTCTTCCTCAAACGGCCTGGGTTTCCAAGGCAGTACAGGGAGGAGAGGGATCTCCTGCGACTGTCAGGACCTTCTCCATCTCGGAGAAGGACCTGGTGAGGCCAGTCCATCTAACATGGGGGCTCCTGCCGGCGGAGGGAAGAAGCAGGTCATTACCCGCCCTCCTCTCCTAAAAAGAAAAAAATAGGAGAGAGACTAAAAAGACTCGTGGCTCCTCTCCATCCGCGAGGGCTACAGGGACGGATGTGTCTGCTGCCACTTCGGTAATCGACCAAGTCAAGATCGGCACATCCAGCCCCTCTGCCACCCCTGAAGCTAGTCGCCAGGCCATCTTCCGGGGTTCCTAAAGCTGTCCCCCGAAAGGAGGACAGTAACAAAGGAGGTTCGGCTCCTTCCTACTGGTGGGCTGAGTGGTTCGGAGACGGTGGATCCTCGAAAAGAGGGCCCCCCTCCTCCTCCGAAGACGCAACTTCCGCCTAAGGTTTTGAGGCGGAGGGAGGAAAAGACTCGCATGGCGAGCCCAACCTCCCCCAAATAAACCTCGAAGGCGACAGCGCCCGAGGTTCTGCTCCTGGGAAGCGTACGGCCATTCCCATGAGGTTTTTCTATTCGAAGAGTGCCCTCGCCTTTCCTCCTAGCTAGGCCTGGGAGGCATATTCCTTCAATGGAATTGCCGTGGACTCCGGGCCAACTGGGAGGAGCTGCGGAGGCTCGTCTCGTCCCGTTCCCCGTTAGCAATTTTTCTGCAGGAGACCCTGCTAGGCACGTGCCCCCTGCCCGCCCTCTCTGGGTATAAGGGTTTTTCACCCTTACCACCACGAGATGGTGGCCGGGCTGGGGGATGCGCGGTTTACACCCGGCATGATGTCTCCTTTCTTCTTTTCACTTTAGATACTTCCTTTAGGGCAGTGGCTGTGCAGATTCCCCTGGATAGGAGGTATACTATCATTTCTGTGTACATTTCACCATCAGCTGACTGAGACGTGGGGGACTTCCGCTGCGTCGTGAAACGGTTGCCAAGGACCTTTCTCTTGCTTGGAGATCTGAACGCCAGACATCCTCTCTTGGGGGATTACTCAATAAATCCCAGGGGTCAAGTCCTTGCTAATCTGATCGAAGAGCTTGAGATAGGTGTCCTAAATGTGGATGAGTTTACGCATCCCTGCCCGAGAACCGCTTCCTTTTCTTGCCTTGATCTATCTTTGTGGTCTTCGGATGCACAGCCTGATGATGATTGGGGGGTGGTCGATGACCTCCATGGTAGTGATCACTTTCCCCCCATTCAAATATAATTTTCACGGCAACTGCCGCCTGAGAGCCTACCTCGGTGGTGCTTGGCACGGGCGCGGTGGACTGCATTTCAGGAAATGACTGAATTCTCTATCTCAGTCGAGGAGTTTAGGTCGGTAGATGAGGCCGTTGAGTTCTTCTCCGGCAAACTCATCGCCGTTGGCCTTACTACTATTCCCAAAACCTCTGGCCGTTTTGCGCGCCGACGACTATCGTGGTGGTCAGCTGAGTGTGAGACGGCCCTCAAACAGAAGCCTTATGCCTACATGCGCTATAAGCGCCGGTCTAACGATTTCACTCTCGGTGAATTTCGTCCATCTAGGGCTACGTTCCGGGATATTTCGAAGCCCGCTCGCTGCTCTTCTTGGCGGGCAAAAGTGTCTTCACTTAACGGGAAGACATCTCTGGCAGAGGTGTGGAAGCGAGTCAAAAGGATTCGGGGCATGTTCTCGCAAGAATCCCCTCCCGTTCTCCAGGAGAATGGGGCCACAATCTTGGACCCCACGACCGCTTTCTCTAGCCGGGATGCTGCTCCGCCAGTATTCACTGCACTTCCTGATGTCGGGGAAGGCAGCCGTCTTGACTTTACCTCCAGAGGCGGAGAACCCTTCAACGATAGGTTTACTGTGAGTGAGTTGCGTTCCGCTCTTGCTTCGTGTGCGGACACCGCCCATGGTCCGGAGATGTCCCGTACGCCATGCTTCAAAACCTGAGTGAGCGAGGCATTGCCTTTCTTTAGATTTGTTCAACAGGATCTGGTTGGAGGGTATCCTCCCAGATTCCTGGCGAATCGCTACTGTGCTCGCCTTTCGTAAACCAGGAAGAGATCACTCTACTCCTGCCGGTTTCCGTCCAATCACTCTAACCTCTTGTGTGAGCAAGTTGATGGTGAAATTGGTAAATGTTCGATTAGCCTTTTTTCTGGACAGCGAAGTCTATCTGTCTTCTGCACAGTGCTGCTTCCGTAAGTTCCACTCCACGTCGGATGCTTTGCTCCGACTGAAAAATCCGTCTGCTAGGCCTTCCTTAGTAGACAGCACTACGCTACGGCTTCATGGAGACTCCACACGATTGGGGCGAGGAGACGACTCCCAATTTTTATATTTGAAATTTTGCAAGATCGTCGATTCCGCGTACGGGTAGGAGGAGCCCTCTCCGGCCCAATGAAGCTGGAAGAGGCTGCCCCGCAGGGAAGTGTCCTCAGTATCACACTCTTTGCCATGAGCATCACCGCCATCACCTCGGTGGTGTCGGAAGATGTTCTCGCTACGCTCTACGTGGACGACCTTTCGATCTCTTTTGGCGCGGCCCAGATACTAACTCTGGAGCGTCGACTCCAACAGGCATTGAACCGCGTCTCTCGATATGCCAAAGTGCCTAGGTTTCAGATTTCTTTGGCCAAAATTAAGGTGGTGCACTTCTGCCGCCATCCACGGCTACACCCCGACCCAGATTTGTTTCTAAATGGTATACGCCTGGAAGTGATTGAATCGCATCGTTTCCTTGGTCTTGTATTTGACCGACGCCTTACCTGGGAGGCTAATATTCGCAGCCTTAAGGTCTCTTATACCCGCGCCATGACTATTCTCCGTTCCGTGACGTTCAGCGCTTAGGGCGCTGACAGGGCTACTGCCTTACTTTTTTATCGATCCTTTGTTCGTTCGAAGCTCGACTACGGATGCGGGTTTTAAGCATCCGCAGCCGAGCGTTTATTACGAAATGTGGATTCGATCCACCACACCGGCCTTCGCCTTGCAACCGTTGCCTTGCGCACTTCTCCCATTGAGAGTTTCGGGCCAGGTATAGCTCTCGGGTCAGTGTCGCCCCTGGTTCTGCCCAGGAGGCAACCCTGGAGGGTTATACCTTTGGCTATTTGTCGCCACGCCTCTGCTCCTAAAACTTGTACAGCGCCGAGAGTATTGCGTTTGACCTTTTTGGAGCACACCTCGTTTCACGCTGGAACCGTGCCAGTGTATACGGATGGCTCCAAGTCCGAAGAGGGGGTCGGCTTCCACGCCATGTCCCTCTGTTTTAAGTCAGCGGGGCTCTGCCAGTCGTTGCGTCTGTCTTCACGGCCGAGCTGGTGGCAATACATCACTCAGTACGGGAGATTACGCGGCGTGCCCGGTTCGGAGACCGGATTGTGATCTATAGCGACTCACAAAGCGCCCTGAGTGCTCTCGGGGCATTGGAATCTCCGCATCCCCTGGTTCGCGATATCCGTGACGCCACGGTTTTGGCGAGCCGGGCAGATGTCGAGATTATCTTCTGCTGGGTTCCTGGAAATGTAGGAATTGCGGGGAATGAGCGCGCCGATGAGGGTGCCAAAGAGTCCGCGAGGACTCTTCGACCGGACCAGCGTTTTGCTCTTCCTCACACCGACTACATGGCAGGAATACGGGCAGCTCTTCGGACTGCTTGGCAAAGAAGATGGGAGAAGGTCGAAGGGAACTTAAAGTTGCGTGCCATTGCGCCGCGACTGTTCCCATGGACCTATCCCCCAATGCCGCGGCGGCTTCAGGTTGCTTTCTGTCGTCTCCGAATCAGACACACTCGTGTGACGCATCGCTATTTGATATAGCGCTCGCCTGCGCTCTATTGCAACGACTGCGTCGTCCCTCAGACTGTTCGGCACATTCTTGTCGAATGTCCCAGTCTGGGTGATCTTCGCGCACGATACCTGTCCCAGTACCGGGATGGGCGGGGTCGCTACCGCCTGTCTCTTGTACTCGGAACAGATTCGTGCACATTGACTTGTGGACTTGTTGACTTCTTGGGGGAGGCCGGCCTTCTCCCTATTATTTAAGCAAGGTGTTTTTTTTTTGGTTTTTTTCCTTTAGTTTCACGCTTCTTCACCGGGGGGAAGAAGCTTCCTTTCCTCCTTTTGAGGTGTTGTTTTTTTTTCTCTTTAATTTTATTTTAAAGTAGCCTAGAACTAGGCCAGTTTTAATACGGCGACTAATGCCCAAGTAGGCAGTCGCCAGATAGGCTCTTAAAAAAAATTAAAAAATCTGCCTCCGGGAAGCGTACGGCCATTTTCTTGAGGTTTTTCTATTCGAAGAGTGCCCCCGCCTCCCCTCCGAGCTAGGCCTGGAAGGCATATTCCTTCAATGGAATTGTCGTGGCCTCCGGGCCAACTGGGAGGAGCTGCGGAGGCTCGTCTCGTCCCGTTCCCCGTTAGCAATTTTTCTGCAGGAGACCCTGCTCTGCGCGTGTTCCCTGCCCGCCCTCTCTAAGGTATAAGGGTTTTGCGCCCTTACCACCACGAGATGGCGGCCGGGCTGGGGGATGCGCGGATTACACCCGGCATGATGTCTCCTTTCTTCTTTTCACTTTAGATACTTTCTTTCAGGTAGTGGCTGTGCAGCTTCACCTGGAAAGGAGGTATACTATCATTTCTGCGTACATTCCACCATCAGCTGACTGAGACGTGGGGGACTTCCGCCGCGTCGTGAAACGGTTGCCAAGGACCTTTCTCTTGCTTGGAGATCTGAACGCCAGACATCCTCTCCTGGGGGATTACTCAATAAATCCCAGGGGACAAGTCCTTGCCAATCTGATCGAAGAGCTTGAGATAGGTGTCCTAAATGTGGATGAGTTCACGCATCACTGCCCGAGAACCGCTTCAGTTTCTTGCCTTGATCTAACTTTGTGGTCTTCGGATGCACAGCCTGATGATGATGGGGGGTGGTCGATGACCTCCATAGTAGTTATCACTTTCCCCCCATTCAAATATAATTTTCACGGCAACTGCCGCCTGAGAGCCCACCTCGGTGGTGCTTGGCGCGGGAGCGGTGTACTACATTTCAGGAAATGACTAAATTCTCTATCTCAGTCGAGGAGTTTAGGTCGGTAGATGAGGCCGTTGAGTTCTTCTCCGGCAAACTCATCGCCGTAGGCCTTACTACTATTCCCAGAACGTCTTGCTGTTTTGCGCGCCGACGACTCTCGTGGTGGTCAGCTGAGTGTAAGACGGCCCTCAAACAGAAGCGTTATGCCTACATGCACTATAACCGCCGGTCTAACGATTTCACTCTCGGTGAATTTCGTCCGGCTAGGGCTAGGTTCCGGGATATTTCGAAGCACACCCGCCGCTCTTCTTGGCGGGCAAAAGTATCTTCACTTAACGGGAAGACCCCTCTGGCAGAGGTGTAGAAGCGAGTCAAAAGGATTCAGGGCATGTTCTCGCAAGACTCCCCCTCCCGTTCTCCAGGAGAATGGGGCCGCAATCTCGGACCCCGCGACCGCATTCTCTAGCCGGGATGCTGCTCCGCCAGCATTCACTGCACTTCCTGATGTCGGGGAAGGCAGCCGTCTTGACTTTACCTTCAGAGGTGGAGAACCCTTCAACGATAGGTTTACTGTGAGTGAGTTGCGCTCCGCTCTTGCTTCGTGTGCGGACACCGCCCATGGTCCGGAGATGTCCCGTACGCCATGCTTCAAAACCTGGGTGAGCGAGGCATTGCCTTTCTTTAGATTTGTTCAACAGGATCTGGTTGGAGGGTATCCTCCCAGATTCCTGGCGAATCGCTACTGTGCTCGCCTTTCGTAAACCAGGAAGAGATCACTCTACTCCTGCCGGTTTCCGTCCAATCACTCTAACCTCTTGTGTGAGCAAGTTGATGGTGAAATTGGTAAATGTTCGATTAGCCTTTTTTCTGGACAGCGAAGTCTATCTGTCTTCTGCACAGTGCTGCTTCCGTAAGTTCCACTCCACGTCGGATGCTTTGCTCCGACTGGAAAATCCGTCTGCTAGGCCTTCCTTACTAGACAGCACTTCGCTACGGCTTCATGGAGACTCCACACGATTGGGGCGAGGAGACGACTCCCAATTTTTATATTTGAATTTTTGCAAGATCGTCGATTCCGCGTACGGGTAGGAGGAGCCCTCTCCGGCCCAATGAAGCTGGAAGAGGCTGCCCCGCAGGGAAGTGTCCTCAGTATCACACTCTTTGCCATGAGCATCACCGCCATCACCTCGGTGGTGTCGGAAGATGTTCTCGCTACGCTCTACGTGGACGACCTTTCGATCTCTTTTGGCGCGGCCCAGATACTAACTCTGGAGCGTCGACTCCAACAGGCATTGAACCGCGTCTCTCGATAAGCCAAAGTGCCTAGGTTTCAGATTTCTTTGGCCAAAATTAAGGTGGTGCACTTCTGCCGCCATCCACGGCTACACCCCGACCCAGATTTGTTTCTAAATGGTATACGCCTGGAAGTGATTGAATCGCATCGTTTCCTTGGTCTTGTATTTGACCGACGCCTTACCTGGGAGGCTAATATTCGCAGCCTTAAGGTCTCTTATACCCGCGCCATGACTATTCTCCGTTCCGTGACGTTCAGCGCTTAGGGCGCTGACAGAGCTACTGCCTTACTTTTTTATCGATCCTTTGTTCGTTCGAAGCTCGACTACGGATGCGGGTTTTAAGCATCCGCAGCCGAGCGTTTATTACGAAATGTGGATTCGATCCACCACACCGGCCTTCGCCTTGCAACCGTTGCCATGCGCATTCCTCCAATTGAGAGTTTCGGGCCAGGTATAGCTCTCGGGTCGGTGTCACCCCTGGTTCTGCCCAGGAGGCAACCCTGGAGGGTTATACCTTTGGCTATTTGTCGCCACGCCTCTGCTCCTAAAACTTGTAAAGCGACGAGAGTATTGCGTTTGACCTTTTTGGAGCACACCTCGTTTCACGCTGGAACCGTGCCAGTGTATACGGATGGCTCCAAGTCCGAAGAGGGGGTCGGCTTCCACGCCATGTCCCTCTGTGTTAAGTCAGCGGGGCTCTGCCAGTCGTTGCGTCTGTCTTCACGGCCGAGCTGGTGGCAATACATCACTCAGTACGGGAGATTACGCGGCGTGCCCGGTTCGGAGACCGGATTGTGATCTATAGCGACTCACAAAGCGCCCTGAGTGCTCTCGGGGCATTGGAATCTCCGCATCCCCTGGTTCGCGATATCCGTGACGCCACGGTTTTGGCGAGCCGGGCAGATGTCGAGATTATCTTCTGCTGGGTTCCTGGAAATGTAGGAATTGCGGGGAATGAGCGCGCCGATGAGGGTGTCAAAGAGTCCGCGAGGACTCTTCGACCGGACCAGCGTTTTGCTCTTCCTCACACCGACTACATGGCAGGAATACGGGCAGCTCTTCGGACTGCTTGGCAAAGAAAATGGGAGAAGGTCGAAGGGAACTTAAAGTTGCGTGCCATTGCGCCGCGACTGTTCCCATGGACCTATCCCCCAATGCCGCGGCGGCTTCAGGTTGCTTTCTGTCGTCTCCGAATCAGACACACTCGTGTGACGCATCGCTATTTGATATAGCGCTCGCCTGCGCTCTATTGCAACGACTGCGTCGTCCCTCAGACTGTTCGGCACATTCTTGTCGAATGTCCCAGTCTGGGTGATCTTCGCGCACGATACCTGTCCCAGTACCGGGATGGGCGGGGTCGCTACCGCCTGTCTCTTGTACTCGGAACAGATTCGTGCACATTGACTTGTGGACTTGTTGACTTCTTGGGGGAGGCCGGCCTTCTCCCTATTATTTAAGCAAGGTGTTTTTTTTTTTGGTTTTTTTCCTTTAGTTTCACGCTTCTTCACCGGGGGGACCTCTCCCCAACGCACCAGCTTGCTTCCTTTCCTCCTTTTGAGGTGTTGTTTTTTTTTCTCTTTAATTTTATTTTAAAGTAGCCTAGAACTAGGCCAGTTTTAATACGGCGACTAATGCCCAAGTAGGCAGTCGCCAGATAGGCTCTTAAAAAAATAAAAAAATCTGCCTCCGGGAAGCGTACGGCCATTTTCTTGAGGTTTTTCTATTCTATGCCTGGAAGGCATATTCCTTCAATGGAATTGTCGTGGCCTCCGGGCCAACTGGGAGGAGCTGCGGAGGCTCGTCTCGTCCCGTTCCCCGTTAGCAATTTTTCTGCAGGAGACCCTGCTCTGCGCGTGTTCCCTGCCCGCCCTCTCTAAGGTATAAGGGTTTTGCGCCCTTACCACCACGAGATGGCAGCCGGGCTGGGGGATGCGCGGATTACACCCGGCATGATGTCTCCTTTCTTCTTTTCACTTTAGATACTTTCTTTCAGGTAGTGGCTGTGCAGCTTCACCTGGAAAGGAGGTATACTATCATTTCTGCGTACATTCCACCATCAGCTGACTGAGACGTGGGGGACTTCCGCCGCGTCGTGAAACGGTTGCCAAGGACCTTTCTCTTGCTTGGAGATCTGAACGCCAGACATCCTCTCCTGGGGGATTACTCAATAAATCCCAGGGGACAAGTCCTTGCCAATCTGATCGAAGAGCTTGAGATAGGTGTCCTAAATGTGGATGAGTTCACGCATCACTGCCCGAGAACCGCTTCAGTTTCTTGCCTTGATCTAACTTTGTGGTCTTCGG
Source organism: Ceratothoa steindachneri (assembly GCA_963969495.1). Classification (NCBI taxonomy): domain Eukaryota; kingdom Metazoa; phylum Arthropoda; class Malacostraca; order Isopoda; family Cymothoidae; genus Ceratothoa; species Ceratothoa steindachneri. The sequence continues at coordinate 55,858,896 of OZ018325.1, read as the reverse complement.
ATGCACAGCCTGATGATGATGGGGGGTGGTCGATGACCTCCATAGTAGTTATCACTTTCCCCCCATTCAAATATAATTTTCACGGCAACTGCCGCCTGAGAGCCCACCTCGGTGGTGCTTGGCGCGGGCGCGGTGTACTACATTTCAGGAAATGACTAAATTCTCTATCTCAGTCGAGGAGTTTAGGTCGGTAGATGAGGCCGTTGAGTTCTTCTCCGGCAAACTCATCGCCGTAGGCCTTACTACTATTCCCAGAACGTCTTGCTGTTTTGCGCGCCGACGACTCTCGTGGTGGTCAGCTGAGTGTAAGACGGCCCTCAAACAGAAGCGTTATGCCTACATGCACTATAACCGCCGGTCTAACGATTTCACTCTCGGTGAATTTCGTCCGGCTAGGGCTAGGTTCCGGGATATTTCGAAGCACACCCGCCGCTCTTCTTGGCGGGCAAAAGTGTCTTCACTTAACGGGAAGACCCCTCTGGCAGAGGTGTAGAAGCGAGTCAAAAGGATTCGGGGCATGTTCTCGCAAGATTCCCCCTCCCGTTCTCCAGGAGAATGGGGCCGCAATCTCGGACCCCGCGACCGCTTTCTCTAGCCGGGATGCTGCTCCGCCAGCATTCACTGCACTTCCTGATGTCGGGGAAGGCAGCCGTCTTGACTTTACCTTCAGAGGCGGAGAATCCTTCAACGATAGGTTTACTGTGAGTGAGTTGCGCTCCGCTCCTGCTTCGTGTGCGGACACCGCCCATGGTCCGGAGATGTCCCGTACGCCATGCTTCGAAACCTGGGTGAGCGAGGCATTGCCTTTCTTTAGATTTGTTCAACAGGATCTGGTTGGAGGGTCTCCTCCCAGATTCCTGGCGAATCGCTACTCTGCTCTTTTCGTAAACCAGGAAGAGATCACTCTACTCCTGCCGGTTTCCGTCCAATCACTCTAACCTCTTGTGTGTGCAAGTTGATGGAAAAATTGGTAAATGTTCGATTAGCCTTTTTTCTGGACAGCGGAGTCTATCTGTCTTCTGCACAGTGCGGCTTCCGTAAGTTCCACTCCACGTCGGATGCTTGCCTCCGACTGGAAAATCCGTCTGCGAGGCCTTCCTTATTATACAGCACTACGCCATGGTTTCATGGAGACTCCCCACGATTGGGGCAAGGAGACGACTCCCATTTTTTATATTTGAATTTTTGCAAGATCGTCGATTCCGCGTACGGGTAGGAGGAGCCCTCTCCGGCCCAATGAAGCTGGAAGAGGGTTTTCCGCCAGAAAGTGTCCTCAGTGTCACACTCTTTGCCATGAGCATCACCGCCATCACCTCGGTGCTGCCGGAAGATGTTCTAGCTACGCTCTACGTGGACGACCTTTCGATCTCTTTTGGCGCGGCCCAGATACTAACTCTGGAGCGTCGACTCCAACAGGCATTGAACCGCGTCTCTCGATAAGCCAAAGCGCCCAGGTTTCAGTTTTCTTTGGCCCAAAATTAAGGTGGTGCACTTCTGCCGCCATCCACGGCTCCACCCCGACCCAGATTTTTTTCTTAATGGGATACGCCTGGAAGTGATTGAATCGCATCGTTTCCTTGGTCTTGTATTTGACCGACGCCTTACCTGGGAGGCTAATATTCGCAGCCTTAAGGTCTCTTATACCCGCGCCATGACTATTCGCTAATATTCGCAGCCTTAAGGTCTCTTATACCCGCGCCATGACTATTCTCCGTTCCGTGACGTTCAGCGCTTAGGGCGCTGACAGGGCTACTGCCTTACTTTTTTATCGATCCTTTGTTCGTTCGAAGCTCGACTACGGATGCGGGTTTTAAGCATCCGCAGCCGAGCGTTTATTGCGAAATGTGGATTCGATCCACCACACCGGCCTTCGCCTTGCAACCGTTGCCTTGCGCACTTCTCCCATTGAGAGTTTCGGCCAGGAATAGCACTCGGGTCGGTGTCGCCCCTGGTTCTGCCCAGGAGGCAACCCTGGAGGGTACCACCTTTGGCTATTTGTCGCCACGCCTCTGCTCCTAAAACTTGTACAGCGCCGAGAGTATTGCGTTTGACCTTTTTGGAGCACACCGCGTTTCACGCTGGAACCGTGCCAGTGTATACGGATGGCTCCAAGTCCGAAGAGGGGGTCGGCTTCCACGCCTTCTCCCTCTGTTTTAAGTCAGCGGGGCTCTGCCAGTCGTTGCGTCTGTCTTCACGGCCGAACTGGTGGCAATACATCACTCAGTACGGGAGATTACGCGGCGTGCCCGGTTCGGAGACCGGATTGTGATCTATAGAGACTCACAAAGCGCTCTGAGTGCTCTCGGGGCATTGGAATCTCCGCATCCCCTGGTTCGCGATATCCGTGACGCTACGGTTTTGGCGAGCAGGGCGGATATCGAGATTATCTTCTGCTTGGTTCGTGGACATGTAGGAATTGCAGGGAATGAGCGTGCCGATGAGGGTGCCAAAGAGTCCGCGAGGACTCTTCAACCGGACCAGCGTTTTGCTCTTCCTCACACCGACTACATGGCAGGAATACGTCATGGGAGACGGTCGAAGGGAACTTTAAGTTGCGTGTTATTGCGCCACGATTGTTCCCATGGCCCCTCCCCCCCCCCATCAATGCCCCGAAGGCTTCAGGTTGCTTTCTGTCGTCTCCGAATTAGGTAAACTCGCGGGACGCCCCGCTATTTGATGGATCGCTCCCAGGCGCACTACTTTCAAGACTGCGTTGTCTCCCAGACTGTTCGGCAGATTCTTTTTGAATGTCCCATTCTGGGCGATCTACGCGCACGTTACCTGTCCCGGTACCGGGATGGGTGGGGTCGCTACCACCTGTCCCTTCTACTCGGGACGAGTGCGTGCACATTGACTGCTAGACTTTTGGGGGGAGGCCGGCCTTTTCCATTTTATTTATCTAGGTTTTGTTGGGAGTTTTTTGTCATTGTTGTTTCCTTGTATGTCGCACGTTTCCGGCGCCGGTAAGAGGGGTACCTCCCCCTCGACGCCGGAGTTTGCTTCCTAATTGCTGTCATCTTTCCTTTTTATCGTTTTGTTTTCATATTTTTATTTTAAAGTAGCCTAGAACTAGGCTGTGTGACTGCGGCGAATTATGCCCAAGTGGGCAGTCGCCAGATAGCCTCCAAAAAAAAAAAAATCTTTCCCTGCTTCACAGGCTCTTCGAAATCTGCTCTCTGTCCCCTCAGCTCTTTCGAGCCGGTATCTAACCACCCCACATAATATCCTCCATTTTACAATGGAATTGAAAAGGCGTTCCCTTTTTTGACGACTCTCCACCACCGGCGGTGCCTGGTTTACGTATTTTCAGCTCAATTGCTCTTTCAGAGGCTCGTCTCATGAGGGGGTGTTAGTTATGGTTTCGTCATCCTACTATGTATTTCCCTTCATCCTTCACCTTGACCACCAAGCTGTTGCCGTGCGGATTTTTCTTACAAGGCCTCCTACCGTTTGCTCTCTTTACCTCCCTCCTTTACCATTGTTATGGTCCGACTTTTAGAACTTGTAAACAGTTTCCTTCCCCGTTTTAATTAGTCTGGTATTTTAATGCCCATCACCCATATTGTGCGACGTTACTCATAGTGCCAAATGTAGTGTTTTAGATTACCTTTTATTATCTGACTTGCTCTGCATTTGAACCACCGGTGACTTCACCTCTTATCATGTCCAGACGGTTTCTCTTAGTTGTGTCCCCCTCTCTCTCTCTCTGGGACATTTAGTTTCTTCAGAGGATGGACGAAACTGACCATCACGTTCGAGTTCCGAAACACCTAAACCTTCTCATCGCCCATCTATCGTTAGTGTCGGAAGCATTCATGATATACCGTCGAAGCATCGCTCTCACACCGAGATACCTAATGTTTCTCCCCTCTTTCCGGCAGCTCTAGGACCAACGTTCAGGTTGAGACACTTGAAGACATCAGATGTTATCTGAAAGAAGCTTTTACCACGACCAATGAAGGTTCTATCCGGCCCCGGAACCCAAAGCTCCGTGGTATGAGGAAGGACTCCTCATCTGCGTCATCGACCACCAATAAGCGGGTATTCTCTGGAGCTGACTTGGCTGATCCTCGAAAATCCTCAATTGACTATTGTCCTTTTGCTGAATATTCTCTGCGCTCAAACCCATCCCCCCTTTCACAGGACGTAGGCCCCTTAACGCTCCAAACGGTAGCAGAAATCCACCCATGTCGTACTTTTCCAAGACCGCCTGCTCCACCCACTTACTCTCCTACTCATGATCCGATGGAAGCCGATGATATTCCAACATCTCCAGCCGCAGTTGTTGGATCAACTCCTTAGACCTCGAAAGCGACCTCGGCCCATGATGACAGATCTACCATCCGACAATCTCTTTTCGTCCTTCCGTTTCCGCATGGCTGTGCGCCCCAGTTACAGGCAGGGGCCTCAGTCGGTTCCTCGAAACCATCCCCTGCCACTGCGTCTTCCAGGATCTCTTCCCCTGCTATAGCAGGCTAGCTCTTCGTCCCCGAAGCTCTTTAGGACGCACTCTAAACTTAACCTCAGCCACAAAGGAGAAAAAGATATTTACTGTGGTATCTAACCGTCCCACATAATATCCTCCATTTTACATTGAAATTGTCAAGGCGTTCTTCTCAATCGGGAAGAACTCAAAGTTCTTCTGACGACTTTCCACAAACTGGGTACACGGCCTTTTCAGCAGGTACACGGTTTTCATATTTTTAACTCTATTACTCCTGTCAGGGGCTCGTCTCATGGTGAGGTGTCACTTATAGTTTCATCATCCCACCAAGGGTCATAGTAACTTTGATCTCTTAGTACGTTTCGAGGGATCGATCCAGGAAGCTTACTCGTTAAAGCACGGAGCCCTGGACACATTTTTCGACATTGAGAAAGCCTACGATACAACATGGAGATAGGGCCTCTTAAAGCAGCTATATGCTTGGGGTATCGGTGGTCTTATACTGTCTATTATTCAATTTTTCTTAGCATCTCGATCCTTTAGGGTGCGTGTTGGAGACACCTACTATGACCTGCAACCACAAGAGAAGGGAGTTCCTTAGGGCAGCCCTGTTCGTCGATAACTTGGTGTTATACTGTTCCTCGCCTCGCTTCGCCTTCCATCAGTAGCGAGTCGGCTGCAACTCGCAGTCGATGCAGTTTCGAAAAGTGAACAACTTAGGGATTCCGCTTTTCCACGAGCAAAACCAAGGCAATGTATTTCCACCGGAGTAGGGGGAGCTCTTGTTACGCTGCCTATCTCCCTACAAGGTGTAGAGATAGAGTTCGTCTTCGAGTTTCGGTTTCTGGGCGTAACTCGATCCCAAGCTATTCTGGTTACCACACCTACGCCGTCTTCGTACGGGCTGTCTGCGAGCTCTAGACATTTTGAAAGTCTTTCCCATACGTCTTGGCGAAGTGATCTTCAAACATTGTGATCACTATACACTGCCCTCGTCCAATCCAAATTGGACTATGGGTGCCAAGTTTACTCCTTGGCTTCACCCTCAGCCCTTAAAATGTTCATCCCACACGTCGTGGAGCAGTGATCGTCAAACACTGTAGTCACTATACTCTGTCCCTCGCCCAATCCAAATTAAACTATGGGTTCCAAGTTTACTCCTCGGCTTTCCCCCTCAGCCCTTAAAATGTTGAAACCCATTCGCAACCTTGGAGCTCGTCCTTCCAGTGGATCCTTTCACACTTCTCCCATCAACAGCCTCTACAGTGAGTAGGATGCTCCCCTTGCCCTATCATCGACTCCAGATCTGTATGCGATACCTCTGTCGTGTGCAGTAGGCCCCTGTATCAGGCTTACAGATGCCTGTACGCTGCTGAGTAAACGACGACATTCAATAGGTTGCCCTCTTTACTCCGCCCCTTGAACCTCCGGATAGGAGATCATCTCTCCAACAAGGGTGCTCTAAGGGTCCTTGCCCTTCTGTCGTCGCTGAACCATAGTTGACTTGCTCCACCTCCCATAGATTGTACCAGCATGTGGATCCTAGAAAAGCGTCCATAGACCCTTGCATCCTTAAGAGCCTGTTTCTAGAGCATGCGACCTCACATATACAACATTGCCTGATATACAGTGTCGTGGGTGCCGCAGCAACCTACTCAGGAGAGTTTTTAACCTTGTCTTTGCCGCTGGCAGCTTCTATTTTTACCGCTGAACTTTCAGCTATTCTTTTGGCTTTTAGGCTCATCCCAATTTTAACTTTTAAAGATTTTGTCATTTTCTCCGACTCTAAGAGTGTTTTACAACAGTTTGCTCTTTTAATGCTTCTCATCGCTCACTGACAGAAATTGCAACTGGCTGGTCCAGAATGCGTCCCAATATCTAATTTATTTTGTTGGGTGCCAGGGCAACGAGAGGGGTGATCAGCTGGCCCGTTCAGACTATTATGTGTCCCTGGATCACTTTTCAACTCTTTTTCGAGATTTCTTTCCCTCTATAAGAAAATATATTTATCAGTTGTGGCAGGACGAATGGGATGGGTGTTCATCATTTAAATTATATAAAATCAAAAATTGTTCGCTCTTGGCCCTCGAGCCTTCAGAGACTACACTTCTTAGAGGTGGCCCTTTGCCGCGTTCACATCCGCCACACGAGACTTACCCACGGTAATCTTGTTTCAGCTGGTACTCGAATCAGCCCTTTCTGCCGTTTTTTTGTGGTGGGTACCAATCGTTCGCCCATCTTCCACTAGAATTCCCCCATTTCGCTACTCTCCGGGGGTCCTGTTTCCCGACCCTTTTAACAATCCCTCACCTTTCCCGCCTTTGTTTCTTTCTGGCAAAGGAATCTTTTAAACCTTTTTTTTTTAAATATCACATAGTGGTCTTCTTCCTCTTTTATAACTAGTTTGCCTCCTATTTGCGCCTCCATTTAGAATCCACTTGGATTAGGCAGCTGCCCAACTGGTTCCTTACCTTAAACTTTTTAGTTGTGTTGACTTGTTTCTCTGTTCTCCGGATTGTCTCACTGATTTTCGGTGGTCAGCCTTTGATGACTTCAATAAGAGTTGTTAGGAACGTCCGCGCACGCTTGCCTCTGAACAACGACTGCAGCGGATCGGGTACCCGGCCGCCATTACACCACTGGCTGTGATGTCACACTGGCCGACCGCACGGCTATGATGTCATGCCAGGCCACAAACAATTGAAGAGCGTGCAGCGTACAACTGCGCGGCATTATTACTCCGCTAGATATTAACACAACTCTTCTTTTCTTTTCACTGCTTGATCTCGTTCGCAGTGAAAGTGACTTGATAAATAACCGTTAGTCTCTAATGATAGCGGCCCGTACCTGCTGGGTGGACGTTCTACGCTTGGTGAGACTGTCTGCTAGTTATTGCGACGTGTCGACCCGAGTCACCGATGTTATATCCTCTCTAGCAAGTATAGGTTTTAATGAATATTGCGGCAATATCTTAGACAGCTTCCATCACAATAAACATAAAAACTTATATTTCGTTATTCAAAGGGAATGAAGTCAAATGCTAACGCGGAGTCTGAATTTGCAGACGAATTTCCTTAGGCATAAATTTGAGGGACATTGAGAAAACGTATATTAAAAACAAAGAGTTAAGAAAAATATATATTATTTAATAAACAGTATAGTATATGGTTATTCATGGGATTTATTTTCTGTTAATAAATCAGCCTAAATAGCGTTTCGAAAACCATAACCATAAAATTGTTTGATCGAAGTTGTCGCCTGTTAGTTTTTAGGTCTAAGACGAAAGCGAAATAAATTTTGAAATAATGAACTGGGTTTTAAGAAAAACAATTAAAAAAAAATATATTCATAGAATCAACGAATGTACAATGAGATAAATTGGATTAGGTATACAACGTAAGATATGGTAAAATATGATTTACAGTGACGAGATGTGAGAGAAATGAAGTACGTGAAATAAATATGAAATAATATGGTGACTATGATGGACAGAATTGGAGGCTGTAAACACGAGAAGTAAATAGAATTTGGACCTACTCTCGTATGGTCGTTTGCAGAGAATTGCGAGAGAATGTGGATTAAACTAAGTATAATTTGTTTGGAGGTAAATGACTTAATTGTAGAAGGAATGATTACCGACATTTATGCGGAGAATGGCCAGAGTCGAATGGGAGATAATAGTGTTCCAGAAGGCCGAGCTTAAAGCGAGTTTGTTTGTTTGTGTATGAAATTTTAAGACATGTTGTTTGAAACAGTAGTAAGTTAAATAAATTGACAAGCAAGATAAATGAATTAATTAATTATTTAGTTGTACATAAAATATGATTCAATTTACAAAAGTTAAGTAAAATAATTGAACGATTTAATTAACAAGAGTAAAGGAATTGAATGATATGAATTTGACATAATAATCGATGTATATGTATATGTAAGTTTCCCAGGAGGTTTTTATTATAGGAATGCCCTCCTATAATTAGCCCTGGATTGTTTAGCCTAGATCCTATCATATCTAATTATATTAAATCACAAATTAAAGTGTTTAAAGAATTTGTACACCCTAGTTAGGGTTTTGATGTAGGAAGCCATTTTAACCCCCACTCCTTACTATAAAAGACATTGCCTAACCTGACCTACGTTATTCCATGAAGAGTTCTTTTAGAATAAAGATGAAAGCGCTCGGAATAGTTGTTCCATTTTCCTTGTGGGTGTTATTTATCATGATTTTGATTCATGATATATATGTATATATATATATATATATATATATATATATATATATATATATATATATATATATATATATATATATATATATATATATATATGTATATGTATATATATATATATATATATATATATATATGTATATATATATATATATATGTATATGTATATATATATATATATATGTATATATATATATATGTATATGTATATATATATATATATATATATGTATATATATATATATATATATATATATATATATATATGTATATGTATATGTATATGTATATGTATATGTATATGTATATGTATATGTATATGTATATGTATATGTATATGTATATGTATATGTATATGTATATGTATATGTATATGTATATGTATATGTATATGTATATGTATATGTATATGTATATGTATATATATATATATATATATATATATATATATATATATATATATATATATATATATATATATATATATATATATATATATATATATATATATATATATATATATAATATATGTACATATATATATATATATATATATATATATATATATATATATATATATATGTACATATATATATATATATATATATATATATATATATATATATATATATATATATATATATATATATATATATATATATATATATATATATATATATATAATTTCACGGTGAAGGTAAGGACACATAGGAGGCTAAGGTACATGTGATTTATTTATCGAACAACGTTTCGGGCGTATCACTCATCTTCAGGTTCATTACGACAAATCTCAAGGAAAGTACAGTCAAGAGAAGATTTCCTAAGTCTTCTCGATAGCCTGGAAAAAGTTCGGTAGTACTTTAATCCTTCAGGTCCATATTTCTTGTAAATATAGTCATATGAGTTGCTGCTGACCAGTCTAATCTTCAATTTCACGGTGAAGTTAAGGACACATAGGAGGCTGAGGTACATGTGATTTATTTATCGAACAATGTTTCGTGAAATTGAAGATTAGACTGGTCAGCAGCAAATCATATGACTATATATATATATATATATATATATATATATATATATATATATATATATATATATATATATATATATATATATTATATATATATATATGTATATATATATATATGTATATATATATATTATATATGTATATATATATATATATATATATATATGTATATATGTATATGTATATATATATATATATATATTTATATATATATATATATATATATATATATATATATATATATATATATATATATATATATATATATATATATATATATATATATATGGGTTGAGGAATAAGTTCTTGCGGTTTTATCAAATTTATTCAGTACCATTAACAATTTTAGAAAAACTTCCTTTTTAATTGATAACAAAATGTAATTTAATCAATAATGTATTCTCCGGTTATTTACGACTTCTTCCCAACGTTGAACTAGTTTTTCGATGCCTCTGCAATAAAAATCTCTGGATTTTGACTCGAATAATTTCTCTAACCAGGTTCTTAATTCCTCATCAGTATTGAACGAAACGCCGCGCAACTTTTTGGAGAGCGATCGGAACAGATGGAAATCCGATGGAGCCATGTCTGGCGAATATGGAGGATGCGGCAGGATTTTCCAATTAAGCGTTTGGATGGCGTCTTTTGTCATATTGGCTTTTTACGAATAGCTTCCTGCCAGTCGATACATTTGTTAAACGTAGAGTTCTGCATTGACAATCTCGTTTTTCGCAAAGAGCTCATAAAGAATGATACCTTCACAATCCCACTACACACACAGCATCGTCTTTCGTGGATGAAGTCCTTGCTTTAATCGTGGAAGTGGTTTTTTTATTGGGGCTAAGCCATTGTTTTCGATGGTTCATGTTGACATAAACACACCACTTTTCGTTACCAGTGATGTTGCGGGGAAGAAATCTGTCCTTATATCCACGATTAGCCTTGTGACAAGCAAGCAAACCTGCGGCAATCGTGGAGCATGGAAGATTGTTGCTTTCATTCAAAGCGTGCAGAACCCATGCACCGAGTTTTTGAACTTTCCCCCTCGAATGAAGGTGATTCACTGCAGTTTTCTGATCACACGCCAATTGTATAGCCAATTCTCTAGTTGATTGATGAGGATTTTTATGAAGAAGGTCGTTCAATCGATCTTCATCCAACTTAATGGGGCGACCAGAACGTTCTTCGTCATTAAGTTTGAAATGACCGTTTTTGGAACGTGAAAACCATCATTGAGTTGTCCTTTCTAATAAAGCATTTTCTCCGTACACATCACAAATATCGCGACGAGTTTGGCTGCGTTTGCTTTGTTCCTGTCTCGATTGAAAATTAATAAAAGAAATGTCGAAAATGCGCCTTTCTTTCAACTTGACATTCCATTTTGAGGGTACACAACAAAAATTAAATTAACACAACTTTTAAATAAACTGCAATGACTCATTACTCAACTTCAAGACGTAGCCAAAGCAAAAGCCTAATAGTCTACGTTATTAATAAACGTAGCCTAACCTTTGCCAATTTTGCTCTTATTATTTATTATTGTTTCTTAATATGTGCACAAATCACTTCAACAAAACTTATATCAACACAACATTAAAAAAAACGCAAAAACTTATTCCTCAACCTAATATATATATATATATATATATATATATATATATATATATATATATATATATATATAAAATATATATATATATATATATATATATATATATATATATATATATATATATATATATATATATATATATATATATAAATATATATATATATATAAATATATATATATAAAATATATATATATATATATAAATATATATATATAAAAATATATATATATATAAATATATATATATATATATATATATATATATATATAATATAAATATATATATATATATATATATAT